>BSBM01000089.1:13502500-14102500 GCA_027924585.1 Larix kaempferi | reverse complement strand
TTGTTTGGGACCAATTGCACAATGAAGATAAGTGTTTTTCTATCTATGTGTTTTGCCTCTGCAATGTATAATTTAATGTCTATTATTGATATGTTGAGTGCATACAAAATATATGTGTGTGTGGATGAGTTTATTTCCACTGTGCATTTTTGCTTGTTTTCCATCTGCACACATCTCTCTTATTGTTGAGAATCTAATGAATGGACTGAGTTTTATGTGAAAGCCCCAGAGATTGGCATCATGTTCCCTCCCTCGAGTTGGGTCCGAGGGCGGGTACGTGACACAACCTATTGCCAATCCTCCAGAACGACCTCTAACATCCAAAGTTTCAAATGACCACCCACTGAACCAACTTTCCAAGCTCGCCTTCACCACCTCACCATCGCCCAGAGTTTCTTGAAGTAAAATGATGTCTGGGCGGTCTAAGGAGACCACCCTCTTAAGTTTTGATCTTTTATGGGGACTAGCCAGACCCCGACAGTTAAAGGACATAATTTTCATGAATGACCCTTCTTTTGGGTTCGCACTGCTCTAAGCGCCCATTCAATTGACTGTTGTTTTCCTTCCAAAAGATCCATTCTAGCTTTGAGCTGAGACTTTGAGATAAAATACTTCCTCCCCCTTCCTTTCAGTGGCGGTTCCTTCCCTTTTCCTAGTCCCCCAGAGACTTGTTTGGTAGCAGAGCGAAGAAAGTAGCCTGAATCAGACGATTCGGGAGGAGAAGAAGTGGAAGCTTCCTCCAGGGTACCGGGTCCCAGTCCGGGTCCAGATAAGGGGGAAACCTCCTCCAATGAGGCAGGAGGGAGTTCAATAAGGTTTGGAGAAACCGCAACCGGTTGAGGAGTGATTTTCAAGTTTTTAAGACGCTCAACCCAATCCAAACCAGAAAAAGAAACATTATTCACGAATATTTTAATTGAAGGAGAAATGGGAGGAGGAGGAGTACCCACAAACTGTGGCCCCTGGGAGAGTAGCAACTCAGTCGATCCGACTAATTCCTCCTCTGTTGAAACAAGAAGCTGATCTTCCTCCGGAGCAGGGTCGCCCCCTTGCTCCCCATCAGTACCCTCCCAAGCCGACTGAAACTGGGCCGACGAAGCATGTCCATCTAGTATTATTTTTTCAATCCCATCAGACCATTTACGCTGCCCACCATTCCTAGTCCCAAGGGGAAGTTTGTTAGACATAATGAATCACTGAGAGGGGGGGGTGAATCAGTGAGCCTATACTTTATTCAATTTGAACTTCAATTATAATCTTAAATCATTATTCACTTCAATAACATATTCATCAATGAACTATCAACATAACATCAAGTTAACATCAACACATTGCACAAGATATAAGCTTTGCAAGTATTGTATAAATGGAGACTTCAATCTCCTGTATGGGCAACAACCCATAAGGTGGCACCACCCACCAGGATGGTTCAATCAGCTACAACTAACTGGGATGCTACAACACTAGGAAAGCTACAACTTACCAAAATACTAATCAGTCTTTCCCCAGCTCCACCCTACCTCCCTATAAATATTTCAGATTACAAATTACTATTGATACATCAAATTCTTTCAAAGTCTGCTATAGGTACATACATCATGTCAATCAACAATTCTTAGCTTGCTGGCAAGATACTATCTTCGTTCTATTCATACACCCATCACATACTCATAATTTAGTCCACCGAATTCTTGCCAGCATCATGTCTTCATTGTCAGTCAACTGCCCAGTATCCTCATCTCATCACGTTTCTATCATGGACAAACCCATAATTAAAGATAGAAGATAAAAGATCAATTATGTTGGCTTCCCTATCTTCATCTCTCCATTGTTTTATTCTATCATGAGCACAGTTCATATCAGCATCATCATGTTATCAAGAATTCAACTTCAGTATTCAGTAGCCCAAAAAAATGGATAACTTTATCATTGTTGCTGCTCCTTTGTTCTTCACCGAACTATCCACTCACTGAACCATCCAAACTTCTCCACTGCTCCACCACCGAAATCTCCACTCCATACCTCATACGGAATTCTCTTCTCTGCCCAACATCATGTATTTATTCTAATTTTGTCCATACTTCTGCTGCATTAAATTAACCCATAAAATCAAAGTTTAAATGTTGATCATGTTGCTCCTGCTCCTCATCTAACTGTCCTCTGACTGCTCCAAAATCCTCGAATTCTTCCACAGCTGCTTCTACGAAAATCTCACCACCATGCTCATCACAAAGCAACAAATTTCTTTTGGTATTTATACTTGAATTTTGTCCACAGGAGGCCGACTTGTTAACGCTCATTTTAACTCAAATAAAAACATGTTCTTTCTTTAAACAATGGAGGCCGACTTGTCCAACATTTAATCAATTTACCTTCATTTCCATTTATTCTTTAATAAATAAATTTCATTTTAATTTATGCCATCGTCTGGCCTTTTCTCATGTTGGCAGGGACCCTTTTAATTCCAAGGAGATGCCCTCATTAGTTTCCAGATCATGTACGCATAGGCACATTGATCAACCTATTCTTATGCCCGCAACCACCTTCCTGAAGATGCCCGCATTAGTTCATCATCAGATGTCCGCAAGAGTTAGATGGCTCTTCAAAGATGTGCCCGCAAGGGCTTCCATCATGCATATCTACTTGCCATTTTCATGCCCGCAAACTTATGCTTGCTTGGCATATGCATTGTCCACATCATCCTTGTCTAGGGTATGAGACCCGATTCCAAATGACCACAGTATGGGTCATTTGGATCATTAGGTGTGCCAAAGCCCATCACCTTGTATTTTGTCTTGTCTTCTCCAAGTCATGTGCCAATCATCAATGCTTGTTTGTCCAAATTATTGTTCATGCTTGTGTTCCATGTCATTAGCCTTGTCCACTTCATCTATGATGTCATCCTTGTGCTTGCTTGTCATGTGTTATCATGCATCATGCATGTCATCAGTTGTCCTTTGCTTGTCATGTTCGAGGGTCTTATCACTGCCATGTCATCAATATTGCTTCTTTGTCATTAATTTTGTCATCAATGACAACTATATTCATCAGAGTTTGCACTCCGCGGCCAGGTGTCCATAGGCGTGACATCTCCTACATTTGAAGGGAACATTCTCATAATCCAACTTATGCACAATGGTATAAGGACCCCAACTTAGCTTCATATCTTCCACCAAGCGTTCTTTGACATTCAGGTTGACCAAAATCCTTGCTACCTTCTTTTGTTTTGTATACAGAAATGAGTCATCCCCCTCTAGGTAAGTACCCAAAATGTTCCCAATATCTCTGAAGTGTCGTTCCGACCAATAGTGTAAAAGAAGCCCTGGAAGGTGAACCCAGAGAGGAACAATGTCCAAGCGCTCCCTGCTTGAATCGAACAGTGGATTCCAGGGATTAAGTAAAACTAGGCAGTGATCCCAGTTCCAATTCCGATTAAGTACCCAAAGCGCATGTTCTGCCCTAAGGAAATTAAATGCAAACCAATTCCTAGTTAACTCCACCACTTTTGGAACGTAACCAAGATGGGCCTTCCAGTGATCCTCAGCCCACCCCACAATAGTCCGCATAACAAAAGACCGACCTAATGCCTTCCCCACCAAAGTCTGATCCGTCATCTGTAGAACCTGATTCCACTCTATGTCCTCCCCCAAAGCATAATTGTAATCAATGCGACGAGATTTAACCCACCGTTTTCTTCCTCGTTTCCCTAGGTGCAACGAGCCATCCGAAGAACCCCCTCCAAAGTCTTCTCAGCTCGTCCCAGAGCCCACCTTGGGGCTTGCAAAAACCCTATGTTCCTGAGCTCCTAAAGGTCTAGCACCATGGCCCTCCTCTTGATGCCCATAAAGCCCTCCAAACACCAGAGTCTCCGACTGCGCACACAACTCTCTGTTCACATCCGACCGCAAAACCCCCGTTTCATCCACACCTCAAGACGCTCCACCACGCTACTCAAAATCTTGAACAAAGTGACTAGAAGACCAGGAAGGCACATCAATCCCTTCGGGCAGAGACAAAATATCCGATATAGCCACCTCTGGAGCTGTTTGAATCGCAACGGGTGGGGAAGAGGAAACCAAAAAAATAGAAGGGGGAAACCCTGATCCTAATAGAGAAGAATAAAAAAATTTAGAAGAAACCCTAGAAACCCTCCTCGGTCCCAGGCCTTCCACCTCAGCCCACACCATGCCAGCTGTCGTCACCCAAATCTCCTCACCCTCCAGGTGATCACTGGAGTAGTCAATCAGGTCCTCTGCCTCCATGGTCAAGCGATTATAGTAAAAACCAAATTTACAACAGGTAACTTCCCTCCAACCCTCACGGTGAATCCTTCAATCTAGCACCGTGAATGAGCTACACCTTCTCCTTTTGCATAGCGACCGTCGACCCTCAAAGAAAAAGTGCTAAATCGTGCCGCGACCTCGCTATCCACCCCGCCTCGGATTCCAGAAGTACTGTGGTGATTCTGACCAGTGTCAGGACCACCGCAAGAGACCAAATGCATACTTCCATCACAAACCCTAGGCTGCACTCATCTCAAAACCCTAACCAATGCCAGGAATCCAGACGTTGCCTCCTGTATGCACCATCTCAAGGCAATATCATTCACTATATTGATTAAATATTTTATGTTTTTCCTATAACAAAGTGTCATATTAAAGGAAATTTTTTCGAATTACTCCTAAAGAATATATATACATTTACAAGGTAACGAGTTCCACGATGGCATGGATAAATGTTTCTGTATAATTAACAAATTAATAAAATCAGACAACAAATTCAAACCGAGGAATAATTATGGCTTAACGACCCCAAACTCGAAGGAATGAATTTATTTATAAATAAATTACAGTGCAAATAAAAATAGTGTATACAATAGATAAATTGAAACATTACAGATCTACAGATCCTACCCTTGACTATAACCGTATTAAAATAATATGTTTGCCTTTGAAGTTGAGATTAATAAGAAGCACGAGGTACTGAAATGGAAAAATGAGACGCTGGGCACATACGCAAGAAAATAAACATTGAAGAATTAAAATAACTCCAACTGCTAACTCACAACATAGTAAGCAAGTCAATGCACAGAACATAGAAATTCATATCTTACAATATTACACAATGATGAAATATTAATCAAATACAACAACACTTACCCTTTCGGGTAAGGGTCAACATAGAGCCACCAAAGTATAAACCCTATCGCTAGAAAGGGGTTTACAAGTATGAACCGTGGGTAATGAAGTACTGAAGAACTTGAAACCAAGTTAACTTTAAATCATATAAGCATACAAGTAACTTACTGGAAATTTGTTGAAATGTTGTGCATCATGGAATCATGGATGCCAAAAACCCCACTCCAAATCTATCTATGCAATAGTTGAATTGAAAACATTTGAACTAGCTTTTGACCAACTTTCGATATACATGAAAGAAAAATTATCAAGCATAGATTGTATACAGGTCAATCTGTAGAGTGCGGCGACAATATGTTGGCATCATAACCAAGATCATTTAGGATTAATCAATTAGTACAAGTTACCATAAGAAGAGTAAAAAGAGACAATTTATTAACAAGGACGACACTAAGTAACTCTTACCTGGAACTCCACGGGATGTGGATGAGGATAGAGGGAGGTGTGACGTGGCGGGAGGGACGCGTGGATATCCCAGCCTGATGCATGCTGGTTTATAGCTTTTATGAAGGCAGGTTGAGATTTAAGGAGAAGTAGGAGAGAGGATGAGTGGGAGGCCCTCTCACATCGCAAGTGTATGAGCAGAAGGAAGGATTTAGTAGAGGAGATGGTAAGAGGTACAAGTTATGGGTGGAAGATGCCAGAGTTCATGATGGAAACTGGTATGAAGGGCTGTGGATTTTCGGGTCCTAGGGGGAATGTCATGTCCTCCATTATGGGAAATTCCTTCTGGGTATTTTTCGTAACCCTAGCCCTTTCTGCTTTGTTTTTAACTGATGTGGGGCATTGTGCACTAGTATGGTGAAAGGTGGTGGATCAATTCTGGGTAGAACCCCTGGTAGTTTACGTGAGGTTTGTGTGTTAGCTGACAATGGAATGGATCCGAAGGGGGTGATGGGGGGCTTTGGCGCGAGAGGGAAACAAGGGAAAGTCAGGAGCAAATGAGGGTTGTTCAAGTAGCTTGACAGTATCAGTCATCCTCTCTCCTTTGATCAGGGTGGACCTTGATATGATGGAGTAGGGGGTTTGGTGTGAGGTTGTGGAGAATGCTCCGTCCATGGAGGCCGCGGCACTAGAACAATGGATCTAAGATCCAGGTTCTCACATGTGCGACATGGGTTATATGAGAAGACCGTCACGCTCTATTGGGTTATAAAGGGCTCCTTGGATGTGTATTACTAGAACGAGAGTAGAAGTAGCGTGTGGATGAGGTTCTGGTGGCATTTTGAATGGAATTATATGCAGACACCATGATCCTGCATATGAAGATAGATGTTGTTGGTAAAGAGTTGGGAATTCCATTTCTCCCACAGATGGGGGTGGTTGTTCTTGTGAAGGTTGACGCATCGACGAGGAGAATGGAGCTGGTAGGGGATCCTGGTCACGCGAGGTCGACTCCTCCTTCTGCTAACTACCAGGTGCCTTAATGGTCTTGCTTGGGGCTTTTGATTTGGATGGCTCTCAGTTATGTCTTATTTTTGTTGTCTGTTATCAGTTCTTGCTGCGTGGTTAGTTTGGCCTCAGGTTGTTAGTCGATTTGAGGTGGTATTTAAGTTTATAGGATGTAGAGTCTTCGTTTTGAAGAAACTCAGTTTTGATTTGGGGTTGGTTAATGGTGATCTTATTATGGAATGTTATCCATGTTTTCTCCTTCCGGGGAGGGACCCTGGGGGGTTATTATGTTTTGAATCCAAGATTGGTTGGAAGGATGGTTCAGACAGTCATGAAGGAAACTTTTATTGATGGATGCTATAATTTTTGTATAAGTTGTTAATATAACGTGACTTACTTACCAAAAAAACTCTTACCCGGAACTCAAAAGAGAAGAACTTAGTTGATTTATATAAAACCCTATATGTGGCCGATTGGTGCAAACCCCCTTGTGCATGATTGAATAACTGATGTATGCTTAAAGTAACACCTCAACCAAACTGCTAAGTTCAAACCCTTAGTTATTGATTAAAGGAAAATATACAAACTAGCAAACTGAATAATAAGTCAAACAATGAGAAATCAAAACCAATAGAGCAAGATGAGAAAATAAGGAATAATATTACCCACGATTTGGTGCAGGAGATCAATTCCATCCTCCTACATTCGATCTGCAATCAAATACCTTGAACAAGTGACGAGAAAACAAAAAAGGGAAAAGCTTCAAATATTCTATCTTAGAAGTAACAAATTAAAAAAAATGTAACTGGGATGCACACTTTTTTGGGATGGTACCTAATTTCTTGTGTATAGGATCCTTTGAGTTCAACTTATAATCAGTGCATAATAAGTCTATACTTGAGCCAAAACCTATAGTACGTTGTTACCATAGGAGGAAGGCTTGAGGCCGAAGGCCCTGACAGGGACAAGCTTTGAATAAATAATTTCGACGTTACTAGATGAATATTAGAGTTAAAAAGAGAACAAGAGACACATGGTGGCATGCCCTCGCTTGCTTAAATTATCTTGTACGGACATAGTCAGCTAAGGACAAGATAGTAAGTCAAGAGGGCTAATATTCAATGACTTGGTATCGCCAAGATTTGGCCTGTACCCCCGAGATTTGGCCCATGAACAATAAAATGTTGAACACTGCACTCCACTCTCATACCTCCCAAATGTTGGACTCTGCAGAATCGGTACCATGAGATGGATGATGTCAGGGTGGAAAGTTGGCAATTGGAGCCCCCACACCATTTCCCAAGGCTGACATCATCTATTTTGAACCAATAAGAAATACAAATAAATAAAAGTTTTCATAAATAAAATCAACCTTTCCAATGTTCAACTTAGGATTTGAAAAAATTAACATGTTGTACATACAAACTAATATACCTGCATGGGTGACTATATGTAATGTCCCCATTCAATTAAGATTATAACAGGAAAATTACATCAATCCTACTAGTTCCCTAGGTTGGATGGAGACATTGTGATTTGCAATAAGGGAGCTATTAAATGATTTTTAGACATTAGAGTGGAATAAATATTTAATAAAGGAGCTAATTAAATAAATGCAAGAGAAAATCAAAGTGGCAATTGATCATGAAGACACATGGATATTGTGGGGCCCAAACAAGCTAGAAATTCTGTGCCACATGGCATCCTCCTCTTGCAATTTCGAATCCATGGGAAGCATAATGATATTGGGATGAGTTAGGAGACTCATACACTTGGACATATGCCTCATAGGTCGAATTTGGATGGAAGTGTAACTCCTAGGGAGAAGGAAGAGTCAAATGAGGAGTTATTGGACACTTGGACTAGATTCCCTAACCTATATGACAATAATGATGAAGATGCTATGACACCTATGACAAATTGAAGATCTGATTTCTAACATATGACCATTATGACATGTCAGGCCTAAATATAGCATCCAAGAAGGCGCTCATGGAGTTGGGGAAACTCAATGGGTTCGTATTCGAATTGGTGGAAGGTGGAAGGCTTGGAAAGGGAGGACACATGGAAAATCTTGAGTCCCCACCCTAATTCGAATTGGCTTGGAGTTATGGATGTATTGGGAACCTTAGAAGGCTAAGGATGTTTATAAAATACAAGGATAAACCAAGAGAAGAAGGGCTTTTGACCATTTTGAGAATTTGCATTTGTGAAGAGAGCTAGTGGAAAACTAGTCTACTTGCCTTAGCCAATTTTGAGGGTGAAAGATTCCCATCCTAGTTGGTGTTTGGAAATGCCACTCAGAACTTTCATATGAGATTTAATGGATTCTTTATTTTCAAGTGTAATCTATAGGGTAGCTCATGGTTTCTTCTAGTGCAACTCACTCCCTCAACCATTTCCAGTTTTCATTGCATATTCTTGCTCCTTGAGGAGAGGCGCTTTTGGTGAGCTATTGTACTCTTTGGGGGAGATTCTAATGCCCTTATTTTTAATATGAAGTAAATACCATGTTCATCATCTTTAAAAATTTTCAGGTCGAGATTCCAAGTGGAAATGTATAAATATGATTTTTAATGAAATAATGGTGCCTTTTCCCCACTATCTTGGTGTGTAGCAATGATGTATTGATGTATTCGAATGGAAGATCATTCCTTTGATGTATTTATGATTAATGGACTTTCATTTATGAGATGCACAAGTTTCATGTTCAATACTTAAGCATTTGAAGTCATTTTGATCAGTTTAATACCATTTGAAGAAGATTTAATGCCATTTCCCCCAAGGTCGAAACTAGTGATTTTGTAGCTGTTGGGAGAGGGTTATAACAGAATTCAAAAACTGAATAATGGTGCACATGAGACCTTAATATTTTTCCTTAAACATCCCCTGCTTCTGTTCAGAAATTCGAGTGGGTTTGGAAGCATTTGGAGAGCCATACTCAACATTTACCTTGGGGGGATTTGAACCTCAAATTGCTAGTTAAATTCCATACTTTGTCCAGAATCTTAAAGGGGTTTGTAGAAGTATTTTTCTGGTCCTATATCATCCATGAACATCATAATCAATTCCTAACATCAGTCATACACCTTCTCTGAAGATTTGGGAGCATTTGGAGCAATTTGGAGACCTAGACATCAAAACTAGTCAAAGGTCGAACTAGGGAAAAAAAGTGAAAAATTTGCCATTTTAATAAATTTATTAAAAAGGGACATTACACTATATGTCCCCACAAGGAAATACTAAATAACTTTATGACCATTCACCATTTCTAGAGTTTCATGACCATTTTTTACCCCTATAACATGAATGCAAAGGTCAATTTATTTTTGACCCTTTGTTCTAGTCTAAATTTCTAAATACAAACTTGCTTAATGAACATCATATTCTAACTAGGTTGCTTTACAATTTATAAATATATACATCCCACTTTTGAATTTCCTTATTGTTGATCTTATATGTTGATTAATTTAATTTTTTCTACTCTTTTCTTATTATTTCCCATTCAATGACTAAATTGATGTTGATAGAGACTCTATTAATGTCATTTGCCTTGCTTCCTCTACTTTTGACAAAGGAATTGCCTCTCTTTTCATGTCAAAGTTACATGAATAATGTTGCCTCTTCATTCCCCTATAGGGGTTTTCAATGGTGATAACTTGTATAAGAGGGGGTGGATCCTTTAACATGATTAAATCCATTTCCACGTCACTCACCTCATATGGAGGGGATTGGGACTTGTTAACACTCAAAATCATATGGTTAAAAGGTAACTAGGGAAGATGTCAATGTCATATCACACAATCTCTCTACACTTCAAGCTAGTAGTTTCTAAACTCAAAGGGGTTCCTCTGCAATATGGAGATTAAATATAAAACCGGGAAGCAAAATAACTTTCCAAAATGCAAAAATAACTTGTTGATCTATAAAAGTCAGAAGTAAATTTTGTGTGAAATAACATTGAATATCAAGTTAAAATAATGATTCATAGTGAAATAATTAATATTGCCTTGGTATATGTACAAATATTCCTTAACTTCACCTCAAATAAGTAGTGTTAAAGCACAAATCTAAGGAAAAGAACAAAAAACAACAAATTTAAAGTCCATAAATCAAAATATGTGGCCATAGTACCTTGATTTTGTTCATTGATGTAGTAGAAAATCAATTAAGCATGAGTATTTCCCAATATCAGTTTATTAAAAAAAACATGAAGTGAATTAAACAAACACATCAAACAACTAAACTTTAGTTGCCAAATAAGATAGTACCTTTTATTCCAAAGTTGCAACTACTACAAAGTTTTGAGATATTGTACTTCAATTTCAAATAATTCCAGGGGATGTCAAAACACTTCCAAAGTGCCTTCTCTCACAAGTCTGGGGATAAAATCACACACAAAATATGAGAGAAACCTTTAACTCTTGATAACTAATGTGCACTCTCACACTCACTCAAACAAAAAGAATTAGTTGAGAACATGAGAACTCAAGCAATGAACCAATTAGAACCCAAAAATAATCCCTTATCCTCTCTACCCCTCTAGCTTTTGTAACCTAAGCTTGGAGGTGTACAAAGAACATCTTTATAAATATAGGAGATAAAATATTAATACATCAAAGAAAGAAACCCTCATGTAGGGTCCATGAGAAAGCGAGGGAAAATATATCATAATAAACAAAATCCTAGAAATAATAGGCAAGTGTGCCTTGCCCCAAGTGTAGCTAAAGTTAAAAATGGTACTCTAGTATCCATTAGCCTTCAAAATTTACATGCCTTGAAGCAAATAGAGGAGATAAAAATATTGATATGTAAAAAAAAAGAAGCCATCAAGTAGGGTGCATTAGCAAGTAAGGGAAAATATACCGTAATACGCAAAATCCCATAAATAATAGGCAAGCGTGCCTTGCCCCGAGAATAGATCAAAGTTTTAATGGTACTCTAGTCTTCATTAGTCTCCAATCTCCTCCAATCTTCACATGCCTTCAAGCATGTCCAAGTGTTCCTCATAAGACAAATAAGGTATGCTTTTCTTGGAGAATAGAAGGCAAGAAAGCATATTCACTACAAGTCAAGAATAACATCTTGAGTTCTAACATCACCGTCCTCAACTCATGCACTCTAACTCTAGGGAATAATAGAATGTTTAGTTAAGGAAATTCCACCAAGAAGCTTCCAAGGAATCTCCTCCAACTCATGTGAATTGTCCTAGAGGTAAAAATATATATTACATTTGGGTGCAAATTCCGACGTTGCTTTTCGACTTTTTTGACAAAAATCCATTGTATCGTCAGAAAAATTTAAAATTATTTAAAATCACACTTTTTTTTTTCTCTTTTTATCCTCGATGATAGTCGTAATTGTGATGATACTTTCACTATGTTGGAAATAGGACGTTCCATTATCATAATTTCAACGGTTGTGAGGTTATACCAATTTTTTTTTTCAATGAAACGAATAAAAAAAAAAATTTAATGAGAAGGTCGCGGCCGTAGCCTAAAATGACCTGGTTACAATTTTCCAAAAGATTCTAATTTTGTTTTGATTTTCTATTACATTTTTAATCCGTTTTCTGCCAGATTTTTGATATAAAAATCCCGAGGTTCCCAATTTATCTGCTTATTTCTAAACCATGTTGTCACTGTTTTTGCTCTCTTGTAGCTTATTCAATTGTTGTTTTTTTTCCAATTCATTTCCACCTGTGCATATCCTTGAATGCCTCTGCTTCCAATTTTCCTGCTCCTATTTTCACTTTTTTATCGATCTCATTCTGTCATAGTGAATTATCTATGAACTAACTTCTAATTATTTCTCTCTTTCAACGGTGAGTAGCTCCATTTCCTTGGGGTTCTGCACTTAATTGCTTGTTTCTTGTTCCTTAGTTGAATACTCCTGCGTTGGCTGCTCGTTTTCTAATAACGCCTCACTTCAATTGGATTACTTAATAACACCGCATTTCAAATTGAATTACTTAATACTCCTGCTCAATTGGATTATTTAATAATGCCACACTTCAAATTGAATACTCCTGCGTGGATCTGAGCTGCTTGTGTTTGCAATTGTCTATCCTCTGCTTTGATCTTATGGAATTATATGGATAATTATGGGGCCTTTGTTAATTGATACTTCGTCCTGCGCCAACCTACATCCTAAATTGACCCACCTGTCAGCTGCCTTATTGGATCCACGAAGAATATGATAGATTTGAAACTTGGAAAATTGATGGAGTGTGTTTCAAATCCTTTCAATGGTCACATTTAATTTGGCATTTCCAGATTGTTTCTTTGTAATCAGATTATTGATCAAGATCTGTGAGTCACCGAATATCTGGACTTCAGTGTATTCCTCTCTCAGTGCCAGCTGACATCCTTTTAGGAGGGCTAGCGCTTCTGCTTGATTGTTGGAGCATTTTCCTAGTCCCCAGCTGTAGTTAACTTCTTGATTTCCTCCTGGAGAGCATATCACCCCGCCAACTCCTCCAACTCCAAGATTGCCTTTAGACGCTCCATCAAAAAAAATAGTGGCTTTGTCTTGTGCTTTCCACCATTTCTTAAATTCCTTATCTGGTAATCTGAGAATCCAGGATGGCATGGTAGTTGGTATTTTACCTATACTCTCCCCTTTTTTGTTGGTTGTGTGTCTAATCCAATTTTTATCTAGTGTAGTGAGAGAAGAATCCATATTTTTCACCTAATTTCTTACTACTTCCATGAGGTAAGCCTTTGCTTTGGTCGCCACTTGTTCCAGTGTTTGCACCTGACCATTGAATATTCTGCTATTCCAGGCTAGCCAGAGTTTCCAACAGGTGAATTTAGGAAATTTTAGCCAAATATTTTTCCATACAAGCTTGTTTGAGATGGTATGAGGGTAACACTTTTTCCAGGAGGGGAAAAGATCTATAATTGAAATCTGAGTGGGAGGAGAGATTTCCAGATTCTGTAGAGAAAGCGTCCTGACAGAATTCACAAAAAGGCATTCCACAAAAAGATGGTCTATGTTTTCTGAACATTTGTAGCAGAGTGGGCATCTATTTGGTCCTATAAATCCTCTTTTTGCTAGGTTTTCTCCAGTCATAATTTTCTTGTGCAATAAAAGCCAAGTGAAGAAATTGGTTTTTGGAAGGCCATATGTATTCCAAACTAGCTTCCAAAGTGTGGGAGTGTGTAGTGGGTTCTAAGTTGCTTGTAGCTCTTTGAATCCTTGTGCAGACGTGTAGGCTCCCATTTTCCCCCATCCCCACTTATCTTTCATTAGATTATGTAGAGGAGCCATCCCAATAAGATTTTGTAGGAGCGTTGTCTTCTGTGATGATAAACGATCTGGGACTTCTGGCAAGGACCATTCCAACCAATTCCCATTTTTATCCCACTGGAAGATGTCTGCCAGTGTAACAAGGCCTCTTTGTGTGAGCCATTCACAGATGTTTGTGAGAGATTCTACACTTCCAAGAGTGGGGTTGCCAATAATTATGTCTATCCAAAGATGAGTTTTAGCCCCATTTTCTGGGATGCAATACAATTGGATTTGGAAGTATTCAATTCATGCTCTACATAAATTCCATATTGAAGTGCCTTTGGGGATGTTTTCAATATGAAGGTTGCGGATAGACCCCCCCTTTAAGATATTTTTCGACAATAATTTGATAACCGCGTGGGCACGGTTTGAGAACAATTTCCATAGGATTTTACCACCCAGAGCCATATTAACTAGGCAGGGGTCTCTTACTTGCAGTCCACCTTCCAGCAACAACCTTTTTACAATATCCCAGTTGACTAGATGGAATTTGTTTTTGTTTCCTTTTCCTCCTTTCCAAAGAAATTCTTTGATTAGGCGAGATATTTGATCCATTATTGACTTAGGCGCCATGAGAATAGAGGATTGATAGATTGGGAGAGCAGAGAGCACTGATTTTATAAGGATCAGTTTTCCTGCATGGTTGAGCCATTGTCCTCCCCAAGCATGTATTTTTGCCGTAATCTTGCTTGTGACTTCTATCCATAGTGAATTTTTGGTTGTTCCCAAGGTTAGGGGAAGTCCAAGATATTTGATTTTTTCCCATGTAGAAAACCCTGAAAATCCTAAGAGTTGTGTTATTCTATGAATTGTTTGCTTCTCTGCATTCCATCCATATACTGAACTTTTTCTATTATTAACCACCGCTCCCATTACCTGACAATATTTCTGAATTATATCTTTGAAAGCGCTAGCCATATTTAAAGATGCTCCTCCCAAAAATAGTGAATCATCAAAAAATAAAGCATGATTTAAGGAAGGAAGACCTTTAGCCATTCTAATTCCTGGGATTTTACCTGCTTCTCTTTCTGCCTCCAACTTCCGACTCATAGAGTCTGCCATCAGTATATAAAGAAAAGGGGATAGAGGGCATTGTTGTGGCCACAACAGATCCCATGCTTAAACTAAGCACGAGAGCCCTATTCCTAATAAACACAAAGGTAGTTGGGTGAGTTTTCTTGTAAATATGAGGCTTTTCTTTTTTATCCCTAAGATCACTTACCCATACTTTTGTCCTGTGTTTTTTCCTTTTGATCTAAAAATTTTCTAAATGTTTTGGGCTTGCAGGAAGCTTCAATTTTGAGATGTTTATCATTTGCTTCCATCAACCCGAAACCCGAAACCTGCAACCCGACAATTGCGGGTTGCAGGATTTTATTTTTGTAACTTATGATTTTCGTCATCCTGAAACCCGCAACCCGACAGTTGCGGGTTGCGGGTTTTCTCTTTGTAAATAATTTCGGGAAGTTTTATCCCGAAACCCGAAACCTGCAATTGCGGCTTTCGGCTTTCGGGAATTTCTTTCAAACATTGATTTTGTTGTGTGTTCCTGAAACCCGCAACCCGACACTTTCGGGTTGCGGTTTTCAGGAAAAGTTTTTCGATTGTGATTGTTTCCATTCCCAAAATTTGCAACCCGACGCTTTCGGTTTTCGGCTTTGGGGAATTCTTTTGCGCTTTTGTTTATTGCAATCCCGAAACCCATAACCCTACGCTTTTGGGTTTTGGCTTTCAGGATTCTTAAATAAACTTTTAATAAAAGATGAACCCGGTTCCGCATCCCACTCTAGTTCATCTCCGTCGTCCACCTCGTTTTGATCCTACGGTTGTGTTTTAATCTGGTAAATATAATAAATAAAGCTTTTTTATTATATTTTATTTTACTGTTGAAAGATTGTTCCGTCGCGCTATTATTTCGTTGTAGAAATTCATGTCAAAAGACATTATTACTGTTTTTCGGTTACTCTAGGTTGGATTATTGCCATTACTGCACCCTGTGTTCATTAGTTCAGGTTTTGTATTTGACATCCTTTTGCCATTGTTTCGATTCCTTAAGATTCCACATCATTACCCCCCGTTTCGGTCTGAAAGGTTGTTCCGGTTATTCTGTTAAATCGGTGTACCTGGATCCAATTTGATATGTGCAAAAGGGTTGCCAGTCTGTGTACTAAAGCTCCTGTTTGAGTCATTTCGCAGTCATCTTTCTAGCCATAATTTCCGTTTTGGTCACAAATTCGAGGTCATGATTGCTGATTTGAAAATACTTGTAATAATGAGCTTTTGAAAGTAGTTTAAGTCATGTGAGCTTTGGTTGGTTGTGTATTTTCACACGGGTTTAGATCTAACTGATGCATGTCTTTGCTCGTTTCATTATAGTTTGGATAATTGCAATGAATTGATCATATAATTTGAATCATTACCACTCATCCTACTCAATTATTGCCATCTTATCGGTTGGCCTTAAATTGGCAACAAACATGAAACCTATAGCTCGTTCCTTGCATTCTTTAAGGGGAAAATTTCTGTGTGATAATCTTGTAAGCCTCCTTCTGAACGTATCTAATAAAAGCAATATGCAAACAGGTAATGAATCTCCCAATGCCCGTTTTAAAGATGAAGAACTCTATCCCTTACTATATCAATGTTAAGATTTAATATGCTAAGACAGAAAATAGCATCATTACATTCCATTTCACAATAATAGCAC
Source organism: Larix kaempferi (assembly GCA_027924585.1). Classification (NCBI taxonomy): domain Eukaryota; kingdom Viridiplantae; phylum Streptophyta; class Pinopsida; order Pinales; family Pinaceae; genus Larix; species Larix kaempferi. The sequence goes on along the minus strand of BSBM01000089.1, from coordinate 14,085,910 downwards.
ATACAGGATCACTGAAGAAACAACAAGCATAGCATAAACACAAGAGACACAGATTTATCCTGGGAAACCCTCATGGGGTAGAAAACCAAGTAAAGCTTCCTCAATATAGATCACCAGTAATATACAAAGATGTAACCCTGAGCATAAGATCCTCCTTCTCCATAGCAGAACTCTCCTCCACAAGTGCACCACTCTCAAGTGAGTGAGTGTGTGTAAAATGAGGAATACACCTCCTCTATTTATACACTATTCCGACTTGTCTTTTACACAAAACATGTAGGCTCGTATTTAACCAATGGGTTAAATACCCCACTACAACTGACTGGGCTGACCCCTCTAGGGTGGTCTAATAACCCTTTGACCCACATAACACATACAGGGCCGACCCCCAATAGGGAAGTCTAATAACCCAAGTTACCACAATCTGACGGAGGAATAAACATTTCCGGATATACAATAAGGTCTTCAAGGAGGAATGAAACATCTCCAGAATAATAAAGTACAAATATAATATTCTTTGAAGTTACAATATCTCAACACTCCCCCTTAACGAGAAGGATATTATAACAGCATCTGCACGAGCAAGGAGTCATCAACATCATACGTGATACATCTATAAATCATTGGAAGCTTTCTCAACATCATCAGTAACTCAAGCAGTTACTGGAACATCTTCAATACTGGAACATCAACATCTTCAGTAGTGAGTCTTCATCTTCTGCAGCACTCGAACAGCTACAGCAACATCAATATTTGAATCCTCACGATCGTCAGCATCGTCATCACACGATCATCAGCATCGTCATCACACAATCATCAGCATCGTCATCACACGATCATCAGCATCGTCATCACACAATCATCAGCATCGTCATCACATGATCAACATCGTCGTCTAGATCAACACGATCAGCATCGTCACATCATCTCGATCTACAACATCTAGATCATCATGATCTACAGCATATGGATCATCTCGATCTACAACATCTGGATCATCTCGATCTATAGCATCTGGATCATCTCGATCTACAGCATCTGGATCATCTCGATCTACAACATCTGGATCATCACGATCTACAGCATCTGGATCATCTCGATCTACAACATCTGGATCATATCGATCTACAACATAAGTATCCTCAACCATACAAGTACATTAATCAATACATGTATCATCAAAAGTATGTATTCTCACCAATACATCTATCATCAAAACATGTATTCTTACTAATACATATATCATCAAAAGCATGTATTCTCACTAATACATCTATCATCAAAAGCATGTATTCTCACTAATACATCTATCATCAAAAGCATGTATTCTCACTAATACATCTATCATCAAAAGCATGTATTCTCACTAATACATCTTTCAATACAAGTATCCACACCGATACAAGTATACACAACAGCAGCATACCCTGAAACACACATGATCCAATTACGGGATGGTCAATCCCTCTCACTTTAGGACATAGGTACAAGGATGATACAATCCTGATCCACTTATGGGATGATCAATCCCTCTCAATTTAAGACATCTCTCATGTTTATGGACGATGCAATCCAGATCAACTTACAGGATGATCAATCCTTATCCTTTGAAGACACCTCACCATGTCTAAGGATGATGCAATCCCGAATCAACTTACAGGATGATTAGTCCTTATCACTTTAAGACACCTCACCATGTCTAGGGACGATGCAATCCCAATCTACTTACAGGATGATTAGTCCTTATCACTTTAAGACACCTCACCATGTCTAGGGACGATGCAATCCCAATCTACTTACAGGATGATTAGTCCTTATCACTTTAAGACACCTCACCATGTCTGGGGATGATGCAATCCCAATCTACTTACAGGATGATTAGTCCTTATCACTTTAAGACACCTCACCATGTATAGGGACGATGCAATCCCAATCTACTTACAGGATGATTAGTCCTTATCACTTTAAGACACCTCACCATGTCTAGGGATGATGCAATCCCAATCTACTTACAGGATGATTAGTCCTTATCACTTTAAGACAAGTCTCATGTCTAGGGACGATGCAATCCCATCACGTACATTTTGAACTCAGTTCATGGATGATGCAGTCCTCACGTACATTTTGAACCCAGTTCATGGACGATGCAGTCCTCACGTACATTTTGAACCCAGTTCATGGACGATGCAGTCCTCACGTACATTTTGAACCCAATTCATGGACGATGCAGTCCTCACGTACATTTTGAACCCAGTTCATGGACGATGCAGTCCTCACGTACATTTTGAACCCAGTTCATGGACGATGCAGTCCTCACGTACATTTTGAACCCAGTTCATGGACGATGCAGTCCTCACGTACATTTTGAACCTAGTTCAGGGACGATGCAGTCCTCACGTACATTTTGAACCCAGTTCATGGACGATGCAGTCCTCACGTACATTTTGAACCTAGTTCAGGGACGATGCAGTCCTATCTTCAATTTTCGGAGACATCAGTCTACGGCTCAATTTTGGGACCGAGGTCCAGGGAAGATGCAATCCCCTACCTGTTCATTCAGGACTTCATTCTCGGAGACATCATGTCTATGGCTCTCTTTAGGACTGAAGTCCAGGGATGATCCAATCCTCTCATGTCCACCAAGGACTTTATTTTCGAAGACATACATCTACGACTCTCTTTAGAGCAAGTGTTCAAGGATGATACAATCCCTCTTCTTTCTCGGAGACACTTGTCTACGGCTCACTTAAGAACTTGTGTTCAAGGATGATGCAATCCTCACATGTCCACCAAGGACTTCATTCTCGAACCATCCACCAACCTCTCTGTCGGCATCACCAATATAGGTATCCACATCATCGATCTCACTGTCGATGCAGGAAATATCATCATAAGTGATCACATCGCTCCCCCTTTCGAGGAGGGTCCTTCTGAACTATTTTAAGTTTGTCTCGGAAAACTTTACTTGAGGTAGGGGTTTGGTTAGTACATCGGTAACTTGTTACAAATTCAAACTTTAATTCTTTTATATACCATATCTTGTATATAGAAATGTCAGATCTCTATGTGCTTTGACTTATCATGGAATAATGGATTCTCTGCCATTTTGGTACAACTCTGTTTGTCACATAGGATCACAGTTGGGTCCATTCTAAATCCATACCGCTTCACAACTAGCAGAGCAAGCAGCCATATATTTCGCTTGTGCTGAGAGCCACGCTAGATTGCTTCCTTCTAAACCATGAGATCATGGCTGATCCTAGACAGTAACATCCTCTCGATGTGCTCTTCCTGTCTGATTCAATTTCTGCCCAATCAACATGTGTGTAGAGAAACCATATTCAACCTTGTAGCAAAGGTTGAGATCCACATCACCCATGGTGATCATTAAGCTCATCAATTGATTATCGATCCTGGGAACCCATACAGAACCTGATTCACACTTCTTCTTTAATTACACCATTAAGAGAATGGTCTTATCTAGCCACTTGGAGCAAACATCTCATCATGATTCTCTTCCTCTTTCTAAGAGAATCTTCTAGCCACAAGCCTTCTATCGTGTGTTTGATTTGTAAATCTTTTGTTGAACATCCATCGCTTGTTCAGTGTTCATCATTCATCATGATCTTTCCTACAATTCAAAATTAAGTACATGATTAGTAATACTTCATAATCATCAAATCATATTGACATGATAACCTATTATGCATACAGATATCATTTACATAGTTATGCAACTATTTTGACCAATACTTTGGCACAACACTTTCCCATATCCTGTATGCATACAGTGGCTATCTAGATGCCTTCCATCTCTACCAGAACATACTCTCGAGAGTGTGCACAGCTCTCAGCATGTCAGCAAAGAGGTTTCATTCTAGACAAGCAACAATGGAATGTTTGTCCAACTTACCAATCATATTCATATTAGTAGTATACTGTTCAATGCTCTATGAATGTTTACACTTAGCATGATATATTCTAGGAATACAAATATGCATACAAGCAATATCATTTACTATTTCAAATAACAACTCAAATACTTATCTTTTATGTTTGTGTGGTTGCCTCCCGCTTGATCTTCTATATGTTTTTTTGAACTTCTATTCATTCTGTACCACTGTGCATGCTCAAGTGTCATCCTCATGATCTCATACACAAACATACATTCATTAGTATGTTATCAAAACATTATAGTTCTAAATAATCTTGAAAATGTATAGTCATGATTATAGATAATATTCAAGGTTTCAGGGAAGTCTTCTTTTACTCATGCATATTCTAGTTTGATCTAGTTAGTTAAATCATCAACCAAGATAAGAGACATAATATGCATAAACACTTGATTACTAACTTTATGAATAAGCATAACCAATCATACCAAGTATACTTATATAAGGGATCCTAACACAAGGTAAGATTCTAACATGACATAGGAAAACATACCTGGATTAGTATACCTGCTTAGTTATGTCTAACATACCTAATCAATATCTTCTTTGTTCTCTTCAATGATTTAGAGATCCTATGCTGGAACCTGCATATCTCATAGGTTAAGCATAATAGAAAAAAGTCATACATACCTCGTAAGTAGAACAAAGATTATGGATGAGTCTTTGTCTTCATGTTGTCATGGTCATGGAACTTGATTTGTCTTTTGTGATGTACCTGTATCTTGTTAGCAGACAACATCAACCTCACACAACACCATAATGCATTAGTACAATCATATAGCCCTAATCAATGAATGTCTTCGATCATTCACATGCATTCATACTGTTACTAGGGTGATAAGACAATTCTAACATTAATCAAGATTGTACTAATAAATAATATGAAGACAAACACATCATGAACTTAATCAAGAATCAAATTTCAAGACATACCTGAACCTCCTTAAGTCATACCTGTCGAGACTTCTTGTAGTCTTCTTATGTCAGGCCTTAGCCTCAACTCCCCTTGAGACTTGATCTGGAGCTTGATTAGGGTTTGTTAGAGAAACCCTAAAAATTCAATCTTTGACTTTCACACTTCTGAATGGATGGAAGGATGTGTCTTGCTGAGTTGATCAAACTAGCATACTTCAATTTTGAAATCTCCAAAAATTTGACCCCTCAAAATTGCCTTCGAAACTTCTGGATCTTCTGAACAGGAACCTGAACTAGGGTTTGATGAAGCCCACCCTTCTGTCCAATCAAAAGGTTCGATCCAAGGCTCTAAGCTCTTATTTTTCTAAGGAGCTTCCAGCCATGGTTACAGACTTCAAAAATTCCAACTTTTGCTGAAGCCCTAATTTTCCATCTTTCCGATCAAAATCCCGAACTGGGGTTTGATCAAGCCCGGTATTTTACCCAACCAAAAAATTCGATCTTGGTCTCTAAATTTCAATTTTCCAGAGTAGCATTCAGCCATGGATTCCAATTCCAACAATTCTAACTTTCTCCGAAACCCTAAATTCCGGAAGCCATGAATGAAGGTGCTCCAAAAATAATTCTGTTTTGATAGAAATATGTACCTGATTGTTTCTGCTGTAACTTCGAAATTTTCCCTCCACAGGGTCTGAAATTTTTTTCTGTGGTAGCCTGACCTGTCATCTTTCCATCCCGACAGGTCTGACCTCAATTGGATTTTCTGAGAGAGAGTTATGCCAAATGTCGCAACGTGACCTGTTTTGGGATAATACAGGAGAGCGAACTTGTACGGAGTGCCACGTGTCACTGTTTGAACTTCTGCCTCTGAAAACATTTCTTGAGATATCTTGCCCTGTTATATTTCCATCCTGACAGGTATGACCTCAATTGGACTCTCTGAGAGAGAGTTATGCCAAGTGTCGCAACGTGACCTGTTTATGGGATAAAACAGGAGAGCGAACTTGTACAGCGTGCCACGTGTCACTGGTTCATCTTAGGCCTCTGAAAAAGTTTCTCGAGATAGTAAAGTCTGTGTACTACCTGTCACCTTTTACGAAATTTTATTTGGAGCTTCATAGCCCAAGTTATGACCTTTGTGCCAAGGTCACCTGATTTTGACTGAGATCTGGAAGAGGCAGAAACCCTAACTTGTATTGATCATAAATTACAAAGTACAACAAATATGAGGGTGCCCTTTGGACACAAGATACTTGGAGATGTTATCTACAACTTGTAAAGGTCTCAAATTCTGAACCTTTGCCAAAATGGATTTATGGCGAAAGTTCCACGACGACTGGTTTTTTCTATATAAAACCCTAACCTTGAAATTGTCGTAAGTAAAGAAAGTGTCGTAAGTGCCATACATTGCCTTCCTTCAGGTTAGCTCTGATACCATGTTAAGATTTAATATGATAAGACAGAAAATAGCAGCATTACATTCCATTTCACAATAATAGCACATACAGGATCACTGAAGAAACAACAAGCATAGCATAAACACAAGAGACACAGATTTATCCTGGGAAACCCTCATGGGGTAGAAAACCCAGTAAAGCTTCCTCAATATAGATCACCAGTAATATAAAAAGATGTAACCCTGAGCATAAGATCCCCCTTCTCCATAGCAGAACTCTCCTCCACAAGTGCACCACTCTCAAGTGAGTGAGTGTGTGTAAAATGAGGAATACACCTCCTCTATTTATACACTACTCCGACTTGTCTTTTACACAAAACATGTAGGCTCGTATTTAACCAATGGGTTAAATACCCCACTACAACTGACTGGGCCGACCCCTCTAGGGTGGTCTAATAACCCTTTGACCCACATAACACATACAGGGCCGACCCCCACTAGGGAAGTCTAATAACCCAAGTTACCACAATCTGACGGAGGAATAAACATTTCCGGATATACAATAAGGTCTTCAAGGAGGAATGAAACATCTCCAGAATAATAAAGTACAAATATAATATTCTTTGAAGTTACAATATCTCAACAATCAAGAACCTATGTAACCACCTTTTGATGCAGGTGTTCCTGATTTAAGTAGCGATAGCGGTGAAGAAGATTCTGAGGCTTTGTCTATCTACATGCAATTCCATGATAAGAAAGAGAAGAAAGTTCCCGAGGAACTGGTTGATCATGACGATGATGTTATACGAGATTTTATAATCAACCAAGAACCTGTTGTCCTGTCGACTTCTTCTGAAGTAGATCCTTTAATGGATTTTTCGGTTTTTGAGAATATAGTTCCTGATCTGGAAGTTCCCACGGTAGATTCTACGCAAGCCAAACCGCCTGTTGCCGATAGTCAGCAATTTGGGATTAAATTTTTGTTGTGCCATGAAGATCTCTTTGATTAAAGGATGAATCTTTAGAAAATCATTTTGAGAGGTGACGGAAATCATGTAAAACGAGAAATGGCAAGATTTCTTGGATCGATAGTTTGATCCGATTTTGTAATCCCTATGTTGGGAAATCTCTATCTTTCTTTTCGGCTATAATTTCCTATTTAACATTAAAGACCTCTCGTAGTTATGGGTTGGTAATTTTGGAGTTGTAAGTCAGCAGGAGACAAGACTGGAGATACTCTATTTAGCAGATCTTTTTGTAATTTCTGTACAAGACCTCTTTTAATACAGTAAAGTTATCTTTGATCTATCTTCTGTTATTCCTCAAATTTCTTTGAGAATTGCTGAATTAATGCTTCAAATTGTCATATGTTATGCATCTGATCTTTTGCCAAATATTTATTAATGCACAGATCCGTTATATTGGTTTCTCTATATGATTGGTCTATGTTTCTAAGTATTTCATTGAGTTTATTCAATTCAAATACTTTCATTTTATATTTCTGCAAATGATTCGGTGCAAATATATATAATCAAATTTTAATTTTTCAATTAGCAGAGTGATTACAGATCAGATCTTGAAAAGGCTTAAATACTCAGAAGATTGTCACTTAATTTTAATTAACTGATAATAATTTAAGTCAACAAGTTACTCACAAAGACATTTCTGTTTAAAGTGTTTAATTACTTGTTCATCACATTTCAAGACTGATTTGCACAACATCAAGCTTCCTTTTAGAATAGGACTAACTTAAATTAGTTTCCTTTTCTGAAATAGGTTAGCTTAACTTAGCTTTACCACTTTCACATATTAGTTTTCCTTGATTGGAAAACTGACCTAATTGGTCAAATCACCAACTCTTAGAGTGCCAGTGGAGGCCGAATATCCGTGGAGGATCACCATACCAAACAAGTTGGGGATAGAACTGCCCTTGCGCAGGGTCTTTCGAAGCCTTTCAACTTGGGTTTTCTTCCTCTGTTGGGAGCCTTGGAACCATTCCAACACCTTTGCATCTAACTTGCACAACCGAGGCCTCAACAAATGGCGCTAGAAGGAGGGCCACTAGTACAACATGCCTAAACAAGCTACTAACAAACCTCTTCCAACAAATACTTCAACGGTTCAAACTAGAAGCCAATCAAGGGATTCAACATCTGAACAACCTACTGAGTCACAATCCACTGTTGTTCCTATTACACCTGCTTAGGTCGTTACTACTGTTGTTGCACCTACATCGTAACAGGTTGGAAGGGATGTTGTAATCATATCCCCCACAAGAGGATTAATTCTCCTTGAAGACATTTTGAACCAGTCCAGTGACAGTGTAACTAGATTGGAACAAAGAATCGCTATTGAGCGAAGCTGTGGTTTAGCAGCTCTCAATTTAGATAACGCTTTGCAGACCAGTGATCAAGAGGGTCAAATAAACATGATTACACGGACTAGTGATCAACCAACTCAACATTCAGCTAATCCCAACAGTGAACATCAACAGACAGCTGATCAAAACATACCACACTGAGAATCAGTTGATCGTTCAGGTTCACCTAAATACAATCTCAATCAACTTTTTCAAGGAGCCCCAGATCAACCAAAAATTGGAGCTAGTGGACCACCACCATCTCCTCCTTCATCCTCATCATCTTCCTCAGACAGTGAACATTCTTTAAGCTCTTCTTCTTCTTTAGAAGAAGAAGAACCACCGATGGCTGGAGAAGGCCAAAATAGACCATGGCTCGACCAAGATGCAGTATGGGTACTTGGAGACCAACATAGACTACCTAAAAACCCTGAGAAGTGGTTACCCAAATTTAACCTAGATGACAAGTCACCTGCACTAGATCATGTTAAAACCTTCATGCAGGCTATTAGACTTAGAAGTGTCATTCATGAGGATGTGGTATGCAGACTCTTTCCTTATACTTTTGAAGGAAAGGCAGCTGCATGGTATTTTGCCTTACCACCAAGGTCTATTGTTTCTTGGGATGAGTTTGAGAAATTATTCATCCAGAAGTTTGGAGATGATAAGAGACCACAGGATCTTGTTTTGGAATTATCTTCCATGAAAATCAAAGGGAAAGAAAGGGTTAAAGATTTCAATCAAAGGTTCTCATACTTAAAGAATAGAATTCCCATCAACCTTCTTCCTGCTGAAGAATTGTTGGTAGCCTACTATGAAAAAGGCCTTCCTGATCCTATTTCAATATGGGTGAAACGAGCACGCAAAGGAACTTTTCTGGAAGTGTTTGATGAAGCAATACAAGTTGAAAAAGACATTTTCTATCTGAAGGACAGTCTGGAAACCTCAGAAGAACAACCTTCCACTTCCAGGAAAAGGAATGACAATGTCCCCAAACCCACTGCCCAAAACAAGGATCCGTTTGACATGATTGACATGAAAAAGTTCATCTAGAAAATGTCAAACGAGATGGTGGATTTTAAAAAGACTAACAATGAAAATCAAAACCAGAATAGAGGTTTTATGAGGCCACCTTTTAGGAGACCTTATAAACCTCCACCGAATCCACCACCTCCTAATCCAACAGAAGGCCTCACGAATGAAGAAATTTATTCTATCTTTAGAGCCTTAGCATCAGAATCTCAAAACACCCCTGAAGTTCCCAATGATCAAACTGATCCAGACCCACAATTACCTGAAGAAGAAGAAGATGAACATGAGGATCCACAAATCAACACTGTAAGTTACTTTTCAGAGCTTCCTATGTGTGAAGAAGAAGAAGAACCCGAGATTGTGTTTATTGTTCAACATCCTTATAACACAAGGTCTAAACCTCAATCCCCTCAGGAACCTTCATCCTCCACACCAGTTCCTAATAAAGTCAAGACTGTCCCTCACAAGGATATAGTCATCCCTGAAATGGAGTACAATTTAGTTGAAGATCTTAAAAGAGTTAAGGCAAACATCTCCTTGTTTGAATTGTTGAAAATCCCTTCCATGAGGGATACTTTACCCAAAAGTATGGTGGTCAAATAGCCAAGAGAATTGCAGAATAATAACCTTGACTCTTTCACTAAACCAGATGATCAGAAGTCTAGTAGCAGAAGGACACCTCCTTTTCTGCTTACTTTTGATATTTTCAACCAAAACGTACATAACTACATGATAGACTTTGGTGCATCATCAAATGTGATGCCTCTATCTGTTTGTAGAAAGTTGAATGCCACATGGGAACCTTGCCCTAATCAGATAGTACAACTTGACAAATCAAAGGTCATAGTAGTAGGGAGACTCAGAAATGTCTTAATTACATTATCAGCTGACCCTTGGATCCATCAAACGATTGATATAGTCATTGCTGATATCCCAGAAGCATATGGTATGTGACTTAGTAGAGACTTGTCAGAAAAGCTAAAAGGTTATTTTGCTACTAATTGGTCCCATTTGTGGTTACCCTATAATGGGAAGCTAAACAAGATCAAGATCAGTAGAGAGGCTTACATGAAACAGATAGTCACAGACTTAAATGACTCAAGTGAGCCTGCGGGGTATTTCAACACACACATTGAGCACTTTACCTTTGACACCTTCTTCGGGAATTTACTAGCTGATATATCACCACAGGAGAATGCACAGAACGAATCTCAGGTAACTCATCTAACTTCTATGCCATTCTTAGGAGATATTGTACATAATGCTTTTAATGTAAATACAAATTTTGGATTAGACCCTATTGCTTGGACATTGTTTTTTGACGGCTCTAAATCTAAGGATGGAGCTGGTGCAGGATGTGTTCTCATAGATCCAAAAGGGACAAAAACTATGATTGAATGCAGATTAGAGTTGATTGTACTAATAATGTGGCTGAGTACGAGGCCCTGATACAGGGACTTAAGAAAGCTATTGACTTGAAAGTACAGATCATCCATTGCTTCAGATATTCATAAATTATTGTGAAACAGGTGAGGAATAAGATACACTGTTTGTCCCCCCACCTGTGGAATTATCAGAAATTAGTATGAGATCTTACCAGCTCCTTTACTGCATTTAATATTAATTCACTCCCTAGGTCTCAGAACTTCGATGCTGACTTGTTGGCAAATACAACTTGCAGATTGATTCCACCTGAGGGCCTATCTCCTCAAACATTCTCAATAGAACTGATGTATAGGCCTTCTATACCAGATAATGTGACAAGATGGAAAGTGTTCGATGATGATCAACAGATACTTGATTTTCTGACAGCCCAGGACACATTCCAGGATATGGATATAGACGAGGACGAACATGAAGAGTCTCTCTGTGATTCCTTGAACGTCATCCCAAAGTCTGCGGATCAATTTGGAGAAGTTCTACGATTTGCAAGACAAATTCAGACACAAAACCAATTGTAAAACACAGAGCTCTTCGCTTAACTACGAGCAAGTCAATTTAGGGACTGAGCAAGAACCCCGTTTTATCAATATAGGAATTGATTGTACTCCAGAAGAAAGGCGAGCCATCATTAATTTGTGTAAAGAATATAAAGATGTATTTGCTTGGACCTATGATGAATTTAAAACGTCTGACACTAGCGTCATCTACCATAACATACCCATGAAGCCGGAGGTGAAACCGTTTCAATAGAAACTGCGGAAAATGCATCCCAGTTTAGAGCCTTATGTTAAAAAAGAACTGGAAAAGATACTCACAGCCCGAATTATTTTTCCGGTGAGGCATACGCAATGGATAGCCAATTTGTTGCCTGTACACAAGAAAAGTGGTGAAATCCGATTGTGTGTCGATTTCAGGAATCTGAATTGGGCCTTCAAAAAAGATAACTGCCCTGTTCCACCGATGGAACAGATTCTCCAAAGAGTAGCAGGGTCGGAAATGTTCTCTCTCATGGATGGTTTTTCGGGGTATAACCAGGTTATGGTCGCCCTGGATGACCAATTAAAAATAGCTTTCAGAACCCCTTGGGGCACTTTTTCCTACAGGCGAATGCCTTTCGGTTTGATCAATGCAGGAGCCACTTTTCAGAGAGATATGGATACAGCTTTCTGAGGTTTGATGCATAATTCCATCGTGGTTTATTTAGATGATATTACCATATATTCAAAGAAGCAACATGAACATCTATTTGCTCTGAAACAGGTTTTCGAACGTTGCAGGAAATTTGGCATCTCCCTGAACCCCAAGAAATCAATTTTTGTAGTTACAGAAGGGAAGCTTTTGGGCTTCATCATTTCAAAAGAAGGTATGATCATCGACCCCTAACGCACAGACGCTATTTCAAAAATTGGCCTACCAAGTTCGCGTGAAGCAATGCAGTCCTTCTTGGGTAAGATCAACTTTGTACGTAGGTTTGTACCTAATTTTGCTCAGATAGTTAAACCTTTACAACATTTAGTTAAGAAAGATGTACAGTTCACATGGTCACAAGAACAAAAAGATGCATTCGTCGAGATTCGTAAAGCCATCGCTGAAGCTCCTGCTCTTATGTCCCCAGATTTTGACAAAGATTTTATTCTATACACTTTTGCCACTGATTTTTCCTATGTAGCTGTTTTGACACAGAAACAGGAAAGTGATACAGAGATTCCGATCTCTTTTATGAGTTCAACCTTCAAGGGTGCAGAGCTCAATTATTCACAAATTGATAAACAAGCCTATGCAGTTTACAAGTCTGTCAAACATTACGTGCCTTATTTGTTAAAATCTCGAACAAAGGTCATCATCCCATATTCTGCTATTAGAAATGTGCTGATCCAGAAGGAGTTGGGCAAAAAAAAGGCCCATTGGATGACTGCTCTGCAGGAGTATGATTTGGAAATAAGGCCAGCCAAAATTGTCAAAGGACAAGGCCTTTGTCTTCTTACTGCTCAATCCAATGATCCTATACAGTAGCAAACCGAATGGGAGCGAGAGGAAGATCCTCCATCAGGTTCTGTTCATGCTATTGATACCCCAACATCGGAATGGTATGACGGTTGCAATTGTGATAGTGTGTTCACTATGTCATAATAGGACATTCCAACGTCGTAATTTTGACATTTATCAAGTTAGAGCAATTTAAATAATTTGAAATAAATAAATTTTAAAAAATGTTAGTAAAAGTTCCTTGACTTCATTCACCTCTCCCAAATGTATTATTTAATTAAAATCAACAAGGGAATATAAAACCCTCCCCTCTCTTCATTCCATTCATTTTCACTCGTGAATCTTTTTGGTCTAGGGATACAATTCACTCAAGGACATTAGAGATTCTCTAGGTAAGTTCCATTTCAACATCGACGAAACATAAAAAAGGTGTATCACCACTTATGCACACCTATGCATTGACATGGGCTTTAGCAAAGCTTTCCTTGCTGAAATAAAGCTAGTAGTTGAGGAATGCACCTAGGTTCAACCATTGGATTATGAACATGTTGTCTTTCGATATTGAGCCTGCTTTGAAATAGGGCATATAGTAGTCCATTGCTCTAATGCCAAGGTAGGGTGGACCAAAAAAGCTCCAAGAAAACCACTTGGTGGGATGGGGCCATGGAGGCCCATCCTCTGATAAGCAAGTACCCTCCTCCAATCATCCCACCTTAGGCTATAAAACATGTGTCTTTGACATCTCCTCACATATATTCAACATAAGCAAGAAGCAAAATCCCCCCTCCCTCTCTAACACCTTACTACTACAATAAAAGGCTATAGTGTCGCATTTAGAGTCACAATGCAATTCATATTTTCTTGGAAAAAAATTGTACGACGCAAAATGTGATGCATGCAAGGATGCCATCATTTTCGATAGTTAAAATTATTGTATTGTATTAGATTTTTTCTCATCTTGTTCTCTTTTTAAGTCTTTATAGAGAATGTTTTCTAATAAGATCTACCTTGTTAAACAAGTAGTTCAGCTATAATCTAATATTATTCTTAAAATCTAGAATCTTGATGTTGTAGATTTGATTAAAAGCAATTTTTCATTTGTAAATATGAGAGATCTAAGTAGATAAAAGTATAAAAGTGCATTTTTTAAAGATCTCATAGATCCAATTTTTTTTATAGATTAATTAAAAGGCTCATATTGTAAACATTGTGTAAAATCTTCTCTTCTAGCAATTTTTTTGTTAAGAGTTGTAGTTCTTTGAATTAAAAATAAATAATGATAATTTAACTAAAATCCACCATTTTCTATTTGAGATCTACACTTTATTATAAATCTTTTTTGTGTTGCAATCTTAAAAGTTGTACGTCAAATATTTTCAACCACAAAGGAAAAGTTGCTACAAATTCAAATTGAGGGTTTTTGAAATTCATAGGTATGGTGTTCTTGTATTTTGTTTTGACAATTATTAAGCAGTATTCAACATCTTCTACCAACAATTTGATCTGCGCTCATGACTATCCAGTTCAAATCTACTATAGAAGGATTCACCCAGAACAATCCAATTCATATCTACCATACATCAATTCACCCACAAATATCCAATTCATATCTGCCATACAACAATTCACCCACAAAGATCCATGAATCCACCAAGAGACAAAGCCCACAAACAGTTGGAACGAACTTTAATGAGTAGCTCATGTGCACTCGTAAAGATAAAATGAGTAATGATTTGGATTTTGGGATTTTATTTTATGACAGTGTAGTCAATAAATATACTTAACATCTAGCTTTGTAATATGAATGCCATTGTGCTAATTGGAGATGCTCTTTCTTTTCATTTGAAATTGTGTTGAGATCAAAAGGTGGACTTCCTTTACATTTGACAAGAACAATTATTATTTTTGAAGAGTAGAACTTAGAACATTTTTTTTGGTTAAAGGGGGCGACATTCCATCATTTGAAAATGTTATAAGTCCATTTTATACTTGAAGACTCGACAAATTTTGAAAAATTTAACTTAATTTGGAGGACTTAATTATACTTTTGTAATCCTGAAGCCAATAAATTGATAAGAGTCTAGTACACAAATCTATCTATTTCTCTTTTTGACAAGACTTTTAAAGGGTAAAGGCCAAGGACATAAAATTACTCTTTGCATTGAGTGTATGGTTTCTTTTTAGTGCCTTGTGTCTCTCTTTCATGGTGTGATGCTCTTGTAATCACTTGCATTTCAAATTCTACAAGTAAATTTTACCATCACCAAACATGTCTAAGTTAATCAACTTATTCATTTATTCATATATGTTGAATGGCCCCATATGCAAAACATGTTGATATATAATGAGTTATGGTGTGATATTTGTGATGGTGATATTCCTCCAAGCAAGCCCACTAACGTTGCTCTTTTAGCTAAATGGAAATTAGTTGGTGAAAAAGCTCTTGGTTTGCTTCGATCTTTTGTAATTGAACACATGTTTGTCCATATTGAGAATTATTCTAATGCTTGGTCTAATTGGAATCAATTTCACAAGATGCATCTCCTGCTACATCTCAAAGAGTTGATTTACAAATGAAGTTGCTTAAGCAAAGATTAGTTGATAGTGGTGATGTGTTAGAAGACATTTCAAGGACAAATAATATTCATTAGGAAATCATCAAAGGTGGTTTTGCTACTCCTATTGTATCTCAAAGAGTTGATTTACAATTGAATTTACTTAAGAAAAGATTAGTTGATAGTGGTGGTGTGGTAGAGTGCATTTTAAGGATAAATAATATTCATTAGGAAATAATCAAAGGTGGTTTTAGTAAGCTTGAAGACAATTTTTCGGGGTGGCAGGAGTGGATGGGAAAATTTTACACCCATGGGGGACATACTAGAATCAACTATTCTTGGAGCATTGGTATTGCAACAAATAGACAAGCATAAGCCCTCACCCTCCTTCAAGATCTCCAAATTGCGAGACAATACAAGATTGAATCTCTAATTATTCTCAGAGACTCGAAAATGGTCATATGTCATTTGAAAAGGAGGACTACGCCCAAAGATATGAAATTAAGCGCCATCTTCTTGAGGATTTAGTTGGAGACTCTCTTCTTTGGTAGCATCACTCCCGTTCACATCCTCAGGGAAAATAATTCAGTAGCAGATGCCCAAGCCTACTTGGATACAAGGGATGTGGTTGAGCTAATAAAAATCAATGGGAATACTTCTCAACAAACAATTCCATGATCATTTTTATGGTTTTAAATCACATTGGCTTCAAAATTTACAAAGAAGCTTGATGTACGGAGCCTCCTCATGAGAAAAGACCGAAAAAAATCTAAAACGTGTACAACAGGACTAAACACATGTGCAATCCCAAAGCCATCATGACAATTTGGAGCTTGGTAAGCACAGATTCAATTGTAAAAATTCCTTCTTCGCATTAAAATGGATGTCGAAGAGGTGCTAGTGATCTAGAGAAGATCATCCTTTGTATGTCCCTCATGCCCTACATTAGAGAGAATGTAAATTGGTGCAAAAATCAGGAGGTTCGACTAAATGTAGTCTCATCTAGACAAAGTGCAGATGACATCAACCATCCATGTCAATAGCGAGACATTAAATTCCCATTAAAGGAAATGGTCGAGGAATGGATTTGGTAGAATTAGCACTCTTGTAATACGAATTTGGCATTAGATAAATTGGGACATGAAGGGACACAAAGGATCAAGGAATTCAATAAGCTCTTCCAAACGATGAAGCACACTCTCACCCCATGTATTGGTGAAATGGCTAAGCGATGTAAAGGAACAACTCGGTGGAGAAGGATGGAGCAAGATGAGGGTAATCAGGAACTGGAAAACACGATATACTCTCTTCAGATCCACGTTCAAGGTCTCTTTGGAAAGGTCCTTAATTCTTTTGAGTATATAACAGAACAAAAGCACATATAGGAGTGAGTATAAGATGAATGCCATGCTCTTTGTGTGGAGGATGAGGAATTACACAACAATATATCCCCATGGTCCACAAACATCGATCTCTTAGTATAAGAATCGTCTCCAAGCCCGTCCATGGGGGTGTTGGACCTTAATTTGCTGCCTCCGGATGCTGAAGAGGAGCGCACAACCGTTGTGGAAGAGGAGCATGAGAAGATTGGCCCACAGGGGAAAGTAAACAACGAAAATACCAGGAAAGACCTGCTTAACTAGTAGTCTTCTATGAATCTCTTTTGCATTTTGATTCTAGGAACTTATTATAGAAATTTTCCGAAAGTAAATTAGCAAATTTTGTATAAGCTCAAGCTTGTTTTTGTAAATTACAGTAGCCCAGTAAATTTGCAAAGTTCCATAAGCAACATGATTTTAGTCAAGAGTTCGGTCTCTTGAACATATATGTATACTCTACAATTTTTTGCAGCCTTTTAATGAAAATATTTTCCAGTTCGTTAAAAAAAAGCTTGAAGACAATTTTTTTTATTTCTCTATTTTGACAAATGGCATGCCTCCAACTTATAAGCACTTTTTTGAAACATTGCAAATCACTAATAAGTTATAAATTGCAACATTTGGTGCAGTTTTTCCTTGGAAAAAACATATTTTTTTTATTCAAGAAGAACTAAATATACAATCGTTAGGTGTTGCATAACACTAACTCAAAAAAGTTTTTGTAGTAGCTCTGATAAATTGTCAAAACTATCCAATTAGAAAGTAAAATTCAAATGTAGGAAACATTTGGTACACTTTGTGGACTATTGGATTAACATAATAAGTCATTTTGTAAGGACGAACAATATGGAGAGGATCTTCTTTTCACTAGTTCAAAATATAGTTGAAATTTCTAAAGGAAGAGGTACACGAAAATTTTGGAATTATTAGAATCGATCTTATAATCAAAGCCATGGCAGAGGTTGAGTCCAAGCTAGAGTACATAACAATAATTATCAACAAATTTTTCAAATCCTCCCACTTATAATGCACAATTTGGAAAAGGAAACAAAATAAGTCAAGTAAAATGTAAAAGAGTTTAAGGATGGGGCATTGTGCATTATATTGCATAAAAGTAATTATAAATTGCTAAACTTTAAGTAGGCTTCAAATTTTAAATTAAATTCAAATATGAATCCTTCAACTCAATATGCAAAGGATGAATATTGTTAGGATGAGAAGCATGGATATGTTTTTACAGTAATTCAAGAGGTTGATTCAACAACATCAATTGATACCCACAATCTAGTAAGTTATTCATTGAATATGATTGGACGTTGGACATAAAAGCTACTCAATATATGACTTATTGTAGGGATTACTTTTGGAATTATAAATATATTCAACTAAATCCCATTCATTTAACTGATAATGCAGCTCATATTCCCCAAGGAAGAGGTTTAGGTAAAATCTTTCTCCTAGAAATTGGTAAAAATGGATTTCCAATGTTCGGTTTGTACCTACATTTATATCATCATCCAAGACGGTTTGCTAAAGGCTAATTCAAAAAAGGAAAACTTGAAAACAAACATGACAAGATATGAATATGGGAAGCTACTAAGGATGAAGAGCAAAGTTATCCCTATAAAGCATGATTTTGTAGGAGGAGTCTGTTGATGCTCAAAACAACACGGTTCAGCAAACAACACTTTAAATACCCTTGGAGGGTTGTTCAAGAGGAGGATGGGGATGGAAGCTTGTGTTGCGTTTAGAGCCCTCACATAGAAGGATCATAAAGGTTGGTCAATAAAATTAAGCTCATGAATAAATGAAAGCGGGATAAGATGTGCATTCGTAAATAATAGAATGCTTTCAAAACAAGAACGTAAATCCATTAATGAAACTACACGCAATCTATCTAACCATGCGTGCATTAATTGTAAAAGAAAATTGACTAACTAGTTAATTGGGCACAAAGAAATGAATGCAAAATATTTGCAAAAATGAAAATGCTTATGCAATTAGTTTTCTAAAAAAGAAAGCTTTAGTTGTTAGTATAAAAATGCAAAAATAATCTAATTAATTATGATGCATAAGTAAAATTAAGTAGCTTCTTCAAAAGTACAAGAAGAAATATGCAATTTAGTTAAAATTCAGATTTATAAATGAATCCAAAGGTCTGAGTTCCATTAATGAAATAATTTGCCCAATAAAGCAAGAACTTGGTGCTTTAGGCATTAGCATGAAGAATAATTTGTATTTTTCTTACGCTTAAGTAGATTTTAAAAACATCTGCAAAGGCGCAAAAAGAGATATGTAATTTCACTCAGGTTTACAATTTAAAATTCAGATTGAAACAAGAGTTATGTTAAGCACTTATTTCTCATTAAATGAAGTTCAAACTTTGTGTATTTGATGCACAACTAAAACTAGTTCAATAAATCCTAATGATTGCATAGATTGGAAGATTGTGAAAAATAGTGCATGGTAGTTATCTCAATTGAAAAACAAAGCATCTGAAATATTAACGACTGAGGATAAAACAATCAGATTTACGTACAAGTTGTTAGTAAACAAAAATTAAAAATAATATTTACAGTCCATTTATACATATTATACAGGTTGCATAATGGAAAAAAGAAACGACAGCGAAGCCGAATGATATAAGGTGGAGGAAAGACACATATATGCACAAATAATTTATTATTATTAATAATGGAATTTAAACAGTCATCTAGTATAATAAGCCGTGACTAGTTCAACCCCTGAGAACAAGAGGTTTATGAGACCGTACACAACTCTCAACATTCTAGGTTCATTTAGGTGAAACCGAGACAATGAGAATACTCCTTACTTAGATTATGGTGATGAGAACCTACGTGCATGAAGACATCAACCATAAAAAATACATGGGAAAGTACACATGCATGCAGGAAAACAGAATGTACTTCCAGCGGAAGGACACTCTGCCTTCACCCTAATGGATGAACCTAAAACATAGTCTTACCTGCAATTGCTTCCTGTTAGGATCATGGATAAATGAGTATGAAATGAAAATAACGGTAGTGGAACCTAGCAGTTGTTAGAATATTGAGAATATGCATAAACATACAACAATACATTTACACTAACATGTAAATCAATAGCAAAGATCTACTAGTCTAGCTAAGCAACACTAATCATGTAAGAAACAAGAGATACGAGAACAATAGAACAATACACCATATATACGTGCTAAAACCCCAAATGGGGAAACATCCATGGAAGGCTTGGTCTTCTATTGATCTTCAGAAATCTCCAATCTTACAAGAGTGCTCCACCCCATATATGCTTCACAAATTTACAATAACATCACAATGCATGAGATCACCATATATTTGATATTTGATATGTATAAAGGCTCTCCGTCACCTCTATTATATTATACTAAGAGGCATGGAAGAATAACATCCCAAAATACACATGGGATAAATGATTTTCCACCTCTTTATATAATGAATGGTAATATGAGCATATTACTCTATTATGCATGTAGGATAACTCCTTTTTACATAAGATTAGAGTTATTTATGCCTTCTAATTCTAAACAAGACTTTTTACACATAATTACAAATGTAATATTAAAATTACACATTCCAATGCTCCCACTTAATGATGATTGGGAGAACAACACATAAATGGAGGAAAACGACATTACACTAGAGCCTTCACCCTTAATGACAACTCCCCTCATTCCCAACAGACTGTGAAGATACACGAACTTTTCTTCCGTCATTGATTTGGTGAAGATATCAGTTACTTGCTTTTCTATGGGACAATACTCCAAAAAAATAACACCATCCGCAACAAGGTATCAGATGTAATGAGTATCCAAGTCAATGTGTTTAGTCTTGGAGTGATACACTGAATTGTACGCAAACTGAATTGCACTCTGATTGTCACATCTTAATTCGGTAGGGTATTTCTGTACTAGACCAAGCTCTGTCAAAACATGCCAGATCCACACTACTTCTTTAGCTGCTTCCTTAGCCGCCCTATACTCTGCTTCACAAGAAGAAAGAAAAAGAGTTCTCAACTTCTTACTAGACCATGAAATCAGACTTGAACCAAACTAGAAGATGTACCCTGTAGTAGACCTTTGATATGAAGCATCCCCTTCCCAATCAAAATTTATATTACCAAGAAGTGAAACTGCAACCATGCTAGAATAATTCACACCATAATTCAATGTCCCCTGTAAATATCTGAGAATTATCTTTGTTGTTGTCCAATGACTTTCATTAGGATTTTGCATAAACCTCGAAACCATGCTGACTGTGAAAGAGATATCTGGTCTGCTTTGTGTCAAATATATCAAACTTGCCACAAGTTGACGATAAAATGCAACATCAACAAGAGGAGTGTCACAATCAACATTTAACTTTACACTAGACTGAAATGGTGTAGGCGAATGCTTACAATCACTCAGACGAAACTGAGCAAGTAAATCTGTTGTATATTTAGGCTGAGACAACAATATACCATCATCCATATGCCAAATTTGTAGATCCAAAAAATAATGTAGTAGGCCTAAGTCAGTCATTTCAAATTCATGCTTTAGATTATTCTTCATTTCCTGTATAAGAATAAGTTGGCTGCTAGTGATAATAAGATCATCCACACAAAGTACAATTATGAGAACATAATCATCAAAATTATTCACATACAAATTTGAATTAGATACACACCATTTAAAACCATTCTTCAAGAAATAGGCATCAAAATTTTCATACCAAGCTCTAGGTGCTTGTTTTAGACCATATAAAGATTTGTTCAATTTGCATACCAAACTTGAAGTTTCAGCAGTAATAAAACTAGGTGGTTGTTGCATATAAATGTATTCATGAAGATCACCATTCAAAACACACACTCTTGACATCCATTTGGTGTATTTACCATTGATAAGATGCATCAAGAGAATAATAGTTCTTATTGTGTTCATTTTAGTAACTGGACCAAAGGTTTTCATATAATCAATTCCTTTTTGTTGAGAAAATACTTTTGCTACTAACCGAGCTTTATGTTTATAAATTTGTCCATCTGCGGTAAACTTTGTTTTATATATCCACTTACATCCGACTAGATTCTTTCCAAGAGGAAGAGGCACAAGAGTATGCCTTGAGTTTGCATTAAAGAGTCATATTTAGCTGTCATTGTTTTCTCCCATTTAGGTTTATCTTTAGCTTGAGCATAGGTAGAGGGATCATCTTTGGCCAAGAATTTAGTCATAAGAGCAAAGTTAGATCTAGTTCAACGAGTATCGAAAGGAATACCAATCTCAGAACCTGTAGATTCTAGAGTTTTCCAGGCCCAAATAGGAAGAAAAGTAGTGGTAGAAACCACACTATATCTTTAGAACATTTAGGAGGAGCACTTGAAGAAGAATGAGAACTAGGATAAAAAATAGGCACAAAAAATGTGAAAGGAGTAACAGAAGGTGAAGGCAAATTCAAGGTAACATTAGGCTTAATAGACTCAGGAGGATGAGAGACTTCATTGTGTGAAAATCCTCACAACAGATCTAAGAGATGATGTATACCTCACAATGAAAGAATTTAGGAATAAGATTAAGAGTGGTCAATGCAGTAAAATGAGCAACAAAATAATAATACAGTAGAACTCGAATAGAAGCAAAATAACTTCACACACACTAATTCATTAATCACAATATAGACAAATAAATAGTACAATGCATGAGGATTCGAATGCCAAGGTAGAAATTCAAATTATCCTTCATGGAGTGATCAAAATATCACTGGAGTGTCATCAAAGCACAACTAGAAGTCTTCATCATCATCAATGGAGTCATCAATGCACAAGTAACTATCAACCATCATTCAAACTGAGTCTAACTGAGTGTGGTAGGTGTAAATGGCACATGGAGGCACTAACTGAATGAAGGAGGCTCAGTGGAGGGTGCATGAGGAGCTAACTGGAGTCAGAATGGGCAGTCTAGTCTCATTGGAGGTCCATCGGAGTGATACCGTCAGTTGAGAGTAAGTCTTTCCTTAAATCAAGGAAAGAACTAAAGATAACTCAATTAACTGAAGTGCAACTGAGTGGTAGGTGAGAGAGGACGAGTGGCTTCCTTAAATCAAGGAAGAAGGGTGCACTAAGATCTAGGAGGGCTAAAAATGATCAGTGAGAAGCTCCCAAGGGCTAGCTAACTGAGGGTTAGGTGCTTGGACTGATGACTGGGATGCATGCAAGACTGGAAATGCAAATAATGAAAATGCTGGTAGGACTAGGATGGAGTATAGGAATATCCTAACACCCCCCCTTAATCCATCCTGGGCCCTGGTAACTGAGACCAAAGGTCACCCAATACAAATAATAATAACAGTCAATAAACCAAGGAAATGGGGAAAACCTCATGGGAAAAATACCCCCCCTCAAAATAGTGCAGGATCTTGAGCAAAAGAATGCTACCCTCCAGACTGAACTCCGACTTGCCCATGCTCAAAGCTCATCTGATACAGAAAAGATAATTGCTTTGGAAAAGCGAATTGAGGATGCAACTGCAAGTGCATCCTCAACAAGTTTCTTTAAGCTTTCCTCACAAGAGTTCAAGGACTTGGCTCTTAAGGTAAATCAGGATCATTATAAGCTGCTTGAGAAAATGTACATTGCTTTGGATGAGATCAGGGAGAATTATATTGCCTTTTCAAAGATGTCTTCCACTCTGCAAGAGCAAAAGGACAAAAGACTCCGAGCTTTCGAGGCAGAGCAAAAGATCAGGGAGTGGAAGGGGTATATAAAGGATGTACCAGAAGATATACCCATTTTAAATACCTTTCAGATCAAGAAGATCAAAGCTTCCTTGAATACATGGCTCGAGTTCAATGAATTGGCTTAAGAAATCATAAAAAAATCTAAAGGTGTCTGCAAAAGACATTGGTACGCAGTTGATAACATTATCAACGTCTTATAGCTCCCACTTATGGACCCTATTCTGTAATATCCTTGGAACAATTTAACCAGAATATTAACTCAACTCCAATTTTCTTTAAACTCTACTAGTCAAATTTTCTGCCAATTTCTTCGAACCGTGCAAGGAGTAAGTGAGGTGTACTGGGCTAAAGACTGAGGATGGTGGGATGAAAGTTTAATTCTGGAAAATATATGGGATTAGGTGCAGCAACAGGTCAAATTGTAGATTGGATATGTCCCATGCACCATGTACCAGGACCTTTCACTTTTCAGCAATAGGGTTAACCCATTGCCTACTTCGAGGCTTCCTGGGTAGCTGTCACATGCATACTAGACAGGTAGGGGTTTTGGGAATTAGTGATAGTGTATATATCATTCCAATGGCTGGACATGTTCAGGAAGATACTTGAGCAGGTTGGACAAATTTTGGGAAGAATTGTGTGACAGGTGCTTAACGGGGATTGTCGAGCTAGGAATTTTGCTGGCTTCTCAAACATAAGGCAGAAGCTTCCAAATTCTAGTTTTAAGAGCTGAAATGGTTAATATATTAAGTTATTAACATACTGCAACAAACAGGAGGTCAAATGGATGCACAGATTGCATTTTACAAAGAAAATAGTGAAATTAGTCTAGAAAAACCTTGCAACGAGCTAGTCTTGGATTCTGATTGTATAAATGGAGTTCCTTAATTAAAATATCTGCTCATAAATATTTTGCAGCTATGATATACTCATATGAACAGTAATATAAAACATTTATCATAACAAAACCCTCATTTTTATTCCAGAGTCTTTCTCTTCAAACAAATTGCCTTACAGGCTAGAAATTGCAGTACATTTGATAAAGAATATGAAAAGAGAAGAGATTTGTTGTAGGGGATCTGTTCTGAAGTACTGATCATTCCCTCTGCATATCAATGATCTGATTTGGCTGTAGCCACTGCTGCAAAACTCTATTGATGCACCCTCCTTCAACTGGTTAACTCCACCAGTGAAAACACCTCTAGATTTGGCTGTACGAGCTAGAGAAGTGAGAGATGAATAGGAAATTGGATCTGAACTCGACCTCTAGACATGGAATCCAATAATATTTGCTGATAAAAAATCCTGGAGCTCACTGAAGGTCTTGGGCATACTTCTCCATGAATATCTTCTTCTGTTAAAGAACCTCCACTAAAACTAGCTGCAATTCTTCTCTAAAGATAGCCTCCTCCTTAGTATGATATTAAGACTTCATGGCTGCACTATACTGAAGATTAATGGCTGTAATATAGCTTGTTGGACCTGCAAAACACTCTTAGATAACTCACAAATTCTTGGGGCACATCACCCAAGCAAACTCGTTGAGGCACATCACTCAACTAGAGAGGCTCAGAGCTCTCAAACCAAAATTGCAAATGACAAAAGTTGTCAAATGGAGTTGGTTGGATTCTTTTATAAACTTCATGATGACCTGCTGAGCAAGTTCTTGGCTTGGTGACCTGTGAGAGTAGGTTACCCACTTTCCCATTCTACTCCAAAGCCATGAGGGTGCCTTTCTTGAGGAGAATAGCAACTTCTGAGCTTTTAAAACTTTCTTTCCTTCACCTCCTTCACTGAATTTGGGCAAGTGCGCTTTAGGTAGCTTTTCTGGTTGTTGCTATTTTCTTTCAGAAATCTTTTCTGAATCTTTCCACTTTCTTTACTTTCCTCTTTCCTGCTTTTGTCTGATTTTGCCAGCTTTTGTCAGTTTCATTTCTGGGTTCATCTTGCCAACTTGTCTCCACTAGATTCCTTAGCTTTTCTGAGACTTTACCACTTAGGAAAGTTTGGCTCACTTACCAATTCGAATTTCCTAGCCAAGTCATCAACCACTTGGAACATTTATTAGCAATAAACATTTAAATGAAAATAATACAACTCAGAAATAATTTAGCTTATCAATTAATTAATTATCCAGTAATTAATTAATTGTTATGGTGTAATGCCTCAAAATTTCCCCAATTAATTAATTTCTCAATTAGTCAATCACTTGGACTTAGTCATGGGGTTAATAAGTGCATGGGGGGCCCTCCTTGTCCATTTAATTCCCAAATACAACCTTAGGCATCTTCCATAAGGTAGTTTCCATACTTGCTCATTAATTAAATAATTATTGCCTAGGTGACTTAGGCCAAAATTACCCCATGGACCATGGAAAAATATGGGGACATGACATATTCAAGAAGCTTTTCCGTTCAAATGCAAGATTGAGGAAATTGAGTGCAAATGCGAGGAGGCCGCACAGAAGATTTAGGCCCTTAATGAAGTCAGCATTGATGACATGGACGGATTAATGAGAGGACCGCTTATCATGGAGGGAAAAATCCACATCTACCTTCGCACCTAGCATAAGCTGGCTAAACATGACATGGAGAATAATACTTGCAACGTCCAAATAGCTTTAGAATCTGTCAAATTTCCAAATGTAGATGAATTGTTAGAAATATATGAAAAGTGGCAGGATTTCCTGGATTCTTAGTAAGATCGGAATTGTAATCCCTGTTTTTGGGAGAGTCCCAACCAGACTCTTTTGTAATTTCCTATTTAAGGAGCAATGCTTCTCGTAGTTAAGGGTTGGGAATTTTGGAGTTACACATCGGCAGGAGAAAGGAATGGGATACTCTGTTCATCAGAGCTTTTGTAATTTCTGTACAAGACTCTTTTAATACAGTAAAGTCATCTTTTGATCTATCTCTTATTATTCCTCAAGTTTATTTGAGAATTACTGATTGTGTATTTCAGATTGTCATCTACAATGAATGTTATAATTTTGCATATATATAATGTATGGATCTATCATATTGGTTTCCCTGTATGATTGATTGATGTTGTGAGGTATTTCATTGAGTTTATTCAATATTAATACTTTCTTTATCGATTTCTGCAAATGATTCATTGCACTCAATAATCATGGTTAATTTTTCAATTGACAAAAATGATTACAGATTAAATCTTGAACAGGCTTAAGTACTTGAATTATTGTCTTTTAATTTTCATTAATGGATTGTGATTTAAGTTAATAAGTAACACATTAAAATGTTTCTGTTGAAGGTGGTAATTTACTTGTTCATCATACCTCAAGGTTGATCTGCACAATATCAAGCTTTCTTTTTAGAATAGGACTAACTTAGATTAGTTTCCTCTTCTGAAATAGGTTAGGTTAGCTTAGCTTTACCATTTTCATACTCTTGTTTTCCTTGATTGGAAAATTGACCTAATTGGTCAAATCACCAACTCTTAGAGTGCCAACGGAGGCCGAATATCCGTGGAGGATCACCATACCAAACAGATTGGGGATAGAACTGCCCTTGCGCAGGGTCTTTCGAAGCCTTTCAACTTGGGTTTTCTTCCTCTGTTGGGAGCCTTGGAACCTTTCCAACACCTTTGCATCTAACCTGCACAATCGAGGCCTCAACAAATGGCGCTAGAAGGAGGGACACTAGTACAACATGCCTAAACAAGCCACTAAGAAACCTCCTCCAGTAAGTACTCCAACAGTTCAAACTTGAAGCCAATCAAGGGCTTCAACATCTGAACAACCCACTGAGTCACAATCCACGGTTGTTCCTATTACACTTGCTCAGGCCACTACTATTGTTTCTACACCTACAGCACAAGAGGTTGGAAGGGATGTCGTAATCATATCCCCTACCAGAGGATCAATTCTCCTTGAAGACATTTTGAATAAGTCCCGTGACAGTGTAACTAGATTGGAACAAAGACTCGCTATTTAGCAAAGCCGTGGTTTGGCAGCTATCAATTTAGATAACGTTTTGCAGACCAGTGATCAAGAGGGTCAACGAAACACAATTACACAGACCAGTGATGAACCGACCCAACACACAGCTGATCCCAACAATGAACATCAACAGACAGCTGATCAAAACACGCAACACCAAGAAACAGTTGATCGTTCAGGTTCTCCTAAAAATAACCTCAAACAACTCTTTCAGGAAGCACCATATCGACCAAAACTTGGAGCTAGTGGTCCACCACCATCTCCCCCTTCATCTTCATCATCTTCCTCAGACAATGAATATTCTTCAAGTTCTTCATCAGAAGAAGAAGAAGAAGAACCACCGATGGCTGGAGAAGGCCAAAATAGACCATGGCTCTACCAAGATGCAATATGGGTACTTGGAGACCAACACAGGTTACCCAAAAATCCTGAGAAATGGTTACCCAAGTTTAACCCAGATGACAAGTCACCTACACTAGATCATGTTAAAACCTTCATGCAGGCTATTAGACTTAGAAGTGTCATTCATGAGGATGTGGTCTGCAGACTCTTTCCTTATACTTTTGAAGGAAAGGCAGCTACATGGTATTTTTCCTTACCGGAAAGGTCTATTATTTCTTGGGATGAGTTTGAAAAACTATTCATCCAAAAGTTTGGAGATGACAAAACGCCGCAGGACCTTGTTTTGGAGTTATCCTCCATGAAGATCAAAGGAAAGGAAAGAGTTAAAGATTTTAATCAAAGATTCTCATACCTAAAGAATAGAATTCCCACCAACCTTCTTCCTGTTGAAGAGTTGTTGGTGGCCTATTATGAAAAAGGCCTACCTGCATCCATTGCAATATGGATGAAACGAGCACATAAAGGCACCTTACTTGAAGCATTCGCTGAAGCAATTCAGGAATAGAAGGACGTGTTCTTCCTGAAAGATAGTCCAGAAACTACAGAGGAAAAACCTTCCACTTCTAGAAGGAGAACCGATACTGCTCTTAAAACAACTGTTCAAAACAAGGATCCACTTGACATGATTGATATGAAAAAGTTCATCCAGAAAATGTCAAATGAAATGGTTGATTTGAAGAAGACAAACAATGAAAATCAAAACCAGAATAGAGGTTTTATAAGGCCACCTTTTAGGAGACCTTATCAACCTCCACCGAATCCTCCACCTCCTAATCCAATAGAAGGCCTCACAAACGAAGAAATTTATTCTATTTTTAGAGCCTTAGCAGTAGAATCTCAAAACACCCCTGAAGTTTCCAATTATCAAATCGATCCAGATCCACAATTTCCTGAAGGAGAAGAAGATGAACATGAGGATCCACAAATCAACACTGCAAGTTACTTTTCAAAACTTCCTATGTGTGAAGAAGAAGAAGAACCTGAGACTGTGTTCAATGTTCAACATCCTTACAACACAAGGTCTAAACCTCAACCCCCTCAGGAACCTTCATCCTCCACACCAGTTCCTAATAAAGGAAAGACTGTTCCCCAGAAGGATACAGTCATCCCTGAAATGGAGTACAACCTAGTTGAAGATGTTAAAAGAGTTAAGGCAAACATATCTCTATTTGAATTGATGAAAATCCCTTCCATGAGGGATACCTTACCCAAAAGTATGGTGGTTAAACAACCAAGAGAATCGCAGAATAATAACCTTGATTCTTTCACTAAACTAGATCAAAAGTCTGGAGGCAGAAGAACTCCCCTTTTTCTGCTTACTTTTGATATTTTCAACCGAAACGTACATAGCTGCATGATAGACTCAAGTGCCTCATCAAATGTGATGCCTTTGTCTATTTGTAGAAAGTTGAACGCCACATGGGAACCTTTCCCCACTCAGATAGTACAACTTGACAGATCTAAAGTCAGAGTGGTAGGGAGACTTAGAAATATTCTGCTTACACTGTCAGCAGATCCTCGGATCCACCAAACAATTGACATTGTCATTGCTGACATCCCAGAAGCATATGGTATGTGGCTTAGTAGAGACTGGTCAGAAAAGCTAAAGGGCTATTTTGCTACTAACTGGTCCCATTTGTGGTTACCCTACAATGGACAACCAAACAAAATAAAGATCAGTAGGGAGCCTTACATGAAACAGACAGTCACAAACTTAAATGACTCAAGTGAGCCTGCAGGTTATTCCAACACACACATTGAGAATTTTACCTTTGATACCTTCTTTAGGGACTTACCAGCTGACATTTCACCACAAGAGATTGCGTAGAATGAATTGCAGGTAACTCATATCACCTCTATGCCATTCTCAGTGACATTGTACATAATGTTTTTAATGTAAATACAAATTTTAGATTAGACCCTATTGCTTTGACATTGTTTTTTGACGGCTCTAGATCTAAGGATGGAGCTGGTGCAGGGTGTGTTCTCATAGACCCAAGAGGAACGAAAACTATGATTGCATGCATGTTGGAGTTTGACTGTACAAAAAATGTAGCTGAATATGAGGCCCTGGTGCAGGGACTTTAGAAGGCTATCGACATGAAAGTGCAGATAATCCAATGTTTTGGGGATTCAAAAATCATTCTCAAGCAGGTGAGGAATAAAATACACTGCTTATCTCCCCGCTTGATGAATTATAAGAAATTGGTAAGAGATCTTACTAGTTCCTTTACTGCATTGAATATTAATTCAGTTCCTAGATCTCAAAATTTTGATGCTGACTTGTTGGCAAATACAAAATCCAGATTGATTCCACCATAGGGCCTGTCTCCTCGAACATTCTCAATAGAACTTATGTACAGGCCTTCCATACCAGACAACGTAACTAATTGGAAAGTTTTTGACGACGATCAACAGATACTTGATTTTCTGACAACCCAGGATGCATTCCAGGATATGGCTATAGACGAGGCCAAACATGAAAAATCTCTCTCTGATCCCTCGAACGTCATCCCAAAGTCTGTAATCAATTTGGAGAAGTTCTACGATTTGCAGGACAAATTCAGACATAAAATGAATTGCAAAACCCAGAGCTCCTCGCTTAATTATGAGCAAGTTAACTTAGGTACCGAGCAAGAACCTCTTTTTATCAACTTAGGAGTCGATTGCACACCTGAAGAACGAAGAGCTATCATTAAGCTGTGTAAAGAATACAAAGATGTCTTTTCCTGGACCTATGACGAATTGAAAACATTTGACAGTAGCATCATGTATCATAACATACCCATGAAGCCAGAAGTGAAACCATATCAACAGAAGCTGCGCAAAATGCAACCCAGCTTAGAACCCTCGGTGAAAAAATAACTGGAAAAGCTACTCACGGCCTAGATTATTTTCCCGGTGAGGCATACACAATGGATAGCCAATTTGGTGCCTGTCCGAAAGAAAAGTGGAGAAATTCGACTGTGTGTTGATTTCCGGAATCTAAATTGGGCTTCCGAAAAAGACAATTATCCTGTTCCTCCTATGGAGCAGATTTTGCAAAGGGTAGCATGGTCAGAGATGTTCTCACTCCTTGACAGTTTTTCGGGGTATAACCAGGTTATGGTTGCCTCGGACGATCAATTGAAAACTGCTTTCAGAACCCCTTGGGGCACTTTCGCCTACAGGCGGATGCCTTTCGGTTTAATCAACGCAAGGGCCACTTTTCAGAGAGCGATGGATATAGCTTTCCGGGGTTTGATGCATAATTATGTCGTAGTCTATCTAGATGACATTACTATATATTCTAAGAAGCGACATGAACATCTTTTTGCTCTGAAAAAGGTTTTTGAATGTTGCAGGAAGTACGGAATTTCCCTGAACCCGAAGAAATCCATATTTGCGGTCACAGAAGGAAATCTTCTTGGTTTCATTGTTTCAAAAGAAGGTATGATCATTGAACCCGAATGCATAGATGCTATCTCGAAGATTGGCTTGCCAGGATCACGCAAAGCAATGCAGTCCTTCCTGGGTAAGATCAACCTTGTACATAGATTTGTACCTAATTTTGCACAGATAGTTAAACCTTTACAACATTTAGTTAAGAAAGATGTATAGTTTACCTAGTCACAAGAACAGAAAGATGCGTTCGTTGAAATTCAAAAGGCCATAGCCGAAGCTCCTGCTTTGATGTCCCCGGACTTTGATAAAGATTTCATTTTGTATACTTTTGCTACTGATTTCTCGTATGCAGCTGTTTTAACGCAGAAGCATGACAATGACACAGAAATTCCAATATCTTTCATGAGTTCGACCTTCAAAGGAGCTGAGCTTAATTATCTCAAATTGACAAGCAGGTCTACGCGGTTTATAAGTCTATCAAGCATTATAGGCCTTATTTGTTGAAATCGCGAGCCAAGGTCATTGTACCCTACTCTGCCATTAGGAATGTGCTGATCCAGAAAGAGTTGGGAGAAAAAAGGGCCCACTGGATGACAGCCCTGCAAGAGTATGATCTTGAAATCATACCAGCCAAAATTGTCAAAGGACAAGGTCTCTGCTTGCTGAATGCGCAATTGAACGATCCTACACAACAACAGATTGAATGGGATCAATAAGAACAAGTTCTGACAGGTTCTATCAATGCCATTGATACCCCTTCCTCCGAGTGGTATGACCATATCAATTTTTTTCTGAACCATGGGTTTGCCCCTGAAACCCTTGAATTTAAAAAACACAGAGCCTTAAGATTAAAGGCTCCTCCTTATCAATTCATTAATGAAGTCTTATTTAGAAAAAATTATGATGGAGTTTTTCTTAGGTGTTTGGAAAAGAATGAAACTGATAACATCCTCTTTCAATTTCATGCAGGACCTGCTGGAGGCCACTTTTCGGGAGAGAAAACAACTCATAAGATACTCAGGGCCGAGTATTATTGGTCCATGTCATTTAAAGACGCATATGCTTATGTGAGGAGATGCGAACCATGCCACAAATGTGCAGGAAAGTTCAGGAAACTTGCTTTTCCTCTTCAACCAGTCACTATTCAGTTCCCATTCCAACAATGGGGACCGGACTTTGTTGGACCTATCAACCCTGCCTTTTCTTTGCAACACAAATACATCCTTACAACCACTGACTACTTTACTAGATGGGTAGAGGCAGTCCCACTTAAAAAATGTAATGCTGACCAAGTAATTTCCTTTCTTGACAGTCATATAGTCACGCGCTTTGGTGCTCCAGAGTACCTCGTTTTTTATAACGCGTCCTATTTTTCCTCGATTGATTTGACTAAATATGCCCTTGAAAAAGGGATTAAGTTGAAATTTTCCACCAATTACTACCCACAGGGTAATGGGTTGGCTAAGTCTTCTAACAAAAATCTGATCAATATTCTGAAGAAGACTGTAGCTTCTCATCATAGAGATTGGCACACACAGTTGTACAATGCTCTTTGGGCAGATCGAATCACTCCAAAGGAAACAATTGGAAATTCCCCCTACTGCTTGGTTTATGGTAAGGAAGCTGTTCTTCCTTCCAATCTCACCATCCCCTCACTACAGTTAGCTCAGTCTGTCCAAGAAGATGAATCTTCTCCCCTCCAGCATAGGATTGATACTTTACTCAAACTGGAAGAAGACAGGGAAATGACTAAGAACAAGTTATATCACCATCAACATATGGTGAAGAGATGGTTTGATGAAAAATCATCATCTGATAGGGAATTTTCTGTTGGAGAGTTGGTCCTGAGATGGGACAAACAACATAAAGACAAGAACGCCTATACCAAGTTTCAACATCTTTGGCTGGGGCCTTTCATTATTACAGAAAAGATTAGCCCTGGTACAGTTCGATTACAGACACTGGAGGGAGTTGTTGACACCTATCTAGTGAATGTTTCACTTCTCAAAAAGTATTTTGTTTGATCAATCTGATGCATTTGTACATAGGAGTGGTATGTGATTTCTGTTTCCTTGATTTTATTGATTTTCTATGATTGTGTTCATTTGTTTGTTTTAATAAATCCCACACATATGGCAATGCCTGACGGTCAGTTTTTTCTCTCATAATCAGTTCAATTGAAATTCTAGCACTGTTTGTCTACTACAGTTTCTTCGACCTATGTTAGAGTTTGCTCAGCAAAGGGTTAGATAGTTAGTAATTGCGAGACTTCAATTGATACCTTTCCATCCTGGTCATTATCTTACACATGTCTTTTTGTTTAATTGAGGTTTAGGGGGTGACTAAGTTGTCTTATCTCATGTTTCATGGATCAAACAACATATCATAATAACCTGTTTAACTTTATCTGCTCTGGAATCCTTTTACAATCATCTTGATAATAATCCTCTTAATAAATGTAAATGACAAGGTGGGGGGTCTTGTTTTAAGCCAACCCATTAGGTTCATAAGTGCTAAATTGGAATGACATCTTCACATCAAGCCACCACACTTGGAATATGACTCTCAATTAGCTGGGAGGTGGAATATCCTATCACAGGTCGGTCCATTCATGCTCTGCAAAGCACTGGTGAGTAACGCTACCATTATATGGTTACCAAGCCATGGTAGTGCCTTGTAATTCACAACTCAATAATTTTTTGTTTTGTTTTGTTTGTAAGATACTTGCTGAATGTAGGAACAGGGGGGTCTCATTGTGAAAATCCTCACAGTAGATCTAAGAGATGATGTATACCTCACAAGAAAGTAATTGATTAAGCAAGAAAATAGAAGAAGAGTGGTCAATGCAGTATAATGAGCAACAGAATAATAATACAATAGAACTCGGATAGAAGCAAAAATACTTCACACACACTAATTCATTAATCACAATATGGATAAATAAGTAGTACAATGCATGAGGATTCGAATGCCAAGGTGGAA
Organism: Larix kaempferi; assembly: GCA_027924585.1. Classification (NCBI taxonomy): domain Eukaryota; kingdom Viridiplantae; phylum Streptophyta; class Pinopsida; order Pinales; family Pinaceae; genus Larix; species Larix kaempferi. Next base: position 14,051,417 of record BSBM01000089.1, on the reverse strand, counting down.
ATTTGAATTATCCTTCATGGAGTGATCAAAAGATCACTAGAGTGTCATCAAAGCACAACTAGTAGTCTATCTAATCATCAGTGGAGTCATCAATGCTCAAGTAACTGTCAACCATCAGTCAAACTGAGTCTAACTGAGTGTGGTAGGTGTAACTGAGTGTAACTGGAACTAATTGAATGAAGGAGGCTCAGTGGAGGGCGCATGAGGATCTATCTGAAGTCAGAATGGGCAATCAAGTCTCACTGGAGGTCCATCCGAGTGATACAGTCAGTTGAGAGTCAGTCTAGCCTTAAATCAAGGAGAGAACTAAAGATAATTGAAGATAACTGAATGGTAGGTAAGGAAGGGCGCCTTTCTCATGCAGTAGTTGAAAGGAGGGCGCACTAAGCTCTAGGAGGGATGAAACTGAGTGGAAGGAAGCTCCGGGGGCTAGCTAACTGAGGGCTAGGTGTTGGGACTGATGACTGGGATGCATGCAAACCCTAAAAGTGCATGCATGATTGAAAATGCAAAGGATGAAAATGCTAGTAGGACTAGGATGGAGTATAGAAATATCCTAACACCCCCCTTAATCCATCCTGGTCCCTGGTAACTAATACCAAAGGTCACCCAATACAATGAATAATAACAGTCAATAAACCGAGGAAATGGGGAAAACCTCATGGGAAAATTACCCCCCCTCAAAATAGATTGTAAGGCACACACAAAAATAAATGCTTCAAACTCAAGCAGGTGTGATGCTTGGTCATATGTCTGGAGGTATCTTCTTCTTGGGAAGAAGTGGATCATGCTCAGAAGGCATGTGCTTGTACTTTCTCTTCAGATCAAATGTGATGAGAACAAATCCAAAAGTATGAGGATGATCCTTGAACCTGTGATTTGAATTAGTTGAGGTAGGATCAAATCCACGAATATGCAGATAGTCTTTTGTTTTCTCCTTTGAACCATCATGGGTGAGAATATGCCCAAAAGAACCATCAAATATCAGTGATTGCTTGGAATCCAAATCAGATCCAAGACTTCAATCATGGTTTCTTAAGATCTCCTTTGAACCATTTGAGGTGATATCTAAACCAGTAAATGCATGAGAAATTATCCCAAGCGAATGGAAATGGCCATCATCTTCAATAACCTCCTGAAAGCATGAAATAATGATCATATAGTAGTAAATAAGAGGTGATTGATCAAGGAGAACGAATGCATTACCTCCAATGGCTGATTTTACCTCCGAAACATTCATGAGATCATGATGCAAACCAACAAACTCTGGTGCAAGAGAGGATTTAGGAACCTCTGCAATTTCTAGAGTGTGAGCTGGCACATAATTCGAAATAGAAGAAATGAGTGTAGAATCTACAAGTTCTTCTTCTTTGTGGATAACTTCAATATGAGATATGTTTGATATTGATTCATGATCAATGATATCATGAAGGAGGGTGAATGCAACAGTGGGCTTGCTCTCGAAAGGGTTTGGACCAATCCCTTCATTCTGTTTGCCAAATCTTTCATCCAGATGGGCCCATAGCTCTTTTGGAGATTCAACATCAAGAGAGTGGATTTCCATGCATCGAGGCATATCATACCACATGGGTGCAAGGGATATTTCACCTTCATTTAACCAGTCATTCTATTCTTCAGAGGATTCGAACTCTCTTTCAAAACAATAATCAAGGAGATCATGGCTCTTCAAATATGCTATCATTTTTGGTTTCCATTCAAAATAGTTGAATAGAGAAAGAGGAGGAATTCCTTCGAAATTCATGGAAGCTGTAGAATACCTGCAAAAACAATAGAAAATATCTGCAACTGGTACTGCTGCAAAAATGCAGAAATTGCTGCACTCGAAATTTGGATAATAACTTGCAAAAAACTCTCAGGAATGGAGATAGACAAAACTCTCAGCATGCTCTGATACCGTGTGAAAATCCTCACAGCAGATCTAAGAGCTGATGTATACCTCATAATGAAAGAATTTAGGAATAAGATTAAGAGTGGTCAATACAGTAAAATGAGCAACAGAATAATAATACAGTAGAACTCGGATAGAAGCAAAATAACTTCACACACACTAATTCATTAATCACAATATGGACAAATAAATAGTACAATGCATGAGGATTCAAATTCCAAGGTGGCAATTTGAATTAGCCTTCATGGAGTGATCAAAAGATCACTGTAGTGTCATCAAAGCACAACTAGAAGTCTTCATCATCATCAGTGGAGTCATCGATGCACAAGTAACTGTCAACCATCAGTAAAATTGAGTCTAACTGAGCGTGGTAGGTGTAACTAGCACATGGAGGCACTAACTGAATGAAGGAGGATTAGTGGAGGGCGCATGAGGAGATAACTGGAGTCATATTGGGCAGTCTAATCTCACTGGAGGTCCATCGGAGTGATACAGTCAGTTGAGAGTCAGTCTTTCCTTAAATCAAGGAAAGAACTAAAGATAACTCAATTAACTGAAGTGCAACTGAGTGGTAGGTGAGAGAGGACGAGTGGCTTCCTTAAATCAAGGAAGAAGGGCGCACTAAGCTCTAGGAGGGCTAAAAATGATTAGTGAGAAGCTCCCGGGGGATGGATAACTGAGGGCTACGTGATAGGACTGATGACTAGGATGCATGCAATTGCATGCATGCATGCAGAATGCATGCTACATGCTACATGCTACATGCATGCAAGATTGAAAATGCAAATAATGAAAATGCTGGTAGGACTAGGATGGAGTATAGGAATATCCTAACAATTGAAGTGAACATATCGCCTAATGATGACACCTTGAGTAGATGGAACAAACAACCTGTATGCTTTGGATTCCTCACAATAACCAATGAAAATACATATGTGAGACTTGGGCTCTAACTTTTTTCATTTTTCATCTGAGATATGATCCCAACATTCAATGCCAAAAACCTTAAAGTTACTAAAATCGGGTTTCTTTCCATTCCATTTTTCTTCAAGAGTAACTTGCAAAACTTCTTTAGTAGGGACTCTATTCAAGATATAGTTAGCACAACAAATAGCTTTAGCCCAAAAATGTTTATGTAATCCTTTAGAATAAAACATACATCTATCCATTTCAACCAAAGTTATATTCTTTCTTTTATCTACCCCATTTTGTTGAGGTGTATAAGGAACAATCCTTTGATTTTGAATACCATGCTTAGATAAATATGCATTAAATTATTTCTTAATGAATTCTCCCCCATTACCAGTTCTCAATGTCTTAATACTTTTACCATATTCTTTCTCAATGATGTATTTAAATTCTTGGAAAATATTAAAGGTTTCACTTTTACGTTTCAAAAAATAAACCCAAGATTTACAACTATAATCATTAATAAAAGTAAGAAAATAGACTACATGAGACAAAGGAGTTTCAAGAGGACCACAAATATCCCTATGAATTAGTTGCAATTGTTCATTATAACGACAAGCTTTATATTTATCAAACATTTCCTTATGATGTTTACCGTGTACACAACCTTCACAAACACCTTTAGTGGAAGAGTTGACAGTAAGCCATGTACCATTTTAGACAACATTTTCATTTCACCATAATTCAAGTGACCTAATCTTTCATGCCATAATTTACTTAGTTCACCAGCATGAGCAACATAGGAATAAAATGGTTGATTTTTGCTTGAATTAAAACTAGTAAACTTATATAATCCAACATTATGATCAACGAGACTAGAATAAACAATTTTGAAGTTTTGTTTGATATCTTTTATCACATACTTATCAGGACAAGTTTCAAATTTATAACCTTTTTGACATACATGTTCAATAGAAAGCAAGTTGATCGGCATTCCTTGAACATGAAATGCATCTTCCAAAGTAGCATTAGGAACATTAACAATACCAGATCCTAAAATTGAAAGATGATTACCATCACTTATAGATACTTTATGTTGTGTGTGCTTTTTAGTGTCATAAGTACTAAATAAAGAAATTGTACCGGAAATATGGTTAGATGCACTAGAATCCATTATCCATTCCACATTAGAAGATGAATTACTTGGTTGAATAGAATAGGTACATAGGGATACCGGTTGTTCTTCGGAAGAGATATATATTTTTTTCTTTTCTTTTCTTTCGCAAGTTCACATCTTTGTTTAAAGCAAATCTTTTCAGGGTGGTTGGTTTTTCCACAATGTTCAAAAGGATTATACACTATCTTTTTTCTAGGCACCATGTTAGAAGCATCATCATTAGAAGAAGTAGATCCTTGATTATGTGGTTTAGAATTTTTAAAATTCCTATTAGGATTCTTTTTACTATGTGTCATTAGATCTCTATTATCAAATAATTGACCACTAGCAATTAATCTATCTTGCTCATTTATCAAACCTTTACAAAACTCTTCAAAATTATGTTTCAAAGTCCCTTCAGATATTTCAATAGATTTACACCTAGTTTGGATGAACATATCATAACATGAAGGTAACTTTTGTTCAACAAGAATAGTAAGAGTATTATCATTCTTCTTGTAATCAGAAGCACAATTATTTATTTTTTCATTAAATATTTTAACTTCAGCAAGAAACAAATCTATTCTATCAAAATAGGGTTTAACTCATGGATTTTATTTTCAAGATAGTAAGTAGAAACATCATCATTTTTATCAAATAAAGAAGGTAGGGTTTTCCATACCTCAATATGACTATTCTCATCTTCATTGTGTACCTGTAAGCTATTTAAAACAATTTTTCCAATGAGTCCTCTTGCTTGATCGCATCGATCTTCCCATATTGCCAACTCTTTTGCATCAGTTGGTTTCATTTGTTCACCTTTAACTAATCTCCAGATATTCTTACTCCTAATCACATCAATAATCTTTCTCTTCCAAGAGAGATAGTTAGATCCAACTACTACAGGAACAACAACAAATTCTGAAGTCATAGTGTGACAGTAAACTTAAAACCTTAAATGCAAAAAATTGAATTGATGCAAAAAGAAGAAAAGTGATACTAAAATTAGAAAGTTCTCACCAAGGTTGAAACCTTCCTGTAACTAATCGAGGACTTGAACCGCTATTGCAGAAAACAATGAATTGAAAATTTTGAAATGCAAATTTTTCACCAAAAAAAGGGAATACATGCTTTGGTCTATTGCAGGGTGTGTGTACACTCCCTGGCTATGTATAGAGCACATATATGCTTGTCAAGACCCAGAAACTACAGAAAATTTGCCGAAACTGGAGCTAAAGTCGTATCGATGGAAACTTGTAAATACCTGAACCATAAACAAACAAACCACCAGATCCGCAAGACAAAAGATAAATCCTTGATGCTAGATTAGTATATAATAGATTTCATTCCAGATCTACAAAAAAAAATCAAGAAAAACTTGAAACTTTCTAAAAATTATTGGTGAGGTTTAAGATTTGAATTTTTTTTGAAATATGCAGCAAAATGACTAGATCTAAGAAAATACCACTTGGGTATGATAGATAGGGAGCCAAATCTACAAATATGGAGGGCCCAACTCTCAAATATGAAGAATCGTTGCTAGTAAAAAAATCATTTTTTTTAGCAAAGAAGGTAGAGCATAACAACTAGCTTTGATACCATGCTAGAATATTGAGAATATGCATAAACATACAACAATACATCTTCACTAAGATGTAAATGAATAGAAAATATCTGCTAGTCTAGCCTTCTATCTATACAAGCAATAATAATCATGTAAAAAACAAGAGACAAGAGAACAAGAGAACAATATTACACTAGATCTACATGGTAAAACCCCAAATGGGAAAACATCCATGGAAGGTTTAGTCTTCTATTGATTTTCAGAAGTCTCCAATATTACAAGAGAGCTCCACCCCACATATGCTCCATAGCTTTACAATAGCATCACAATGCATGAGATCACCATACATTTGATATTTGATATGTATAAAGGCTCTCCCTCACTTCTATTATATACCAAGTGGTATGGAAGAATAACATCCGAAAATACATTTAAACTTTCTGAACATAAGCGATATGAGAAGACTGATGATGAGCACAACCAACCAATTGATTGAAGGATGCAAAATTGATGGATTTCACTAATAAGACATAAGATTCATGCTTGCTGAAATTTTTATTGAGTGCTGAAAGGGTCAAACGACTACGGTTTTGGCCAAACAAAATATGAGTGTGATCAATACGACGAAGTGAATGACATGACAATGACTCTTTGGCATGATGACTCAGGAGACAAGAGACAACCAAATGCCAAGACTTGACTCAACCATGACACAATGACACATGATGCAACTTGGAATATTTGTCAAAGGGGTCATACAGAAGCGAAAATGGTGAAACAAGATATGGGTGTGACAAGCACATTTCCCTAGACAGGATGGTGCAGATGTAATGCTATTGCGACAAAGTTTAGTAGGTTTTCCTTTGGATTCATGTTCCGACAACTTCGAATGTATGTCGATGTTGAGCATCAACATAGTCAATTCATAAATTTCTTCATTCAGATTAAGCATTTTCAGTTTGGTCACTTAAACTTTGAGATTTTTCTTAGACTTAAGTCCCAAGATTTGGTAAAGTGTTTGGAAACTTTCAAGAAATAAAATGATAAGTGTGAAGTTTGCATTTTTGGCATGCAAAAGCGAGAGCCTTTTCCAACCAACTCATGGCGAACAACAAGGTGTTTACAGTTGATTCCTAATGATATATGTGGTCCAATGGAAAATTCTTTAGGTGGATGTCAATATTTCATATTTTTCATTGATGGCTACACTAGAATGAATTGGGTGTACTTTTAAGGATAAGTCTGGAGCTTTTCAAAATTTTACAAATTTTCAACACATGGTTGAAAATACAACTAAGGAAAAAGTTGCAATTTTGAGAACACCATAATGGAGGAAAAATCACTTCAACTGAATTCAATGATTAAATGTCAAGGAAATGGCATTAAGAGGCAACTAACAAATTCCTATACTTCATAGCAAATGGGTTTACTGAGAGGATGAATAGAATCTCATGGGTCACATGTTAGGGGCTATGTTATAGTTCAAATAGTTAAGCCCAAATATTGCATTGAAGTAGTGTATACAACAAGTTATCTCAGAAATCCATCACCCACATCATCTTTAGATGGAAAAACTCTTTATGAATCTTGGTATGGTTTTAAGCCTAAGCTAATTCTCTTAGGGGTTTTGGCTCAATGTGTTATGCCTTACTTACTAAGGAAAAAACGACTAAGTTGGAAAATTGAAATATGAAGTGTATTTTCATCAGACAGTTTGGTGAAAAGAAAGGGTATTACTTGATTTTAGATGGTAAATTCATTGTTAGTAGAGATGTAATTTTTGATGAAATTGAAGTTAAAAAAAATGGATCAGATTAATCATATCCTTAGTTCTTTAGAGCAGAAAAATGCTAAGGGAAAAAGCAAGTTCAAAAATTAAATATGGAAACCATATTGATTTTAAAAAGAATTTGTTTCTTTATAAGACATTTCTTCATCAATCAGTTCTTTTGATGTCGGTGCGTCCACTAATAAAATTTATCCAATAAAGGATTCTTCTCCAACTCAACATACTTTAAAGGACAAATCAATTGCAGAAACTTCAACAAGATAATATCAACACCATAGGCCAAAGTGGGTAACACAACTTATTAAGGACATTCATCTTGATTAAATGAACAAAACAAGAACTAGGAGTTCCCTCAAATCATAAGATAAATTTGCATTATTAACTCTTGCTTCCACTAAACATGCTACTTTTACTAAAGAAGTTGAACATAAAGAATGGTAGGAAGCAATGGTTAACACATATGATTTTGTACATTCCAATGGGACTTGGAACTCAGTTGATTGTCCACTTGATGTTAAACCCATAAAATGCAAATGGGTTTATCAAATAAAGTACAAGCCCAAAGATAAAATTAACAATTACAAAGTAAGATATGTCGCTAAGGGTTTTGCTCAACATGAAGAAACTTTTGCACCCATAGCTAAATGGAACACTATCATAATGGTTATCAATTTGGCTGCACAAAATGGTTGGAAATTACATCAGATGGATATTAAAAGTGCCTTTCTAAATAGTGATTTGACTCAACCACAAGGGTTTAAAGTTAAAGGATAGGAATAGAAAGTCTGCAAACTAGTGAAGGCTTTGTATGGATTGAAACAACCTCCTCGAGCTTGGTATGTAAAAATAGATGATTACCTATGAGGAGATTGTTTAATGGCTCAACCATAAGGGTTTGAAGTTAAAGGACATGAATATAAAGTCTACAAACTAGTGAAGGCTTTATATGGATTGAAATAAGCTGCTTGAGCTTGGTATGCAAAAATAGATGATTAACTATGAAAGGTGTGTTTTTCAAAGAACTGAATTAGATGATACTTTGTATTTTCAGATGCAAGGTAACCACTTGGTGATACTTGTATTCTATGCTGATAACTTAATGATAACAATAAATAATGAAGTTAACATCAAATAGATTAAGGAAAAAATTTAGATAGGCTTCAAAATGACCGATTTGGGGACACATTTTAAGCATTTTATATTGTGACATTACATTTATATTATTATATTAGTATTGTCTTTATCGATCAACTAGGATCTCAATTGTAATTGCACCCTTTGTCATCTGTATATATACCAAAGAGACTTGCTTTTAGTATGATCTCATCTCGTCTCATGCATTTGATAAATTGTAAAAGGAGGTTTCCCCTTTAAGAGGCTTGTTATTCACTTCTTTATTTCATTCTCAAGGCATTGGGTTACTTTCTCTTTTTAATTTTATGCTATTTTGGGAATTTGGTGCATAACATTGTTATTAGAGACATTTTTACTAGAGCTTTTTTGGGGGACATTTCAAATAAATTTTTTTTAGGAGAATCAAGAGACATAGTGTAACTTGTCCTAAATTTTTTAGGTCCTTGTTCACTATAGGTTTAGCGTTATAGGTCGTGGAAGCTAGGGTTTTTTACTAGTCCAAAACAAGTCTCAAACAAGTTTTATGGGTAAAACTATTGTATCTGAAGAGAAAGATCCAAACTGAGTGACACCAATTGAATAAAAAAGAATACAAACCATAATGTTTTTGCTAGAAATTTTAGAATAAGGTTAGAAAAATTGGATACGTGGTAGGTCATACAATGTCACTTTCCTGTAAGGGACAATAATGACAAGTTTTGGGAAAGTTACCATAACTTTCACTTGATACATCATAATTTGGTCAAACCCATGGCATTGTAGAGAAGGTATACTAAGGTACTACAAACTAAAATTTTAGACTTAGGGGGGCTAAAATTTAAGAGATAATTCAAGATAAAGGTTGGCCAGAAAGACAACCTACAAACTAGGGTTTTTAAAGTTATGTTAACTTGAACCTTGCATAAATTTTGATTGGAATATTTGTTCTAAGTGATTCAAAAGGTGTGACAAATAGAAAAATAAGAGGAGAATTATAGATAAATATTATTTTGGGCTCACATGGCAAGAGGTCATGCAAAAATTTGTATGCCAATTAAGCCTCAAAAGAACCCAACCATGACTCATGAAGAAAATAAAGAAATGTATAACCATCTATCCAATTTGGAGGACAAAGTTAACGGATTGAGTGATAGTTCAGTGAAACCTATTCAATTGGTAAACACAAAAAATGATATAGAAAGTAATTTGAAATTGTATATGCAAAAGATGGAAATGATGGACCAAAAGTTGGAAAAAATTCCTAGTAAAGACGATCGTGAAGATAATGTTAGGAAACACGAGATATAAATGCACAATTGGAGTGAAAATTCGCGGTGAGAGTTTCTACCATAGCCGTCGCTACTGCTTGAAGCTATTCCTTGGAGCTTGACTCACCATGTTGTGTGGTGTGTTCATGTCACATACTCCAATTTTTCAAAAATAATGTAATTATTTTATTAATATTCCTGAGACATTATGTTAAATTTAATGCTAAGTAGGAATGGATGACTCAGCAAAGTCACTAGAAATGGAATGTAAATTCTGAATAATTTTTATTAATAAATAGATTATGGAGACAACAGCATGGGAGAGCTGTTAAAAGAGGTTACTGGTTTAACTGGTGGATGGAACTAGGTGGAAAGACAAAAGACAAGTGGCAGCATCCTCAAACACTTCCTGAGTTGCAGGTGGCAACCTCCCTATATTTTGGGGTCATGATTCCCCAAGAAAGTGGAATCTGAGCAGGTGGCTCATTAATGACAGTTAACCCAACTAAGACCTAGGCAATCTTATAAATAGTACTCAATGAACTGAGCTGGGGGTTCAACATTGTTCTAGAGGGAGAATACATTCAGGTGAATGCTATTCAGGAGTCCCATTGAGGAAGTGGGAAAAACAGTAAGGAAGTGTTTTGAGTCAGGAAGTTGCAGTAACTTGGTTCCAGTGTAGCTGTTTTGGCTGAGGGAATTGTTGGCTGTACCTAGTTCCAGCCAGTTAGACCAGAGCAAGCTCGGGGGTCCTGAGAAGTGCTGTCTGGGCACTCTCCAGGAATTGGTAGGGAGGAACAGCCTCCCACTGCTGTTATTGTCTACCATTGACACAGGTTCTGCCACTTTTCCTGCTGTTTATTGCTTAAATTTAAATGTAGAATGGATTATCTCATCTGTGTTTGAACATGATTTATTTCAGTAAAGTTAGCCTCTCTGTATTGTCATTTGATAGAATTTGCAGAACTAATATGTCTTAGAATTTCCCTATTTTTTCACACAGATCGAGTAATTATTTTATGCAGGATATGTTTGTGATTATTACAGTAATAAAATATTATGGTGACTTTATATAGATTTATTATTAATAGTTAAATAATAATTATAGAATATTTATACAGTAGTTATTCCTGTAGATACACTTATTAAAAACAATTATAGGAAGAGGCACATAAACAAAATTTAGAATTTCAGTGAAATACTTCCATGGAGAAATTAACAGGTATAAATTCTAGCTGAGCAAATATATCAGTTTATATTTGTCTCATGTTTAGGTTAAACCAGAATATAGGTGATTCTCTGTATCAAGCTATAGGTGAACAAAATTTATATAAGTAAATTTATCTATATTCAGAACATATCTGACTGTTATCGATTCCCCATAAGTTGCGAATTGCAATGAGATCTCATTTTTAAACTTTCCCATATAATCCTAATCGATAAAATCTTAGTCAATACAAACTCGTAAACTGTAAATAAAGAATCGTGGCGAAAGTTGTTTTATTTAAAACCTATCTCTATAGTTATTATAGTCAGGATGCTTACAACAGAGTTGACAGAGCTATTTAAAAGACAAACATATCGACTAGCTCAAAGCCGAGTCTTACAACATAGAAATTTCATTGTTTTCTTTTAAAAATCTTTCCATTATAACAATCATAGGTTACCGCTCATTATCGAGCTCATTTTACATACAATACACAGCATTGTTAGGGTGTTTTCATAACAATAGTCAAACATCTTAACACATGCAGAGAAGTTATCATCGAACTCAGCCATTGATGGCTTTTACAAACCCTACTATTAATTATTGACAAGGAGACATTTGTCACCATATTTAAACATAAAACCAAATATTTACAACTCGTTCCCAGCCACAATAGAACTTAAACACTTTTCATGTTTTTTTTCTTTTATATATTTTAACCTGGGAGCGAACCCCAACTTGCCAGGGTTAACAACATTTTATTTATCTATCACAGTAAGGGTAGTGAACCCCACACTATCATTAACACCCAAAACCAAAGAAAACGCAGAGAAACTAATACATTGTTATCATCTACAGACCGAGTTTTCATTCTCTGAAAGCATCCGAGAAAACTTAAAACAATCCTATAACCAAACAGTGTGTTCATTAAGAAAAACGCAGATAATACACGGCCACTTGACAGGCCCAACATTTAAATATCCATTAACTTCTACAGGGTTGGGTAAAACCCCTTTACATTCAAAATACAATGATAAATAAAAGAACCCAAGGCCGTCATAACATACCGAGCCTTAGCTGTCTCTCGAAACCATGACAGGGTGTACAAACCCTAGCTACTGCTAGCAATCCAAAGATTTCATATTACCACAATCATGTCCACAAATACGACAACAACCAGATAAAAAGGAGGTCTTTCCAGACACAACCCTAGCAAAACAAAACTATCAAAGGGAGACACAGCCATGGTATAACCAGGCTTACCCGGAGGAGCCAGCGCTAGAGATGAAGCCTCGTGCACCGTCAGGAGGGGATTAAGCCTGCACATTGCAAGATGATGAAGTAGTGTCAATATTTAAATTAAATATAAACAATCTATTGCAAAACAGAAATCTACGAAACCATTGATAATTCTTACCTGAGCTATCGGAGGAAGCAAACCCAGTGGACAACCTGGTAGCCTTGAGTTGAGCCAGGTAGAAAAACCTCATCATATTCGTCAGAAGGATGAGCAAGGAAAACTTCAAAGTTTCCTCTCTTTTGATAGCCGTGACAGGTAACATACTGAACAAACCCTTAAGCTGTGAATGAACCAGTTTGGGGAGCACGATTTAAAACCCATTACACGACCACCTCATGGATAAAGACAACAAGAAAACCCTGACTCTAACTCGCACCAGCAACAGTGTAAGACAGTAAGCAGCATGCGACTTAAACACAGTGACAGCAAACGATTCCAAGATGCCCAATGAATTGTAGCAGATGCCTGTAGCAGTGTCCTCAGACTTTTAAAACCACCCGAGAAGCATACAGACTTTTAAACCACCAGAGGATAAAACTACGTGACCATAGCTATAAGAGAATTGCAATTTTCAGTGCCCTACTGAACGAACTCAGACATGAAGGGTTTCTCTCTTACAACCCGAGCCCGAAGGCAGAGAAAATGATCAGGTAAGGGTTTCAAGACAGGCTTATATATTACCAATGCAAGGATGAGAGCCATCCACGTAGCCCTTTAATTTATCAACTTCCCATGGGTCGACTTCCTATAGTCCAGCTGCAGCTCGAATCATTGCTCATCAATTTTATATCATTGCATGGATAAAAGTTTTTATTCATAGTATGGATAATCACTATGATTGATACACAATCATCGCTTAGTGTATGTCATGAAGACAAGCCATCGATAGTTTCAAAGGTACATTATATATATATCCCCTACAATCATTTAAAAGAGATGTAGTCAACTTCAAACTAGAGTTTCTCATAGTTTTAACATTTTAAATATTACCTTGGCAATATAATTGGATACATCGTTGTTATATAAGATCTTATTACCATAATTCTTCCATCACCATTGTTAACAATCAAAGATGAGATTAATAACCTATAGTCTTGTGATGTATGGATATAAAACCATCTATAATTCCATACTTTGAACGTAGATTAAAAACAAGGAACAAAGATTTTGGCATGAGTTAAACTTGGTGAAATCATAAAAAATTTACTAAGTAGACAATGGATCATAAATTATAAATGAATATATTAGAACATCGTTAGAGTTATCACAACTCCAAACTCATACAATTAATAAGTGGTCACAGCCATAGTCACGATTGATAGCTGGCAGATCATCACACAATGCTAACGCTACATCATGCATACGATGGAAATATTTCAAACAATTTGCTCCAGTGACAGTATACAGCAGTAACAAGGAGTCATTGTCATAACGCAATGAATATGTCTGAGAGATTATAATTCATCGAAACGCTTACTGATACTATCCAGAATAAGAGAAATTATGTCGTACGGACTATCAACTATATATCTAGCATAAATTTCATGGAGATTATAGAAAAAGAACTCTACCGTCTTATATCGACAACCAGTAAAAATAGTTAAATCTTCTCTGAGTTTTACAGTGCAGGGAAAAGAACTTGATGCTTACAAAAAAGAAAAAAAAAATTTAACTTACAGTGATCCATACTTTACCTGTGTACCTATGAACAAAAGACAAATTATGCATTAGCTCGTAAGCTAAGTAAGCCAGTCAGCTATGGCTAGTTCTCCCTTTGAAGTTAAGAACAAAAACAATCAATAACAAAAATAAAAAACCCACATTAGTATCATAACAGATCCTTTTAAACAAAATCACGATCAGTTAATTAAAATAAACAGGACCAGGAATGCAAATTAATTAACATTTATTGTTATAATAAAAATTTTAAATTTTTCAAAATTTTAAATTTTTCAAAATTTTCGGGTCATGACATGTGGTATCAGAGCATGGTTCAGACACTAGGCTTGGATGTGACTCCACTAACTTCCGCAAAAACAGTGACCATAAAAGAAAATTTAAATATACATATAAAGTACTAACTTATATTTCTGTTTCATGACACAGAGCAGAAAAATTTCATTTTCTGAATTTTACAGGCAGGTATGGAAAAACTAGGAGAATACGCTGAGCAAGAATCTCCAAACACTGTGACAAGACAGATGTCAAGAGAACCTGAGACAGAAGAGGTAATTGCTCACACTACTGAGCTGATGCAGACCATAAAAGGTTTAAGGACAGAGATAGAAACAGTCAAGAAGGATAATGAAAGGATTATAAAAACTCAAGAGCAGTTAAATCAGCTATTGATAGAAAAATTTCAGACAAAAGGAAGGAGCAAACGAGCTGACTCAGAAGAAGTTAGTCATCAAAGAGGGTCTAAAAGGATGAAACCAGCTAAATCTGACAGCAGTTCATCATCTGAAGAAAGAAAGGGACAACACAGTTATCACACTAGCAGTGACAGCAGTGAAGCTGAGCTGCACAACAGAAGGAAAAGGTACAGACCTTATGAAGAGATTTTCGGGGAGTTTAAGAAGATAAAGCCCCCAACTTTCAATGGAGAATCTGAAACTGGAGAAGAGGCGGAATCCTGGTTATCCGGGATGAGAAAATATTTTCAGATCTATAATTACTCAAATCAGCTGAAGGCACGAATGGCCATCTATAACCTTTCTGGAAAGGCGGACATATGGTGGCAAGATCTGAAGAGAGTCAAGGGGATTAAAGAGAAAGAAGTTAATTGGAGTACTTTTAAAAGATACTTCAAGAAGAAATTTCTGTCTGAACAGTACTATGAGGAGAGGGCCAAGGAATTTTATGAACTAAAGTTAGGATCTATGACGATGAAGGACTTAAACAGTAAGTTCTTGAGTCTGTTACGGTATGTGCCGTATTTTGTCGAAGAGAAACCAAAAATACAGCGATTTCTTAGCTGTCTGCCATACCATATCAAGGACAGAATTGAATATGACAACCCCAAGACACTGGAAGAAGCTATGCGAAAAGCTAATTTCTGTTATGAACAGAATAAAAAGAAAGAGGGGATAGCCAGCTGGAAAGCCAAAAAGAACAGCAATCAGATCGAATACAAGAAAAAGGAGTTTGCCTCTCATAAAAGTTTCAAGAATAGCAAAAACGGGAACCACTTTAATGGTAAAAGCTTTCAGGGAAACAAAAATGGAGCTGCCAATCATTCCAACAATTTCAAAGGCAGCAAGGAGGCTCCTAACAATCATGGCAACTACACCAAAAACTTTGAGCGAAAGGAACCTATCAAGTATTGGGAGTGTAATGGCCCACATTATGCTTCAGTTTGCCCAAATAGAAAGAAACAAATCAGCAATATTCATACGGTTCAAGATGAAATGACTGTTGGAGACTTTGCAGGGACTATGCCCCGAATAAATGCAGCGTTGGAAAACCGCCAGGCTGACTACCAAACTTCCATGGTGGAAGTAGGAGGTATGATTCATAAAACCCCTGTAACTATTTTAATAGATCCGGGTGCTAGTCTTAGTTATATTTCACCCCAGCTGGTAGAAAAATGTAATTTGACTGTTGAAAGATTTGATAATTCTGGGTCTGTACAACTAGCTACTGGGGCAAAAAGGAAAGTAAACTGTTATGTAAAAGAATGTATTTTAAACATGAATGATTTTAGAACTACAGTTAAACTAAACGTCTTGCCACTTGGCTCTTATGACATACTTATCGAAATGGACTGGTTGGAACAACATAGGGTCGTTTTAAACTGTTTTGAAAAAACTTTTAGATGTGTAAACAGTAGTGGACAGCCTGTAACTGTCAGGGGTATCCCTAGGAAAACAGTAGTTAGGCAGATTTCTGCCTTACAACTTAAAAGGGCAGTCAGAAAAGGGTGCAAGACCTATGCTGTAACTATTACAGATGAGACAGATAAGTCTGAAAGCAACCAGAAAACAATAGAGAACATCCCCGTAGTCAATGAATTTATTGACGTTTTTCCTGAGGAAATCCCAGAATTACCTCCCAAGAGGGAGCTAGACTTTACAATTGAGCTGGTACCAGGTGCTGTTCCCAGTTCAAAAGCCCCGTATCGTATGAATATTTTGGAGCTTAACGAATTAAAAACTCAGTTAAAAGAGTTAATAGACAAGAATTATATTCGACCCAGTGTATCCCCTTGGGGAGCGCCAGTAATTTTTGTTAAAAAGAAGGACGGAACTATGCGACTTTGCATAGATTACCGTCAGCTGAACAAGATGACGATTAAAAACAGGTATCCGTTACCTCGTATAGATGATCTGTTTGACCAGCTACGTGGAGCTACGGTGTTCTCTAAGATTGACCTGAGATCGGGTTATCATCACATGAGAATTAAAGAAGAGGACATTTTCAAAACCGCTTTTAGAACAAGGTATGGACATTACGAATTGTCGTAATGACATTTGGACTTACTAATGCCCCAGCTGTCTTTATGTGCTTAATGAACAACATAATGCACAAGTACTTAGATAAATTTGTTGTCGTATTCATAGATGACATTTTAGTTTATTCTAACAATGAGGAGGAGCATAAGGAACATTTACGTATAGTCTTACAAGAACTGAGAGAGCAGCAGCTCTTGGCGAAATTAAGTAAGTGTGACTTCTTCAAAGACGAAATCCAGTACTTAGGACATGTAGTCACTAAGGAAGGGATTTCAGTTGATCCTGAAAAGATTCGGGCGATTGAAGAATGGCCAGTACCAAAAGATGCAACGGACGTTAGATCTTTCATGGGAATTACCGGTTACTACCGGAGATTTATTGAAGGCTTTTCAAAAATAGCCAACCCAATCACTTCTTTGCAAAAGAAAGGCAAGAAGTTTGATTGGAATGCAAAGTGTGAAGAAAGCTTCAAGAAACTTAAGACTTTATTGACAACTGCGCCTATTCTCAGAATAGCGGATCCAAATAAGGATTTCGTGGTTTGCACCGACGCTTGTAACAATGGTTTAGGCGGAGTGCTGACTCAAGAGGGACATGTCATTGCTTACGAATCTAGGAAGCTGAAAATTCATGAAAAGAATTATGCCACCTATGACCTAGAATTAGCTGCTGTAATCCATGCCTTAAATGTTAAATTTTCTGAATTTACTTCAATATGATCTAGGATCTTAACTGAGAGAACAACATGTACAGCATATCTACAGCATATCAATCATGGAGACAATAATGCAAGCACACAAGAGACACAAAGATTTACTTGGGGAAAACCATAAAGGTGAAAAACCCCAATAACTTCCTCAGAGATAGATAGAGCAATGATACAACCAACCAAGAGAGATAGACATAACCTAGCAGCAATCCTCCTCCTCCATAAGTGCGCCTCTCCTCCTTGAGAGCATGTGTGTGAAGTGAGTGAGTAAATAGAGTGCCTCCCGCACTCTATTTATACTTGACTTGACTTGCCTTTTTACCTAACTCATGTCGGCTCGAACTTAACCACATAACATAATGCTGAGTGGGCCGACCCCCAATAGGGTGGTCTAATAACCCTTTGACCCACATGGCCGACCCCCAATAGGGTGGTCTAATAACCCTTTGACCCACATGACTTATACAGGGCCGACCCCAAACAAGGTGGTCTAATAACCCATTGACCCACATGACTTATACAGGGCCGACCCCAAACAAGGTGGTCTAATAACCCATCAAGTATAAGTTACAACACTTACAATATAAATGACGACACTTCCTTATAGAGGAATAATACCATCTCTATAGGAATACAATATACATATATGTGAAATACATTCCGAAGTTACATATACATCAACACTCCCTCTTAACTAGGAAGGTATTTCTCAGCACAGTTCTTCTAGCACAAGTCATCTTCTCTGGATCATCGTCACTGGATAATCGTCATCGAGTCATCATCATCGTCACTGCTGCTGCTATCTCAATCAATCTCTGAATCTACTCGTCATAGGAAGTTCTACAGAGCCAGTCCTTTTTCATACTGGATGTAGGCCCACCACCTGCAGGTCTTCGTCATCACTGGCCATACTGTGGAATCCTCAGGACTTATTACGTGCGTCACAAAACCTCGAAAGAGCATCCCAGGATGTTACGGGTACACAACTCCGACCTGTAGGATCTCCCAGGGCGCTATTACATGTGACCCCAGCACAAAACCTCGCAAGAGCATCTCAGGATGTTACGGGTACACAACTCCGACCTGAAATCTCCCAGGGCACAAATTACATGTGGTCCACCACAAAACCTCGCAAGAGCATCTCAGGATGTTACGGGTACACAACTCGGACCTGAAATCTCCCAGGGCAACGAATTACATGTGGTCATGGCAAAACCTCGCAAGAGCATCCCAGGACTGATTACGGGTACACAACTCCGACCTGAAATCTCCCAGGGCCCAAATTACATGCCATAGGACAAAACCTCACAAGAACATCTCAGGATGTTACGGGTACACAACTCTGACCTGAAATCTCCCAGGGCACAAATTACATGTCCTCCCAGAGCAATGTCTCGAAAGAGCATCCCAGGCTGTTACGGGTACACAACTCCGACCTATAGGATCTCCCAGATATGCTCATCTGCACAACCTGATCCACGGCCACAGAGTATCAACCTGATACTCACCATACATCATCCTGATGTACTCATGATCGTCCTGATCATAATCACTGCAACGTCCTGCTGCAAGTCATCTGGAGCAACATCCTGAAGCTCGTCATCTATGATCATCCTGATCATCACTGCAACATCCTGCTGCATGTCGTCTGGAGCAACATCCTGAAGCTCGTCATCTATGATCATCCTGATCATCACTGCAACATCCTGCTGCATGATCTACCTGATCATCAATGCATCTTCCTGATGCATACCAAGTATCATACATGATCCTCCTGATCATCAATGTATCCACCTGATACAAATATATGATACATATCATCATACATGATCCTCCTGATCATCAATGCATCTACCTGATGCATACCAAGTATCTACCTGATACATATCATCATACATGATCCTCCTGATCATCAATGCATCTACCTGATGCATACCAAGTATCTACCTGATACATATCATCATACATGATCCACCTGATCATACAATGTACCCACCTGATACATATACAGATACATGGTCCAAGCATCCAACATGATGCATAAACAATACATACACATGATCCAACTGATCATATCCAGCATCCAAAGTGATGCGTACATACATACATAAAATGATCCAACTGATCATATCCTGCATCCAACATGATGCGTACATACATACATAAAATGATCCAACTGATCATATCAAGCAGAAACTAGAACAT
The DNA here is from genome assembly GCA_027924585.1 of Larix kaempferi. Classification (NCBI taxonomy): domain Eukaryota; kingdom Viridiplantae; phylum Streptophyta; class Pinopsida; order Pinales; family Pinaceae; genus Larix; species Larix kaempferi. The sequence goes on along the minus strand of BSBM01000089.1, from coordinate 14,031,837 downwards.
CATCCTGATGCTCATCATCCAGCGCTTACATCCACAGCCATGTGAAGGATCCTCCTTCCAACATGCTTGGAATGGCTTCAGCAAATGTGTCCGTCACTTCTTCCTCGAAGTGTCCTCGATCTGAATAACGCCAAGCCTCTCTCTGAAGTACTCGAACTTCACCCTGGCTAGTGGCTTCGTCAGCACATCTGCAATCTGCTCGTCCGTCGCAACATACAGGAGCTTCACAGCTCCTCTCTGCACCATATCCCTGATATAGTGATATTTGATCTCTATGTGTTTCGACCTGTCATGAAACACTGGGTTCTCGGACAGCTTCACACAACTCTGGTTATCACAGAAGATACCAGTAGCCTCCAACGGGAGATCAAATAACTCAGACAGTAGCTTCCTTAGCCATACTGCCTCACAACTAGCTGAACAGGCTGCAACATACTCTGCCTCAGCTGTACTCAGTGCTACGCAGGACTGCTTCCTGCTAAACCAAGAGATCACACCTGATCCCATACTGAAGCAACACCCAGATGTGCTCTTCCTATCTGCAGCACTGCCAGCCCAATCTGAATCAACATAACCCTGCAGGTTAAATTTTTGATTCGCCTCATATCTGAGCCCATAATCCACTGTACCCTTCAGGTACCTCAGAACATGCTTTACAGCAACCAGGTGAACACTCCTCGGATCCGTCAGGAACTGGCTCAATGTGTTCACAGCAAAGCAAATGTCTGGTCTTGTGTTCGTCAGGTACATCAAGGACCCAATCATCTGACGATACATAGAGACATCAACTGACTCAGATGAAGCATCACATAGAAGCTTCAGATTCGATGCCATAGGTGTGGCCATGGCCTTGCAATCCATCATCCCGAACCTCTTTGGGATCTCTACTGCATACTTCCCTTGTCCAAGGAAGATTCTATCTGCACTTTGCCACACCTCCATGCCAAAAACAAATAGTGCATCATCCCCAAGTTCTTCATCTCGAACTCGGTAGTAAGCTTCCGCTGCGTGTCGGCAATCAATCTATCTTCACCATACCAAGTTCTGGGAGCTTGCTTCAAGCCATACAAGGCTTTCTTCAATCTGCATACATATGACTCCCTGTCAGGTCTTGGGACTGCATCCCAAACATCTTCTTCATGATCTACGGATCATGGCATTCCATTTCTTCATCCCAGATCCTGGGAACTTCAATATCTTCAATAGATATCTTTCTTGCTGGAACAAATGTTGTAGTCCTTTTGTAGGAGATGGCATATGATCTTTCCTACACAACAAGTTAAATTGCATGATTAGAAAACATCTTATAGTTTTCAGAACAAATTCTTACACATAAAGAAATATGCCATACAGTCATGCAATTATCTTAGCCAATGCTTCAATACAACATTTATCCATATCCCGTAACTTTCTAGATGCCTTCCAATCTCTACCAGAACATTGTTAAGAGTGTGCACAACTCCCAACATGTCAGCAAAGAGGTTTCATTCTAGATAAGTAGCAATGGAATGTTGTACAGTGCCATAGGCTACTTACCCATGCATATTAGTAGTATACTGTTCATCAATGCAATTATTCTAATATGCATAATACACAACCTAATTCTAGGAACATCAGTATATACATTATTGAACAGTATTATTTAAGAAATGACAATTCAAATACTTATCTTTGTTTGTTCGTTGGGTGGAATCCCTCTGAGTCTTTGCTTCCTTGCAGGAGCTGCTGGAGTCCTAATCTGAGGTAGCTTCTTCTACACCTTTCTGTTGTGAAATGTAGAGAGATGATCAACTCCCTCTGAATATCTGCATCCTTGCAGAAACTACTGAAGTGTGCTCCTTTGCTTTCTTGCAGGAACAACTAGAGTGTGCTCCTTTGCTTTCCGGCAGGAGCAACTGGAGTGTGCTCCCTCTTGATCTTTGCTTCCTGAATTACCTGTTCTTGAACTCATATTCATACTTGGTCCCTATGCATGCTTATTAGTATCATGAATGTGTTATCCTTGTGATCTCATATAAAATCATACATTCATTAGTATACTATTAAAACACAATAATCTCAAGCATGTATAGTCATGATCATTTCAAACAGAAATAATAAGCATGAGCATTCAAGGATTCTTATGGTTAGTCAAATCATAAGAAACATAACATGTCTAAACCTGTAATTACTCAAGCCTATGACTCTTCAGGTTAGAATCATCAATCAAGATAAGATATAAAATGCATAAAACCTGTGATTATTCAAGCCTATACTTTCATGATTCTTCTGGTTAGTCATATCATCAATTATAATAATATACATCCAACCATGATTATTCAAACCTATGACTTCATGAATAATTATTATCAACAACAGTATAAGATCCTAACACAAGGTAGGATTTTAGCTTGATATAGGAAAAACATACCTGGATTAGCATGCTAGCTATTTATGTCTAACATACCCGCATAATGTCTTCTGGTTCTCTTTAGTGACTTGTGCTAGTAACCTGCATGTCTCATAAGTTAACCATTATAAAACTAAGTTATACATACCTCGAGAATGGATCTTCTATGAGATCCATGGCAATGGATGAATCTTTGTCCTCATGATCATATGTTCTTGAACTAGAACATGATTTGTCTTCTTGGTGTACCTTTCATGTTAGTAGACAACATAAAACTCATACAACATCACAATGTGTTAGTACAAACATAAGTTTCATACTCCTAATAAATGAATGACTTCTATCATGCATTCATAATTTTATTAAGGTGATATGACAAGTCTAAAATCAAGATTGTACTAACCGTGATAATATGAAGACAAGCATACCATAAACTTAATTATGAACAAATATCGAAACATACCTCGATGAGTCATACCTGTCGAGATCGCTTGTAATCTTCTTATGTAAGGCCTTATCCTCATCTCCCTCTGAGACATGAACTTCTTCACTTATGCAGGTGATCAATCCATCTTCTTCTAGGATTAACCCAATCCACTTGATTTGCAAGAACTGGACCTGGAGCTGGATATGGGTTTGTCAGAGAGACCCCAAAAATTCAAATTTTGAATTTCAAACTTCTGAAAGGATAGGAATATGCGCCTTGATGAGCTGATCAAACTGGTATATTCAGAATTTGAAGACTGCAAAGTTTCACTCCTCAATTTTGCCTTTGAAACTTCCAGATTCACTGGACGTGACTCTGAACTGGGGTTTGATGAAGCCCACTCTTCTACCCAGTCAAAATGTTTGATCCAAATCTCTAAGCTTCTATTTTTCTGAGGAGCTTCCAGCCGTGGTCACAGATTTCAAAAATTCCCATTTTTACAGAAGCCCTAATTTTCCATTTTTCTGATCAAAGTCCCGAACTAGGGTCTGATCAAACCCGGCCTTCTACCCAGCCAAAAATTCTGATTTTGGTCTCTAAATTTCTATTTTGATGAGTAGCATCCAGCCGTGGTCTCCGATTACAAAAATTCCAACTTTCTTCAAAGCCCTAAATTCCGGAAGCCATGAATGAAGGTACCAAAAAATAATTCTGTTTTGACAGAAATACGTACCTGATTGTTTCTGGTGTAACTCCGAAATTTTTGATCCACAGGGTATGAAAATTTTTTCTGAGATAGCCTGACCTGTTATCTTTCCATCCTGACAGGTCTGACCTCAATTGGATGTTCTGAGAGAGAGTTATGCCAAATGTCGCAACGTGACCTGTTTTGGGAAAATACAGAAGAGCGAACTTGTACGGCGTGCCACGTGTCATTGTTTGACCTTCGGCCTCTGAAAAAGTTTTCTGAGATAGCTCGGCCTGTTATCTTTCCATCCTGACAGGTCTGACCTCAATTGGACTCTCTGAGAGAGAGTTATGCCAAATGTCGCAACGTGACCTGTTTATGGGATAATACAGGAGAGAGAACTTGTACGGCATGCCACGTGTCACTGTTTTAACTTCGGCCTCTGAAAAAGTTTTCTGAGATAGCTCGGCCTGTTACCTTTCCATCCTGATAGGTCTGACCTCAATTGGACTCTCTGAGAGAGAGTTATGCCAAATGTCGCAACGTGACCTGTTTATGGGATAATATAGGAGAGCGAACTTGTACGGCGTGCCACGTGTCACTGGTTCAACTTCGGCCTCTGAAAAAGTTTTTTGAGATAGTCCAGACTGTGTACTACCTGTCACTTTTTACGAAATTTCATTTGGAGCTTCCTAGCCCAAGATATGACCTTTTTCCCAAGGTCACTTGATTTTGACTCAGATCTGGAAGAGGCAGAAACCCTATATTGTACAGATCATAAATCACAAAGTACAACGAATTAGAGGTTGTCCTTTGGACACAAGATACCTGGAGATCTTAGCTTCGGCCTGTAACAATTTCAGATCCGAAAACGTCGCCAAAACGGATTTATAGCGAAAGTGCTACGATGACTGGTTTTTTCTATATCAAGCCCTAGCATCGTAAGTGCAACAAGTGTCATACATGCCATATCATGCCTTCTTTCAGGCTAGCTCTGATACCATGTTAAATTTTCTGAATTTACTTCAATATGATCTAGGATCTTAACTGAGAGAACAACATGTACAGCATATCTACAACATATCAATCATGGAGACAATAATGCAAGCACACAAGAGACACAAAGATTTACTTGGGGAAAACCATAAAGGTGAAAAACCCCAATAACTTCCTCAGAGATAGATAGAGCAATGATACAACCAACCAAGAGAGATAGAAATAACCTAGCAGCAATCCTCCTCCTCCATAAGTGCGCCTCTCCTCCTTGAGAGCATGTGTGTGAAGTGAGTGAGTAAATAGAGTGCCTCCCGCACTCTATTTATACTTGACTTGACTTGCATTTTTACCTAACTCATGTCAGCTCGAACTTAACCACATAACATAATGCTGAGTGGGCCGACCCCCAATAGGGTGGTCTAATAACCCTTTGACCCACATGGCCGACCCCCAATAGGGTGGTCTAATAACCCTTTGACCCACATGACTTATACAGGGCCGACCCCAAACAAGGTGGTCTAATAACCCATTGACCCACATGACTTATACAGGGCCGACCCCAAACAAGGTGGTCTAATAACCCATCAAGTATAAGTTACGACACTTACAATATAAATGACGACACTTCCTTATAGAGGAATAATACCATCTCTATAGGAATACAATATACATATATGTGAAATACATTCCGAAGTTACATATACATCAACATTAAAGATGTGGCGACACCACTTAATAGGCAGAAAATTCACTTTACTGACTGATAATAAAGGTCTGAAATACCTTTTAGATCAGCCTAATTTAAATGCAAGACAAGCCAGGTGGTTGGCATTCTTAAGTGAATACGATTTTGAAATTCAACACATAAAAGGGAAGGAAAATAAGGTGGCTGATGCCTTGAGCAGAAATGCAAAGCTAAATTTTATATCAGCTAGCAGCACTTACACCTCTGATTTAAATGAACAGTTGGCTAAAGGGATAAAATTAGATGAAAATTATCAGCATTTACAAGTTGCAGCCAAAGAACAACCCACAGAAAGTGTGATAAAAGGGTATAGTTTAAATGAAGACGGATTTTTATTGTTTAAAGACAGGCTGTATGTTCCAAATGCACCTAAAGTTAAACTGTTAATTCTAGACGAGATTCATAAAACCCCTTATTCCGGGCATCCAGGCTACCAAAAGACTGTCACCATGTTGAGAAAAGAATATTTTTGGCCTAATATGAAATCTGAAACAACTGAGTATTTAGCTAGATGTTTGGACTGCCAACAAGTGAAAACGGAACATCAACATCCAGCTGGATTGCTGCAACCTTTACCTATTCCTAGCTGGAAGTGGGAAATAATCAGCCTGGATTTCATTACGGGTTTACCCAAAAATCAACATCAGAATGATTCAATTATGGTAGTGGTAGATAAATTAAGTAAATCAGCACACTTTATTCCTGTTAAAACCACATACAAGGCTGCAAACATAGCAGATATATTTCTAAAACAGATTTTTCGGTTACACGGTGTTCCAAAAATGATTATATCAGACAGGGATCCTAAATTCACAGGGAATTTTTGGAGATCCTTGTTCAAAGGATTAAACACCACTCTGAATTTCAGCACCTCTTTCCATCTTCAGACGGAAGGACAAACTGAAAGAGTTAATCAGGTATTAGAAGATCTGTTAAGGATGTATGTTAAAGATCAACCAGGTAAGTGGGAGGATTATTTACACTTAGCAGAATTTGCATACAATAACAGCTATCAATCATCAGCTAAGTTTAGTCCTTTTGAAATTCTGTATGGACGAAAATGTAACACTCCTATCTCTTGGAGTAATCCAGTAGATAGATTAGTGTTAGGACCTGATTTATTGAAAGAAATGGAACAGATTGTGAAACAAGTGCAGGAAAATTTGAAGATTGCCCAGGATCGGAAAAAGAGTCAAGCAGATTTGAAAAGAACTCCTAAAGAGTTCCAGGTAGGTGAACATGTGTTCATCAAGGTAAGGCCAAAGAAGAGCTCCCTAAGATTAGGAAGTTGTGCAAAATTAGCGCCACGTTACTGTGGACCGTTTGAAATTTTATCTAGAATCGGTCAAGTTGCTTATCAGTTAGCATTACCACCAAATTTAAAAGTACACAATGTTTTTCATATCTCTGTTTTGAAAAAGTATGTTCATGATGCTACTCATGTTGTTGACTGGAACATTGTACAGGTAGAACCAGAAGGGGAAGTTCTGGTGGAACCAGATTGTATCCTCGGGAGGAGGGAAATTACTCTGCGGAACCGCATAATTGGACAGCTGAAGGTGCAATGGAAGCACCTTAGTCCTGAAGAAGCTACCTGGGAGCTGAAAAGTAAGATGCGGGAAGCATACCCACATCTATTCCAGCAGGTTGCTGAAAATAAAGAATAAGTAACATCGAGGACGATGTTACATTTTAAGGGGGTGTGTATGTCACATACCCCAATTTTTCAAAAATAATGTAATTATTTTATTAATATTCCTGAGACATTATGTTAAATTTAATGCTAAGTAGGAATGGATGACTCAGCAGAGTCACCAGAAATGGAATGTAAATTCTGAATAATTTTTATTAATAAATAGATTATGGAGACAACAGCATGGGAGAGCTATTAAAAGAGGTTACTGGTTTAACTGGTGGATGGAACTAGGTGGAAAGACAAAAGACAAGTGGCAGCATCCTCAAACACTTCCTGAGTTGCAGGTGGCAACCTCCCTATATTTTGGGGTCATGATTCCCCAAGAAAGTGGAATCTGAGCAGGTGGCTCATTAATGACAGTTAACCCAACTAAGACCTAGGCAATATTATAAATAGTACTCAATGAACTGAGCTGGGGGTTCAACATTGTTCTAGAGGGAGAATACATTCAGGTGAATGCTATTCAGGAGTCCCATTGAGGAAGTGGGAAAAACAGTAAGGAAGTGTTTTGAGTCAGGAAGTTGTAGTAACTTGGTTCCAGTGTAGCTGTTTTGGCTGAGGGAATTGTTGGCTGTACCTAGTTCCAGCCAGTTAGACCAGAGCAAGCTCGGGGGTCCTGAGAAGTGCTGTCTGGGCACTCTCCAGGAATTGGTAGGGAGGAACAGCCTCCCACTGCTGTTATTGTCTACCATTGACACAGGTTCTGCCACTTTTCCTTCTGTTTATTGCTTAAATTTAAATGTAGAATGGATTATCTCATCTGTGTTTGAACATGATTTATTTCAGTAAAGTTAGCCTCTCTGTATTGTCATTTGATAGAATTTGCAGAACTAATATGTCTTAGAATTTCCCTATTTTTTCACACAGATCGAGTAATTATTTTATGCAGGATATGTTTGTGATTATTACAGTAATAAAATATTATGGTGACTTTATATAGATTTATTATTAATAGTTAAATAATAATTATAGAATATTTATACAGTAGTTATTCCTGTAGATACACTTATTAAAAACAATTATAGGAAGAGGCACATAAACAAAATTTAGAATTTCAGTGAAATACTTCCATGGAGAAATTAACAGGTATAAATTCTAGCTGAGCAAATATATCAGTTTATATTTGTCTCATGTTTAGGTTAAACCAGAATACAGGTGATTCTCTGTATCAAGCTATAGGTGAACAAAATTTATATAAGTAAATTTATCTATATTCATAACATATCTGACTGTTATCGATTCCCCATAAGTTGCGAATTGCAATGAGATCTCATTTTTAAACTTTCCCATATAATCCTAATCGATAAAATCTTAGTCAATACAAACTCGTAAACTGTAAATAAAGAATCGTGGCGAAAGTTGTTTTATTTAAAACCTATCTCTATAGTTATTATAGTCAGGATGCTTACAACAGAGTTGACAGAGCTATTTAAAAGACAAACATATCGACTAGCTCAAAGCCGAGTCTTACAACATAGAAATTTCATTGTTTTCTTTTAAAAATCTTTCCATTATAACAATCATAGGTTACCGCTCATTATCGAGCTCATTTTACATACAATACACAGCATTGTTAGGGTGTTTTCATAACAATAGTCAAACATCTTAACACATGCAGAGAAGTTATCATCGAACTCAGCCATTGATGGCTTTTACAAACCCTACTATTAATTATTGACAAGGAGACATTTGTCACCATATGTAAACATAAAACCAAATATTTACAACTCGTTCCCAGCCACAATAGAACTTAAACACTTTTCATGTTTTTTTTCTTTTATATATTTTAACCTGGGAGCGAACCCCAACTTGCCAGGGTTAACAACATTTTATTTATCTATCACAGTAAGGGTAGTGAACCCCACACTATCATTAACACCCAAAACCAAAGAAAACGCAGAGAAACTAATACATTGTTATCATCTACAGACCGAGTTTTCATTCTCTGAAAGCATCCGAGAAAACTTAAAACAATCCTATAACCAAACAGTGTGTTCATTAAGAAAAACGCAGATAATACACGGCCACTTGACAGGCCCAACATTTAAATATCCATTAACTTCTACAGGGTTGGGTAAAACCCCTTTACATTCAAAATACAATGATAAATAAAAGAACCCAAGGCCGTCATAACATACCGAGCCTTAGCTGTCTCTCGAAACCATGATAGGGTGTACAAACCCTAGCTACTGCTAGCAATCCAAAGATTTCATATTACCACAATCATGTCCACAAATACGACAACAACCAGATACAAAGGAGGTCTTTCCAGACACAACCCTAGCAAAACAAAACTATCAAAGGGAGACACAGCCATGGTATAACCAGGCTTACCTGGAGGAGCCAACGCTAGAGATGAAGCCTCGTGCACCGTCAGGAGGGGATTAAGCCTGCACATTGCAAGATGACGAAGTAGTGTCAATATTTAAATTAAATATAAACAATCTATTGCAAAACAGAAATCTACGAAACCATTGATAATTCTTACCTGAGCTATCGGAGGAAGCAAACCCAGTGGACAACCTGGAAGCCTTGAGTTGAGCCAGGTAGAAAAACCTCATCATATTCGTCAGAAGGACGAGCAAGGAAAACTTCAAAGTTTCCTCTCTTTTGATAGCCGTGACAGGTAACATACTGAACAAACCCTTAAGCTGTGAATGAACCAGTTTGGGGAGCACGATTTAAAACCCATTACACGACCACCTCATGGATAAAGACAACAAGAAAACCCTGACTCTAACTCGCACCAGCAACAGTGTAAGACAGTAAGCAGCATGCGACTTAAACACAGTGACAGCAAACGATTCCAAGATGCCCAATGAATTGTAGCAGACGCCTGTAGCAGTGTCCTCAGACTTTTAAAACCACCCGAGAAGCATACAGACTTTTAAACCACCAGAGGATAAAACTACATGACCATAGCTATAAGAGAATTGCAATTTTCAGTGCCCTACTGAACGAACTCAGACATGAAGGGTTTCTCTCTTACAACCCGAGCCCGAAGGCAGAGAAAATGATCAGGTAAGGGTTTCAAGACAGGCTTATATATTACCAAATGCAAGGATGAGAGCCATCCACGTAGCCCTTTAATTTATCAACTTCCCATGGGTCGACTTCCTATAGTCCAGCTGCAGCTCGAATCATTGCTCATCAATTTTATATCATTGCATGGATAAAAGTTTTTATTCATAGTATGGATAATAACTATGATTGATACACAATCATCGCTTAGTGTTTGTCATGAAGACAAGCCATCGATAGTTTCAAAGGTACATTATATATATATCCCCTACAATCATTTAAAAGAGATGTAGTCAACTTCAAACTAGAGTTTCTCATAGTTTTAACATTTTAAATATTACCTTGGCAATATAATTGGATACATCGTTGTTATATAAGATCTTATTACCATAATTCTTCCATCACCATTGTTAACAATCAAAGATGAGATTAATAACCTATAGTCTTGTGATGTATGGATATAAAACCATCTATAATTCCATACTTTGAACGTAGATTAAAAAAAAGGAACAAAGATTTTGGCATGAGTTAAACTTGGTGAAATCATAAAAAATTTACTAAGTAGACAATGGATCATAAATTATAAATGAATATATTAGAACATCGTTAGAGTTATCACAACTCCAAACTCATACAATTAATAAGTGGTCACAGCCATAGTCACGATTGATAGTTGGCAGATCATCACACAATGCTAACGCTACATCATGCATACGATGGAAATATTTCAAACAATTTGCTCCAGTGACAGTATACAGCAGTAACAAGGAGTCATTGTCATAACGCAATGAATATGTCTGAGAGATTATAATTCATCGAAACGCTTACTGATACTATCCAGAATAAGAGAAATTATGTCGTACGGACTATCAACTATATATCTAGCATAAATTTCATGGAGATTATAGAAAAAGAACTCTACCGTCTTATATCGACAACCAGTAAAAATAGTTAAATCTTCTCTGAGTTTTACAGTGCAGGGAAAAGAACTTGATGGTTACAAAAAAGAAAAAAAAAATTTAACTTACAGTGATCCATACTTTACCTGTGTACCTGTGAACAAAAGACAAATTATGCATTAGCTCGTAAGCTAAGTAAGCCAGTCAGGTATGGCTAGTTCTCCCTTTGAAGTTAAGAACAAAAACAATCAATAACAAAAATAAAAAACCCACATTAGTATCATAACAGATCCTTTTAAACAAAATCACGATCAGTTAATTAAAATAAACAGGACTAGGAATGCAAATTAATTAACATTTATTGTTATAATAAAAATTTTAAATTTTTCAAAATTTTCGGGTCATGACATGTGGTATCAAAGCATGGTTCAGACACTAGGCTTGGATGTGACTCCACTAACTTCCGCAAAAACAATGACCATAAAAGAAAATTTAAATATACATATAAAGTACTAACTTATATTTCTGTTTCATGACACAGAGCAGAAAAATTTCATTTTCTGAATTTTACAGGCAGGTATGGAAAAACTAGGAGAATACGCTGAGCAAGAATCTCCAAACACTGTGACAAGACAGATGTCAAGAGAACCTGAGACAGAAGAGGTAATTGCTCACACTACTGAGCTGATGCAGACCATAAAAGGTTTAAGGACAGAGATAGAAACAGTCAAGAAGGATAATGAAAGGATTATAAAAACTCAAGAGCAGTTAAATCAGCTATTGATAGAAAAATTTCAGACAGAAGGAAGGAGCAAACGAGCTGACTCAGAAGAAGTTAGTCATCAAAGAGGGTCTAAAAGGATGAAACCAGCTAAATCTGACTGCAGTTCATCATCTGAAGAAAGAAAGGGACAACACAGTTATCACACTAGCAGTGACAGCAGTGAAGCTGAGCTGCACAACAGAAGGAAAAGGTACAGACCTTATGAAGAGATTTCCGGGGAGTTTAAGAAGATAAAGCCCCCAACTTTCAATGGAGAATCTGAAACTGGAGAAGAGGCGGAATCCTGGTTATCCGGGATGAGAAAATATTTTCAGATCTATAATTACTCAAATCAGCTGAAGGCACGAATGGCCATCTATAACCTTTCTGGAAAGGCGGACATATGGTGGCAAGATCTGAAGAGAGTCAAGGGGATTAAAGAGAAAGAAGTTAATTGGAGTACTTTTAAAAGATACTTCAAGAAGAAATTTCTGTCTGAACAGTACTATGAGGAGAGGGCCAAGGAATTTTATGAACTAAAGTTAGGATCTATGACGGTGAAGGACTTAAACAGTAAGTTCTTGAGTCTGTTACGGTATGTGCCGTATTTTGTCGAAGAGAAACCAAAAATACAGCGATTTCTTAGCTGTCTGCCATACCATATCAAGGACAGAATTGAATATGACAACCCCAAGACACTGGAAGAAGCTATGCGAAAAGCTAATTTCTGTTATGAACAGAATAAAAAGAAAGAGGGGATAGCCAGCTGGAAAGCCAAAAAGAACAGCAATCAGATCGAATACAAGAAAAAGGAGTTTGCCTCTCATAAAAGTTTCAAGAATAGCAAAAACGGGAACCACTTTAATGGTAAAAGCTTCCAGGGAAACAAAAATGGAGCTGCCAATCATTCCAACAATTTCAAAGGCAGCAAGGAGGCTCCTAACAATCATGGCAACTACACCAAAAACTTTGAGCGAAAGGAACCTATCAAGTGTTGGGAGTGTAATGACCCACATTATGCTTCAGTTTGCCCAAATAGAAAGAAACAAATCAGCAATATTCATACGGTTCAAGATGAAATGACTGTTGGAGACTTTGCAGGGACTATGCCCCGAATAAATGCAGCGTTGGAAAACCGCCAGGCTGACTACCAAACTTCCATGGTGGAAGTAGGAGGTATGATTCATAAAACCCCTGTAACTATTTTAATAGATCCGGGTGCTAGTCTTAGTTATATTTCACCCCAGCTGGTAGAAAAATGTAATTTGACTATTGAAAGATTTGATAATTCTGGGTCTGTACAACTAGCTACTGGGGCAAAAAGGAAAGTAAACTGTTATGTAAAAGAATGTATTTTAAACATGAATGATTTTAGAACTACAGTTAAACTAAACGTCTTGCCACTTGGCTCTTATGACATACTTATCGGAATGGACTGGTTGGAACAACATAGGGTCGTTTTAAACTGTTTTGAAAAAACTTTTAGATGTGTAAACAGTAGTGGACAGCCTGTAACTGTCAGGGGTATCCCTAGGAAAACAGTAGTTAGGCAGATTTCTGCCTTACAACTTAAAAGGGCAGTCAGAAAAGGGTGCAAGACCTATGCTGTAACTATTACAGATGAGACAGATAAGTCTGAAAGCAACCAGAAAACAATAGAGAACATCCCCGTAGTCAATGAATTTATTGACGTTTTTCCTGAGGAAATCCCAGAATTACCTCCCAAGAGGGAGCTAGACTTTACAATTGAGCTGGTACCAGGTGCTGTTCCCAGTTCAAAAGCCCCGTATCGTATGAATATTTTGGAGCTTAACGAATTAAAAACTCAGTTAAAAGAGTTAATAGACAAGAATTATATTCGACCCAGTGTATCCCCTTGGGGAGCGCCAGTAATTTTTGTTAAAAAGAAGGACGGAACTATGCGACTTTGCATAGATTACCGTCAGCTGAACAAGATGACGATTAAAAACAGGTATCTGTTACCTCGTATAGATGATCTGTTTGACCAGCTACGTGGAGCTACGGTGTTCTCTAAGATTGACCTGAGATCAGGTTATCATCAGGTGAGAATTAAAGAAGAGGAAATTTTCAAAACCACTTTTAGAACAAGGTATGGACATTACGAATTTGTCGTAATGACATTTGGACTTACTAATGCCCCAGCTGTCTTTATGTGCTTAATGAACAACATAATGCACAAGTACTTAGATAAATTTGTTGTCGTATTCATAGATGACATTTTAGTTTATTCTAAGAATGAGGAGGAGCATAAGGAACATTTACGTATAGTCTTACAAGAACTGAGAGAGCAGCAGCTCTTTGCGAAATTCAGTAAGTGTGACTTCTTCAAAGACGAAATCCAGTACTTAGGACATGTAGTCACTAAGGAAGGGATTTCAGTTGATCCTGAAAAGATTCGGGCGATTGAAGAATGGCCAGTACCAAAAGATGTAACGGACGTTAGATCTTTCATGGGAATTACCGGTTACTACCGGAGATTTATTGAAGGCTTTTCAAAAATAGCCAACCCAATCACTTCTTTGCAAAAGAAAGGCAAGAAGTTTGATTGGAATGCAAAGTGTGAAGAAAGCTTCAAGAAACTTAAGACTTTATTGACAACTGCGCCTATTCTCAGAATAGCGGATCCAAATAAAGATTTCGTGGTTTGCACCGACGCTTGTAACAATGGTTTAGGTGGAGTGCTGACTCAAGAGGGACATGTCATTGCTTACGAATCTAGGAAGCTGAAAATTCATGAAAAGAATTATGCCACCTATGACCTAGAATTAGCTGCTGTAATCCATGCCTTAAAGATGTGGCGACACCACTTAATAGGCAGAAAATTCACTTTACTGACTGATAATAAAGGTCTGAAATACCTTTTAGATCAGCCTAATTTAAATGCAAGACAAGCCAGGTGGTTGGCATTCTTAAGTGAATACGATTTTGAAATTCAACACATAAAAGGGAAGGAAAACAAGGTGGCTGATGCCTTGAGCAGAAATGCAAAGCTAAATTTTATATCAGCTAGCAGCACTTACACCTCTGATTTAAATGAACAGTTGGCTAAAGGGATAAAATTAGATGAAAATTATCAGCATTTACAAGTTGCAGCCAAAGAACAACCCACAGAAAGTGTGATAAAAGGGTATAGTTTAAATGAAGACGGATTTTTATTGTTTAAAGACAGGCTGTATGTTCCAAATGCACCTAAAGTTAAACTGTTAATTCTAGACGAGATTCATAAAACCCCTTATTCCGGGCATCCAGGCTACCAAAAGACTGTCACCATGTTGAGAAAAGAATATTTTTGGCCTAATATGAAATCTGAAACAACTGAGTATTTAGCTAGATGTTTGGACTGCCAATAAGTGAAAACGGAACATCAACATCCAGCTGGATTGCTTCAACCTTTACCTATTCCTAGCTGGAAGTGGGAAATAATCAGCCTGGATTTCATTACGGGTTTACCCAAAAATCAACATCAGAATGATTCAATTATGGTAGTGGTAGATAAATTAAGTAAATCAGCACACTTTATTCCTGTTAAAACCACATACAAGGCTGCAAACATAGCAGATATCTTTCTAAAACAGATTTTTCGGTTACACGGTGTTCCAAAAATGATTATATCAGACAGGGATCCTAAATTCACAGGGAATTTTTGGAGATCCTTGTTCAAAGGATTAAACACCACTCTGAATTTCAGCACCTCTTTCCATCCTCAGACGGAAGGACAAACTGAAAGAGTTAATCAGGTATTAGAAGATCTGTTAAGGATGTATGTTAAAGATCAACCAGGTAAGTGGGAGGATTATTTACACTTAGCAGAATTTGCATACAATAACAACTATCAATCATCAGCTAAGTTTAGTCCTTTTGAAATTCTGTATGGACGAAAATGTAACACTCCTATCTCTTGGAGTAATCCAGTAGATAGATTAGTGTTAGGACCTGATTTATTGAAAGAAATGGAACAGATTGTGAAACAAGTGCAGGAAAATTTGAAGATTGCCCAGGATCGGCAAAAGAGTCAAGCAGATTTGAAAAGAACTCCTAAAGAGTTCCAGGTAGGTGAACATGTGTTCATCAAGGTAAGGCCAAAGAAGAGCTCCCTAAGATTAGGAAGTTGTGCAAAATTAGCGCCACGTTACTGTGGACCGTTTGAAATTTTATCTAGAATCGGTCAAGTTGCTTATCAGTTAGCATTACCACCAAATTTAAAAGTACACAATGTTTTTCATATCTCTGTTTTGAAAAAATATGTTCATGATGCTACTCATGTTGTTGACTGGAACATTGTACAGGTAGAACCAGAAGGGGAAGTTCTGGTGGAACCAGATTGTATCCTCGGGAGGAGGGAAATTACTCTGCGGAACCGCATAATTGGACAGCTGAAGGTGCAATGGAAGCACCTTAGTCCTGAAGAAGCTACCTGGGAGCTGGAAAGTAAGATGCGGGAAGCATACCCACATCTATTCCAGCAGGTGGCTGAAAATAAAGAATAAGTAACATCGAGGACGATGTTACATTTTAAGGGGGTGTGTATGTCACATACCCCAATTTTTCAAAAATAATGTAATTATTTTATTAATATTCCTGAGACATTATGTTAAATTTAATGCTAAGTAGGAATGGATGACTCAGCAGAGTCACCAGAAATGGAATGTAAATTCTGAATAATTTTTATTAATAAATAGATTATGGAGACAACAGCATGGGAGAGCTGTTAAAAGAGGTTACTGGTTTAACTGGTGGATGGAACTAGGTGGAAAGACAAAAGACAAGTGGCAGCATCCTCAAACACTTCCTGAGTTGCAGGTGGCAACCTCCCTATATTTTGGGGTCATGATTCCCCAAGAAAGTGGAATCTGAGCAGGTGGCTCATTAATGACAGTTAACCCAACTAAGACCTAGGCAATCTTATAAATAGTACTCAATGAACTGAGCTGGGGGTTCAACATTGTTCTAGAGGGAGAATACATTCAGGTGAATGCTATTCAGGAGTCCCATTGAGGAAGTGGGAAAAACAGTAAGGAAGTGTTTTGAGTCAGGAAGTTGCAGTAACTTGGTTCCAGTGTAGCTGTTTTGGCTGAGGGAATTGTTGGCTGTACCTAGTTCCAGCCAGTTAGACCAGAGCAAGCTCGGGGGTCCTGAGAAGTGCTGTCTGGGCACTCTCCAGGAATTGGTAGGGAGGAACAGCCTCCCACTGCTGTTATTGTCTACCATTGACACAGGTTCTGCCACTTTTCCTGCTGTTTATTGCTTAAATTTAAATGTAGAATGGATTATCTCATCTGTGTTTGAACATGATTTATTTCAGTAAAGTTAGCCTCTCTGTATTGTCATTTGATAGAATTTGCAGAACTAATATGTCTTAGAATTTCCCTATTTTTTCACATAGATCGAGTAATTATTTTATGCAGGATATGTTTGTGATTATTACAGTAATAAAATATTATGGTGACTTTATATAGATTTATTATTAATAGTTAAATAATAATTATAGAATATTTATACAGTAGTTATTCCTGTAGATACACTTATTAAAAACAATTATAGGAAGAGGCACATAAACAAAATTTAGAATTTCAGTGAAATACTTCCATGGAGAAATTAACAGGTATAAATTCTAGCTGAGCAAATATATCAGTTTATATTTGTCTCATGTTTAGGTTAAACCAGAATACAGGTGATTCTCTGTATCAAGCTATAGGTGAACAAAATTTATATAAGTAAATTTATCTATATTCATAACATATCTGACTGTTATCGATTCCCCATAAGTTGCGAATTGCAATGAGATCTCATTTTTAAACTTTCCCATATAATCCTAATCGATAAAATCTTAGTCAATACAAACTCGTAAACTGTAAATAAAGAATCGTGGCGAAAGTTGTTTTATTTAAAACCTATCTCTATAGTTATTATAGTCAGGATGCTTACAACAGAGTTGACAGAGCTATTTAAAAGACAAACATATCGACTAGCTCAAAGCCGAGTCTTACAACATAGAAATTTCATTGTTTTCTTTTAAAAATCTTTCCATTATAACAATCATAGGTTACCGCTCATTATCGAGCTCATTTTACATACAATACACAGCATTGTTAGGGTGTTTTCATAACAATAGTCAAACATCTTAACACATGCAGAGAAGTTATCATCGAACTCAGCCATTGGTGGCTTTTACAAACCCTACTATTAATTATTGACAAGGAGACATTTGTCACCATATGTAAACATAAAACCAAATATTTACAACTCGTTCCCAGCCACAATAGAACTTAAACACTTTTCATGTTTTTTTTCTTTTATATATTTTAACCTGGGAGCGAACCCCAACTTGCCAGGGTTAACAACATTTTATTTATCTATCACAGTAAGGGTAGTGAACCCCACACTATCATTAACACCCAAAACCAAAGAAAACGCAGAGAAACTAATACATTGTTATCATCTACAGACCGAGTTTTCATTCTCTGAAAGCATCCGAGAAAACTTAAAACAATCCTATAACCAAACAGTGTGTTCATTAAGAAAAACGCAGATAATACACGGCCACTTGACAGGCCCAACATTTAAATATCCATTAACTTCTACAGGGTTGGGTAAAACCCCTTTACATTCAAAATACAATGATAAATAAAAGAACCCAAGGCCGTCATAACATACCGAGCCTTAGCTGTCTCTCGAAACCATGACAGGGTGTACAAACCCTAGCTACTGCTAGCAATCCAAAGATTTCATATTACCACAATCATGTCCACAAATACGACAACAACCAGATACAAAGGAGGTCTTTCCAGACACAACCCTAGCAAAACAAAACTATCAAAGGGAGACACAGCCATGGTATAACCAGGCTTACCCGGAGGAGCCAGCGCTAGAGATGAAGCCTCGTGCACCGTCAGGAGGGGATTAAGCCTGCACATTGCAAGATGACGAAGTAGTGTCAATATTTAAATTAAATATAAACAATCTATTGCAAAACAGAAATCTACGAAACCATTGATAATTCTTACCTGAGCTATCGGAGGAAGCAAACCCAGTGGACAACCTGGAAGCCTTGAGTTGAGCCAGGTAGAAAAACCTCATCATATTCGTCAGAAGGATGAGCAAGGAAAACTTCAAAGTTTCCTCTCTTTTGATAGCCGTGACAGGTAACATACTGAACAAACCCTTAAGCTGTGAATGAACCAGTTTGGGGAGCACGATTTAAAACCCATTACACGACCACCTCATGGATAAAGACAACAAGAAAACCCTGACTCTAACTCGCACCAGCAACAGTGTAAGACAGTAAGCAGCATGCGACTTAAACACAGTGACAGCAAACGATTCCAAGATGCCCAATGAATTGTAGCAGACGCCTGTAGCAGTGTCCTCAGACTTTTAAAACCACCCGAGAAGCATACAGACTTTTAAACCACCAGAGGATAAAACTACGTGACCATAGCTATAAGAGAATTGCAATTTTCAGTGCCCTACTGAACGAACTCAGACATGAAGGGTTTCTCTCTTACAACCCGAGCCCGAAGGCAGAGAAAATGATCAGGTAAGGGTTTCAAGACAGGCTTATATATTACCAAATGCAAGGATGAGAGCCATCCACGTAGCCCTTTAATTTATCAACTTCCCATGGGTCGACTTTCTATAGTCCAGCTGCAGCTCGAATCATTGCTCATCAATTTTATATCATTGCATGGATAAAAGTTTTTATTCATAGTATGGATAATCACTATGATTGATACACAATCATCGCTTAGTGTATGTCATGAAGACAAGCCATCGATAGTTTCAAAGGTACATTATATATATATCCCCTACAATCATTTAAAAGAGATGTAGTCAACTTCAAACTAGAGTTTCTCATAGTTTTAACATTTTAAATATTACCTTGGCAATATAATTGGATACATCGTTGTTATATAAGATCTTATTACCATAATTCTTCCATCACCATTGTTAACAATCAAAGATGAGATTAATAACCTATAGTCTCGTGATGTATGGATATAAAACCATCTATAATTCCATACTTTGAACGTAGATTAAAAACAAGGAACAAAGATTTTGGCATGAGTTAAACTTGGTGAAATCATAAAAAATTTACTAAGTAGACAATGGATCATAAATTATAAATGAATATATTAGAACATCGTTAGAGTTATCACAACTCCAAACTCATACAATTAATAAGTTGTCACAGCCATAGTCACGATTGATAGCTGGCAGATCATCACACAATGCTAACGCTACATCATGCATACGATGGAAATATTTCAAACAATTTGCTCCAGTGACAGTATACAGCAGTAACAAGGAGTCATTGTCATAACGCAATGAATATGTCTGAGAGATTATAATTCATCGAAACGCTTACTGATACTATCCAGAATAAGAGAAATTATGTCGTACGGACTATCAACTATATATCTAGCATAAATTTCATGGAGATTATAGAAAAAGAACTCTACCGTCTTATATCGACAACCAGTAAAAATAGTTAAATATTCTCTGAGTTTTACAGTGCAGGGAAAAGAACTTGATGCTTACAAAAAATAAAAAAAAAATTTAACTTACAGTGATCCATACTTTACCTGTGTACCTGTGAACAAAAGACAAATTATGCATTAGCTCGTAAGCTAAGTAAGCCAGTCAGCTATGGCTAGTTCTCCCTTTGAAGTTAAGAACAAAAACAATCAATAACAAAAATCAAAAACTCACATTAGTATCATAATAGATCCTTTTAAACAAAATCACGACCAGTTAATTAAAATAAACAGGACCAGGAATGCAAATTAATTAACATTTATTGTTATAATAAAAATTTTAAATTTTTCAAAATTTTCGGGTCATGACAGTTCAGGCTGAGAGACCTAAGCTACTGTTGACTGGTGTGTTTAGGTTGCTCTCAACTTGCATGGAGATAGGGGCGTTAGATCCACGTGGAGGGGCATCTTTTTGCTTCTTTCAAACATCCATTTTTTTTGCGGGATGGTTGGATGACCGACTTGGATTAGCTCCAAGCCTTTAAGGATCTCGTTTAATCCTCCAAACCTCAATCCAAATTCTACTCCCAAGTAAATTTGTCAATAACATTGATGAAATACCTTCGTTGTATCTTTTTTCTAAAGATCCATACAATAAATCTCTCTCCCTCTCTGAGAGGGCACTCATCGAAAAGTTTACAAGGCTTTGGCCAAGCCCAAAAGAAATGGATCTCTATATTGTAGAGCATTGGGGCCCAAAGTTGCAAGGATAATTAACTCTCTTTGTTGTTGGAACAAGTAACTTTGTTTTTCTTTTCCTGAATAAAGTGAAAGAGATATTAGTTTTCACTCATGACTTTCTTTTATGGGTTCAAAGAAGAATATGTTTAGCTCCTCAGTCTTTGTATTTTAACCTAGAAACCGAGATTACATTTGTACATGTATGGGTAAGGCTGCCCCATCTTCCTTTTCATCTTTGGGGTGAAATTTATCTCAGAAGCATCGACAATAAGATGGGTCATTGTTTGGACAATGCTAAAACAAAAGGGGGGCAATTCTCTTGTGCTCGAATATGTGTGGAGGATAACCTAGAGAAAGGGTTTCGAGAGGCCCTAAACCTTAATATTAAGGATTGGAGCCACATTCGAGAATTAGATTATGAGTAGATCCTGTTTAAATGCAATGTCTATCGTGTATACAAACATTTTTCCAAGATTTGTCCCAAAATGAAAGAAGAACAACAAGCAATAAAAGGCCCAGAAATTAAAGAGACATATCTCTATACATTTTATAATTGTTGGTGAAACCCCCTGTGAAGCAAACCGAGCTTAGGGTGTCTCCTGCAAACTCAACTGCAACTCCTGCAGGAATTACCATGGTAAGCAACAATAAATTTGAAACACTTAGGTAAGTGGGTTGTTTAGAGCTAGAAATAGTAGGGGAAAAGTGTCCGATAAACCCCCCTCTATTAGATGCAGAGAAGGTAGAAATGGGAAATTATGATCCAACCCTGTCAACTTCCAAGAAAGAGGCATGGCATGTGCAAGATGCTACGGCCCTTGAAGGGCTTTCCAGAATAGTCTCCAACTTCACAGTCTCAGAGGACAAGGCAAACCAAGAATTTCCTTTTCTCAGAAGGTTTCATTCTCCAAAAAGTTTAGATACCACCCGTACCTCTCTTCGTCTCACAAGAGGAAGAAATACAAATAAATAAAGGTGAGAAAAGGAAGTAGAATCCAACATCATGTTGGGCTACCAACGTCAATTGGATCCGTTGTTTATGGGGATTTCGATGTCTTAAAAATGAACATATTGTTTATGCATTTTCTTATGTGCTCAATTTGTAAATATATACACTTGTAAAACAAACTAGAACATCAAAAGGAAATGTATTTGGAACAATTGGGATTTGTCTCCCAGGATCATGAGCAGGAAGACGACAACATAGTTAGAGGTCATTAAATTCCCTATTCTTTGTATTTCTTGTTCTCATCTTTCCCAAAGCATATTTTAATACAAACTCCCTTAACCATTCTTGTTAAAAAAGAATATAATCATGAAGATATGCGGGTGGTAATTTTGAATGTGATGAGACTTGTATTTGCCCCTAATTCACCTCCTCAAGAATAAGATAACGAGAACAAGAGGGTCATTTCCTAGTCACATATTGAAAAAATTGGAAAATAATAGGAGAACAAGAGGTTTGAATCCACGACACTTGATTATTCATCAATCCATAATCCACATCATCATGTGTTCAACTTGGGACTAAGGAACTACTTAATTCCCAAGAATTATATGAGAAATTTTTATGACAATGATCTAAGAATAATGATATTTGAGATGGAGCAATTCTTTGATCTACACCAAGTGCCAACTTTACAAAAAGGTAACTATTGCATCCTGGTATTTTTAAGAACCCGATGAATTTGTGTGGTGCCAAGGCTTGTGACTGTAAAAATGACTCTATTGTCTCCTACTCTATATTTATGGATGAATTGATTAAGGCATTATGTGGATATTAAGTGCAACACCTTCTTTAGCCAATTGATAAATCCTAGGCAAAGAGGTCTAGTTATAAAGCACATTAAGTAGTTTTGAGAGTTGAGTCTTAGAGTGAAGAATATTTTAGAGGATAATTTGTTGGATCTCTTTATGGGCACTTTGAAGGATAGAATTTAACCTGAGGTACGTCTCTTCGAACGTAAATAATTGTATAATGCTTTTAGTTTGTCAAGAAAAGTTGGAAGTAAAAATATGATTACTAGAAGGGTTGCCACTAGTACTTATAGAGAGGCAAATGTTGATCTTACTTCTAACGTCACTCGACCTATAAGGTTGGAATCTCAACAATTGGAGGAAATAAGAGAAAAATGACTGTGTTTCAATTGTGACGATAAGTACAATAAGGGGCATAAGTGCAATGAGAATAAATTATTCTAAATAGATTGTGAAGAGGAAGGCGATCAAGAACCAAAACAATCTTAATATCTAGAACTAGAAGACACCGCTCTAACCATATATTTTCATGCATTTGATAGCATTAGGACTCCTCAAACTCTCAAGATAGAAGGATACATAAAAGGGAAAAAGGTAAAAGTGTTGAGTGATTATGGTAGTACCCATAACTTCATTAAATGCAAATTAACAAAACATTTGAACTGCTTTATATATCCATTACCAAAGTTTCAAGTAGTGATTGCCGATGGAGGTACAGTAAATTGTTCAGGGAAGTGCCATATTATTAAGCTCACCATGGGGGAGTATTTATTGGATAGTCCAATGATTGTAATCCAAATGGGTGGTGTTGATGTTGTATTAGGGGTCTAGTGGTTATAATCATTGGGAACAATGGCTCTTAATTTTCAGAAAATTTTCATGAGATTCTCCTAAGAAGGAAAGGAAATTGAATTCAAAAGTTTTCTAGTGAAACACTTGAAATTCATAAGCTCTATTAGCATGAAAAAATTGCTAAAAAAAGACACCATGATGTAATTGCACAATCGTGCTCAGTAGATGTTCAAACATTTAGATCCTATATTCTCATGGATCCGAAAAGAGTTATTAACAATAATTCCAAGGTATTTGGATAGATTCCTAAAGGTATTCCACCTAATCGAGATCATGACCATACTATTCAATTACAACTAGGAAATGTACCACCCAATTGTAAGTTTTAGACCTATGAAGTGAAACAATGCATACCAATTCTTAATTAAAACAAAGATTAAACAATGGATAACACACAATACACATAGATTTACCTTGGAAACCCTTAATTAGGAAAACCAACAAAACTTAGAGTTGCACATCTCTCTTTCTCATTGTATTAATTTAACAATTCACAATACAATATTTACATATTTTGTAGCATCCTGGATTAGATTACAACCCCAATTCCTTAATTGGGATTAAATTAGACATTCGAGGACAAGGATTGGAGGGAGGCTCAACCCACATGCAAATAATATAACACACACCCAACATTCTCCCACTTGTTTTTTTCTTTACAAAACGATGGGCCATGTATTGATAAGGTCACAAGTTCAGGGAAGCAATGCCCATAAATTCTCTAGACCAAGATAACTTCCCAATACTAACGAAATTCTTCAATGAGTTTGTAACATTCTTCAAGGTGTCAACCTTCTCCAACAACACCTTCTTGTCTTCAACCATATCTTTCACAAAGTGGTACTACACATTGATATGCTTTGTTTTAGAATGATAAGTAGGGTTGTTTGCCAACAAGATTTCACTTTGACTATCGCAATCTAACCTTACAACTTTATGTACAAACCCAATACTTGAACATAATCTATGCAACCATACAAATTATTTACTTGCATGGGTGGTTGCCATGTATTTAGCTTCTATAGTTGAGAGTGAAACTACAATCAATCTTTTGTTCATCCAACTAATATCTACTCCAAATAGGTTAAACACATAACCACTTGTAGATATTTTGTGTTAAAGATCTCTATCCTAGTTTGCATTAAAAAATCCTTGTACATCTATCACTTTGTCTAGTCCAAGTATTCCTTGGTAGCATATTGTATAATCTATTGTGCTAGGTGTTATGCCCTAGATTCTCTACAGTGCACCCTACTAGATGTGCCAAAGAGGGGGGTGCTTTTTCCATTATAAAAGGCTAACTTGAGGCTTATTTATGTTAAAGTGTTGGTCTATTTGGGTTCCAGACCCCTTGGTTGGTCATGGTAGGTTCTCTTGGTCCTCATTTCAATGTGTGTTGGTCTTGAGGCTCTGCTGACTACCCATTGATGGGTTGTAACTCCTCATCATGTAGGGAATTTATGCCCTGGGTAGGTATTGGTGCACCTTGTGGTGAATCCATTAGGACACATGGCCTAGGATCCCTTAGCCACACTTATGGTTTTATGCTTTGTAAAGGTGATTGCACTTATAAGGGTTGTCATACCTTCTCTAACCCACCTCATTTATACCCACTTAGACCTTATTTTATTGTATTACCCCTCCCTCTTGGTCATCCTAATGAATAAATGAAAACCATACACCTTGAAAAGAAATCTTTTAAAGTCCGAACCATCTAAAGAAGGAGGGTGCTGAGGGAAAAAGACATTTGTTGGGGTTAGATGGGGCGTGACGTCCTCCTTCCAAACTCAAATTTTCATCATGTTGAAGCTTTCATCACATTTGATCATTATTTTATGTTTTATGAGGTTTAGTCCTTGAATTGTGGGTGACAAACCCTTAAAAATTATTTGAACTCAAAATCAAATAGGTTGACCTAGAGGAGGGAAAAGTTAACACTTTTTCCCTATAAATATAGCACCCTCCTCTCATTTGTAATAATTAAGAAAGATCATGGGATCAAATATGACTAAAATTTTATTTTTACTTGTGTATATGATATCTTGATGTGGTGCACAATTCTTGGATATTCTAGGGTTTCTAAAGATGATACTTCGATGTGTGAGGATTCTTTGTAATATTTCAAGGCTATTCTTGGGCGAAATGATTCTTTGGTGTCATTCTCTTCTCCTTTTCTCTCTCAATTGTGGTAAGATCTTGAAACTCTTGTCTTGCATTGTCGAAGGTATCCAAGGTAAAAGCAATCTATGGTTTTATGCATGATAGATTAGTCTTGATTGATGAGGCATCTTCGGTGAGGAGCCACTCTTGTTTTGGGCGTTGGCATCTTGTTTGTCCTAATTAGGTAAAGTGCTAACATAATTTAGGGTTTCTTAGTATTTCCCTAATTCATTAAAATATTGACTTGCCAATTCTTGGGAGAAGACGCTAACCCCGATTTTTCTCATTGTTAAGCCATATATATTGTAACATTAAATTTATATTGTTATATTTGTATTATCTTTATTGGTTGGATAAGACCTTAATATTACTTGTAGGGTAGGATAGAATTGTAATTGTACCCTTTGTATCCTATATATATATATATATACACCAAGGAGACCTAGCTTTAGGAGCATCTCATCTTGTCTTGTGTCTTTGTTGCATTGTATAAGGAAGTTTCCCCCTTGAAGAGGCTTCTTATTCATATCTTTTTTTCATTCGTAAGGCATTGGAATACTCTTTCTTTCTTAATATATGCTATTTTGGGAAGTTGTTGCATAACATTTGGTGTTAGAGCTTGGTCACTTATGAAATGATTCATCTTGGCATTTTCGCTATAATTTTTTTTTGGGACATTTCAGATATTAAAAATTTGAAAGGCCATGGAGGACATACTGAGCTATCTATGGTATGATTTTTAGGTCTTGATTTATTACAAGTTCGGAGTTATAACCTGTGGAAGTTAGGGTTTTTTATTAGTCCAAAAACTAGTCTTAAATAGGTGTTATGGGTAAAATTGTTATATCTAGAGCTTGAGAGATCCAAATTGAGTAAGAACAATTGCATCTGAAATAAGATGGGACATAGTATTTGTGGTAGCAGTTTTAGATATAGATCCAAAAAAGTGGACATGTGTAAGTTCGTACACTTTCGCTCTCCTAAATAGGAAAAAATAACAAGTCTTGGGAAAATGATCATAACTTTTTCTTGACACATTAGAATTAGGTCAGACCTATTGCATAGTAGAGAAGACATATCAAGCTAATACAATATCAAAATTTATAATAAGAGGGGCTGAAATTACAGAGTTACCTTAGTTGGAAGGTCAACAAGAAATACAGTCTCCAAATTAGGGTTTTAAAAGGTATATGCTATTTTGAAAATTGCATAGCTTTTGAATGAAATATCCGTTTTGGGTGATTCAAAAGGTGTGATAAAGCGTGAATAGAGAATAATTATAGTAAATATATCTGTGATCATATGGAAAAATGTGTAGCAAAAACTTCTCCACCCATTAAACTTTCTGAAGACTCATCCATAGCTCATGAAGAACATGAGGATTTGAACTTTATGATGACCAAGCTTAACAATAGAGTAGATGGTCCTTAAAGTAGAATGCTAAAAAGGGTGGACATTGTGAATATGGTAAGTAAGGGGGACATAATGAATATGGTAAATAAGGATGAATTCTAAACATTCAAGAGGGATATGTAATATGGATTCCAAAAAATCAAAGGGGATATGCAAAAGAGCATTGAAAACATGGGGCAAGAACTTATGAAGTTGATAATTGGTCATCTTAACCAAAAGTTGATACCTCCAGAATATGATAAGTAGAACAAGAGGGACTTGTTTAAATCATAGCCCGAGAAAATTGAGAAATAGTGGGAGAACAAGAGGTTTGAATCCCTGAAATTTGAATATTTATCACATTATCATGGGTTCAACTTAGAACCAAGGAACTATTCCATTACCAAGATTGATATGAGAAAGTTTGATGGCAATGATCCAATAACATGGATATACCAAATGGACAATTATTTGATCTATACAATCTTCCAACTTTACAAAACGTAACTATTACATCCTTATATTTAGAACATGATCAAATTGTTTGGTACCAATGGCTTTGTGACCGTAAAAAAGACTCTATTATCTCCCGGTCTAAATTTACGGAAGAATAGATAGAAAATTACGGGGATATTAATAATAACACCTTCTTTAGCCAATTGATAAATCTTAAGAAAAAAGGTCCAGTTGTAGAGCACATTAAGTAGTTTTAGAAGTTGAGTCTTAAAATGAAGAACATTCACGAGGATGATTTGTTGGATCTCTTTATGGGAACTCTAAAGGAGATTATTCAACATGAGGTACGTCCCTTTGAACCTAAATTATTAAATAATGTTTTTTGTTTGGCAAATAAAGTTGAAACTAAAAATATGATGGCTACTTGAAGGGCTACTACTAACACCTATAGAGAGGGAAGTGTTTCCTCCCCCAACGACAGTCAACCTACAAGGTTGATGGTTGATGCCTCAACACTTGGAGGGAAAAAGAGCAAAGGTGTTGGGATAATTAATTACCTTAGTAACTGAAAATATCAATAATTAATTATCAACCTGGGGTCCAGACGTTTGCGAGATTCTGTGCACTTTATGTGCGTGCTACAAAGCTTGGTCTTTGCATTGATTTATCTAATATGAGATGCAATAAAGTAAAATGTTCAATTCAAATGTAAAGCAAGAAAAGAAGATTAATCAAACTAATTAAGAAACACTCCTTAGTATTTTCTCAACAAGCTTAACATAAGGTTTGCCTCTTAGTCAATATTTAAAGCTTATCAATCCTCTCTTAATAAATCATAGTTAGCTCAATCACTCATGGTGATCTATGATAAAAAATAATCTATGAATTTAAATGAAATTCTAGAAATGAAAACACACCACGCCTCATGAGGAAATGAATCACACTTATGAAAATTAAATAAATCACGCTTGCGAAAATAAATTAAAACACATAAAACAAATAAAATACTACTACTTTACATAATGCTCTAAACTCATGGAGTGAGCTCTTTCTCCAAAGAAGAGAACAACAAACTAAAATATATAACATCATAACTTAAATCATACTACATAGAAAATAATAGAACTAAAATTTACATCAGCACAAGATCTTGAGAAAAAAATAATTTATCCCATCATGAATTGGATAAATGCTCTAGGAGTCCTTCCCATAGAATAAGTAGTTTCAACAATTTGCTAATAATTAGGATCTCAAAACCAATTCAATAATTCCAAGATCTTTGCTAACTCCCATTCTATGTAGGATGCCTTTGAAAGTCAAATTCGAATTTGGAGATTTGGGTCATAATAACCTTCACAAAATGCATCCCAGATGACTTCTGATAGCATTTGAATTCTTAGATTCATCATATATTAAATGAAGGTATTCAAATATTTGTAGATAAACCAAACATCCGCTAATATCCATCACCAATTTGATCCCTTTATCTTCAAATAATTTAAAACCTGGATAATTCCTATTTTATTACGGAAAGGTTTGGAGCCTTGGATCACAGATTTGTGGAATACTGATCAATCTAATAAAATTTATGATTATCTCCAGGAAGAAAGTGCTCTGGAAAGATTTGAGAAAATAGAAGAACTAATCCTATTAGAAAAAATGTTGGAAGATTCTTCGGGAACATATTCACAAGATCTTCCTATAGAGCTTCACGAAGAAAGGATCCAATTGGTTGAAATCAAGGTGGAATAATGGATTTATAAAAATACATCACCCATAATGGATATATTTTTCCAAAGTGGCTAATGTCTAGTGGTGGTTGACTCCTGCATTTGCAAAACATGGATCTATAGAAATTCCCAAACCAAGTCATTATTAAAAGATAAATACGAAGTACACTAATATTTCATAATGTTAATCACCCCATATGTGGATGATTGCCACTGGTTCATGGCCCTTGTGAGCATTGGAGGGAGGGAGGAAATCCTTCACCACATGGACTCCACATTTGACACCATTCATGAGCATTAACTGTCTGCATACATCAAGGCCAACCTCATTCAATGGTTTTTCCTTTCGACCTTCGTGTGGATTGAAGCTCCGTACTTTGGCAATCAAGCCGTTTTTGGCTTGGATTTTGGCACCGATGGAGGAAGGAAATAATTATTTCTATTTGGGTTTTATTCGGATCTGGTTTGAATATGTCTAGTTCAGTGGCTTCATTTCCTCCTGGAATCCCAGTGAAGAGAATTCTCGTATCAGTCTTCTCCCTCCCCCCATCACGATTCACTGCCATCCTAGATACAATTCTCTCAGCTCAGGTCTATCCTTGTAGATATTATGTCCAAGACGTTGTGTGCTACCCCCCACCATGGACGTGGAGGTCACAGTGGATCAAGATGAATGACAACTAGAGGTCTATCCACAAATGGTTATGACAAATCTGTTCCTAGAAATTTGAGAACCATGCTCGACGACTGGGAGGAAGAGACTATGGTGAAGCAACTCACTGGGCAACGGGCTCATAATTGCAGAAAGATTTATTGGAGGGTCAAGAACATGCTTGCATAAGTCTTGTCATGCTCTTCTGCATTTCACAACGAAAATGCACCCAACCCTTCCTCCTATGCTCACTCCTCCTCTTCGTGTGACCCTCCTCCAGAGCTTGCGGCTCCTTCGCCTTAGGTACCTTCAACCACGTAGAAAACACAAGGAAAGGATATCGACATTCAGCCTAACGAACCTTATCAGAATCATGTGGAATGCCGCAACCCTTCCGGGCCTTCTCCGTTCATCAAAACTGCTCCTCTCCCCAACAAAGATCCCAAATATTGCTCCTCGGATTCAGGTACTTACGACTGTCGAATTACTGAAGAACCTCCAAATGAAGCGACCTCTAGTCGCCCCACCAAATAGCCCCAAGGATTCCTGGTTCTTCTTCATCTCTTTGCTATGTTTTTTGACTGGTGGATTTGGTTTTTTGTTCTGTCAGTTTTTGGTCTAAGCCTGAAAATAGGCAGTTTCTTTCTGTTTTATCTTATTAAGGACCTATGAAACTCTGCTAGCTCATGTATGGGAAGACTTCTAAATTTTATTTTTTGGTGGTCTAGTTTCCCTCGCAAGGGAAATCCCGTGGATGATAGTCTTATTCTTTTTTAGACTGATAAGGGGGCCTTCTCTTCTTTGGACACCATGGACAATGCCTTTTTGTGCCTGTATTTAACTGTATTTTAATACAAATTTTTCTCTGGAACTTATAATTAAAAATAATGTTAATCAAAACTCAATGAAATACTTAGAAATGCAATGGAAAACACTTTAAACCAAAATCCCGCAAATAAGCATTAAAATGATTAATACATGGTCATAGGTAAGTAAAATGGGATTAAAGTAAGGGGAAAAAGGGTATCAAAAGATGACAATCCCATGGCCCAACATCTCCCCCAAACTGAATATGTTCCATGCCCCCATGCAACCCATTGCCTTAGTATCAACCAAGCTGAATGAATGATGTTTCTCTTTTTCCAATGCATGCCCTAATCTATTGTTAACAATTTTCCATTACCTTGAATGATTTGCTTGCCATGTGTCAATTTAATTTGTCACAAACTTTCCTACAAGCTTCCACTAATGTGTTTGATCATCTGAATATGTGAAGTCTCACATTGAATATATTTCATCTATCTATGGAAACCCTATTAAACCTTTGAAAACCTCTTAGGCCGATCCTCAAGTTAGACTTACAACAATCTAGGTTCTATAACACATTGTACATGTTCCGCGACAAATTGTACATGTTATGTAGGAGATTGCACATGTTCTACAATAGATCTTGAAAAAATATTATTGTGTGCAAACAAGGATCTAGGTTTTGGAGATTTTTGGTGGGTGTATTTGTCCCACTTTAGTGTCACCCTCCACCAAAAACCATGAAGAAACAATCTATATTTCTCAAGATTTAATCCATAAGCTGCTACATGTGTTCCGCAGCCAGTCATGTAAGTGATTGTGTTCTGCAACATATTGAAAAATTTCCAATCTATCCAAAAGTACAAACTGAGTTTTGGGAAAATTTTGTCAGCATACCTATTATAAATGATTGATTCTCCCTGTCAAATTTTGTGAATACCCAGCTCACGGATTTCGAGATATCATCAGTTCAATTTCTGCATTTTTAAATAAAAATCATTTTCAAATGCAGAACAGTCCCTCTCCCAAACTGAATGCATTTTCCATCCCCCAAAAATACATAGCAGGAAAAAAAAGCTAGAATTCCACTTTTCAATCTCAAACCATGTTGCTACAGGAATGTTGGTTAATGAGAATTTAATGACACCCTGAATATGTAGCTTTTATAGATCTGAGTCTTAAAGAGTCATCACCCAAGCTGAGCCTTGTTGATGTTCTTATGATAAAAATGCGAGCTACAAGAACAAGAACATCAAGAAAACATACCCCATGCTTGTTTAGATTTTGTCCAAATATGTTCGCCATTTGCTTCAAATCTACCTTAAGGAAAAACCTCTGTGTTTCTCTTAGAGTACCTCTTAATGTTAGGGCAGATTGATTATAGTCTTGGAACTACCATGTGAATCCTTATTCAATCCCATATTTCATCTTTTCCAATTGCCTCTAAATATGAACACATTGCTTCCTAAGGTTGCTCCTCACTTTAGAGTCTCATTGCTTGTTATCAAGCTGCCAAAGGATCGTTGATTTGTAGGTTTAATTGGTCTGTGCTGCCAATGAAGTTTGGTCTTTTGTAGCCAACAAAATCTAGCTTCCATATGTAGAAGAAATTATGGGTTTGTGATAGTACATAGAGGAGTATGGTGATTTGATGGAAAGGCTTAGGCATTCGATTCATGTGATTGGAGGCAACATTTTGATGATCTGATTAACAATGGATCTCAAATTTGGATCCCTTTTCACTTTCTTGCTGGCATATGCAAATGAATGGGCTCCCCAAACTTCCTCAACTTATTTTACACTAACAATTAAGGTGCTGAGTAGGTTGTCGAGATAGATTTTTGACTAAATGAGCATTGCCGTTTGTGTGATTTAGAGTTGTTTGTAAGAACACCAAAATTGTTTAGAGTACTATGGAGGTCATGATCAGGCTACAGATGGTTTGTATACCTTATTTATGATCATAAATTATGGGTATATGTGCTATAGCATCCTATATATGTTCTGCAGCAACATGTAGATGTTCTGCATTAGAAGCATAGGTCAAATATGTGAGATAGAAGAATAAATAAAACCCAAATTTGGCAGGGTCAAAATGCTCTAGTTTTTCCTTTAAATATGCAAACCATTACGATCAACAAATAGCCTTCTCCCCTACACCTCTTCCATTTATCAATCCTTGTTGTTTTCAACTTTTATAACACTACCAAGAATGCTAATAATCATTAGTATTACAGAGATAATATGCGTTTTTTTAATGCAAGCTCAATTTTCTTCACATCCTTGACTTAGTTGCAAACAAAATTGTGAGTTAGCAAGCAATGATACCCATCAAACTATAGCAAGGGTATCTTATGGCAACGTGTCCAAATGAGACAACAACCAGAGATGCACAATAAGATTCAACAATTACGACCCCAAGAACATGAAGATCTGATTCTATACCAATAATATCTTTGGCATTGTCACCATCATTATTAACATTCATATCTGGGTTACGTAGATTATTTTTAAGAATGTTCCCGTCAACCCCAACAATATTTACACCTACATCAACTTCACCTATTCTTCCAAACAGAGCCATGAAAGACCCTCCAAGGCATAACTCTTTTTTTTACCATGTTTAAAATATGGCTTGAACCAGAGTTGGCAATGAAATTTGTCTATGAATAATTCATTTCATAGTCAAATCCCTTAGTTTATGTTTTCATGGGCTTTGGGTTTGTTAAAATATGTACCAATTGTAATATTGATGCAAAAGTGCTTAAATACCCATTGACCGACTCTCACATTAGATCTATGCTAATGCCAGTATGATAGAGTTTGGAATTGCAAAGGCTAGACTGCTCAAGATGGCTAAAGCCAATGTATGCATTAGCGAATTACAGAGATGAGCCAAGGAACTCATACCTCTATTTTATAGAAGCATATTCATATATTGGAAATGGATTCTACAATAACTTATTCTATTGTAGGTTCTGGAGGGTCAGTCAATCCCTTTCTTCTAGTAGTTTCCTCTCTTCTTACTTTTGGTTCTTGTGTGGCAACAACAAGGATTCTCCTTTTCTTACTATTGTTTCTTGTGTGGCAGCAACAAGACCTCCTATTGTTGGTTCTTGTGTGACAACAATAGGGAAGCTTCTAATCTTTCTCATGCCTGGATGTAGGGAATGTTGGAGTGGATGTTGACCCTAGAAGTAGAGAGGATGTCATTGTTCAAAGGGAGTGGTGAAGGGGTTGGATTGAAAGGATGGTAATGGACAGTGTAAGAGCGGCAATGACATGGTGTAATTCCCCCCAAACTAAATATTTTGGCTACCCTTGAAAAAAAAATGAGGAGGTAGGACAGAGGCTTAAGTGATTTCCCAAATACAAATATGTAGCAGTTAATGAATTTGATTAACAAGAAGGAAAAATAAGCATCATGTACCTATCTAATAATGTCATGAAATTTGCAGCAACGTCTTGAGAAGCACCAGATCTAATATGATCCACAATGATGTAAAAACTTTGCAAGAAAGAGCAGTGTGGAACTTGAAGCATGTAACATGATAAGTTGTAAATGAGATTTGGATCTAAAAGTGACCTTCCGATGGAGCAACAAATCTTGGAAATATTTTCTCTAAGATCACTATTTAGAGAGAAACTTGGATGGAATTGTTTATTTCTTATTTTATTTGCAAACCTTGTCCGTTTTCACAGTCCAAATTTTTTTAAGTCCCAAGGAATGCCCACCAGCAAGATGGTTTTCAATCATTCCAAGGTCTGAAGGTGCTTCAGATAGGTTTTCACTATCAGAATTTATTTTAAAATGGGGCAGGACAATGAGGGAGCTTGGCATTGTAAGTGGTCCAAGCTAACTTTATTGTGTGGAATAGGGGTGGGTGGAGCAAGAGGTCATGGAAGAGATGGAGTGGTGGAGGCTAAAGTTGATTTGGTGACAATGGTGACATAAAAGATGTTCATGAGGACATATTATTGTATTTCAAGGTCAACTACATAAATAAATGAAATTTTTATGAACTTCAACATCCATGTATATCGAACCGAGAAGAAGGAAATGCATAGGTTGGTGCCGATGAATGAGCATGTTGAACCTTAGGTATCCTGGAAGGATTCTTTGGTATCAAGGGCATGACTGATGTGGAAATGGTTGATATAAAAATGGTATTTGAATTCTACAATGTTGGTATTCAAAATCTTCAAATCAATTCCTCACGTGTCTTGTTTTGGATCCATTTACAACTTGATAAAAAAGTCTTCTTGTTGTTATCTTCTATTGAGGCACTATTGGATTAAGCTTCTAGGAAATTGAGTTTCAAACATGGCACAACATCACATCACATGACATTACATATTCATTATTGGATACCTGGAGGGCATGCTCATTTGGCATGAAATTGTGTCTTCAAGAATCACTCATGCATGGATTGACCTCTCAATCCTCTCAGAACCTGCAAAAAAAATAGTACTTACCTATGATAAAATGTGAGATCCTGGAAGAAGAGAGGTGCACGGTCTCTCATCATCCAATACACATAGAAAAAAAATGACAAGTAGTGCTTATAAAACAAATACAAGGAATAATAATCAAAGCAAAATTCATTTTTATCTACTGAGGAGTGGCAAACATCTTAGACTACCTAGCAATGTTTCATTAATAAACTATTCATTTGACACCTGATTTTAGTGATTCCAAAGCCAAATGAAATTTGATTCACAGGGATACTTCCATTAGAAACATATTTTGAAAATTCCATGATATGATATGTAAAAGTTTCTAAGGAACAACCTGTATGATAGAGGTGTTTTCAAATTCCCGCATAGACCAACAATCACGGTTTTGGGCATAATTTTTTTGTTTGATGACATATTGAATTGATCCCACTTGGAGATGAAAAAATATTCATGTAGGTATCTCCAATAGAAACATGTTTTTGGGAAAAGGAGAATGATGGGTAAAATATGCCAAGGAACAACCTAGGAAACATAGTTTTAAGAGTGCTAGTTTAGGCTAGGGAGTTAGTATTTTGGGAAGAAATTTCTCATAGGATATGGAAACAGAGTGATGGCCAACTCCCACATCTGCAAATCATGGATCTAGAGCTGTTCCCAATTCGAGTCATTATTCAAGGATAAATACAAAGTACACTAATCTTTCCTAATGTTAATCAAAACTCAACGAAATACTTAGAAATGCAATGGAAAACACTTTAAACCAAAACCCCACAAATATGCATTGAAAATGATTAATATTGGTCCATGGGTAAGTAAAATGAGATTACAAATAAGGGGAGAAAGGGTATAAAAAAATGACAATCCCATGTCCCAACAAAAGGGACCATGTTTCAATTATGACAGGAAGTATAATAAAGGGCATAAGTGCAATACAAAGAAATGATTCTACATAAACTGTGAAGAGGAAGGTGATCGAGAATCAAAACAGTCTCAAGAGTTAAATCTAGAATATACTACTCCAACCACATCTTTCCATTCATTGGTTGGAACTACCATTACTCAAACTTTTAGGATAGAAGGATATATAAAAAATAAATGGGTAATAGAGATGATTTATTTTGGTAGTACCCATAAATTCATTAATTGCAAATTAGCTGAAGTTCTCAATTGCTTTGTATATCCAACACTAGAATTTCATATAATTATTGTAGATGGAGTTATAATAAATTTTTCAGGGAAATCCCATAGTATTAAGCTCACTATGGGGGAATATTTATTGGATATTCTAATGATTGGGATCCAATTGGGTGGTGTTGATGTTGTACTAGGGGTCCAATTGGTACAATCATTGGGAATAGTGGCTCTTAGTTTTTAGGAAATTTTCACGAGGTTTCTTCGAAAGGAAAGGAAATTTAACTTAGAGGTATTCTAGGGAATCCCTCTAAAGTGATAAGCTCTAACAACATGACAAAATTGCTAAAAAAATGACATTATGGAATAATTGCACCATTGTTCTTACTAGATGTGCAAACATCAATGCACTCTATTCCACTGGATCTCCAACAAGTTATTGACAAACATTCCAATGTAGTTGGATAAATTCCTTAAGGAATTCCACCTACTAGAGATCACGACCATGCTATTCACTTGCAACCAGGTTAGTGTACCACCTAACATCAAACATTATAGGTACCCATATGCACAAAATAATGAAATTGAAAAATTGGTTCAAGAAATGTTAGATGTAGGCATCTTTCAACTTAGGAATTTTTTTTCTCTGCACAAGTGGTCATGGTTGATAAAGAGGAAGGTTTTTGGTATATGTGTCCAGACTATAGAGAGCTCAATAAGATGATCATAAAAGATAAGTTTTCTATTTCGTCATTGATGAATTACTTGGAGCAATTTTCTTTACCAAGTTGGATCTTCATTCTGGATACCATCAAATCATAGTGAGGAAAGAAGATATTCCAAAAAAAACCTTCATAATACATCAAGGTAATTATGAATTTTTGGTGATGCTATTTCACCTTACCAATTCACCTTCCACATTTCAAACCTTGATGAATTCTATTTATAAATCCTTCCTATAACAATTGTGTCAATATTTGTTGATGATATACTAATCTATCAGAAATCTTGGGAGGAGCATTTACAACATGTTGAAAGGGCCTTAAAACTATTGGAGGAGCACCAATTGGATGTCAAGCCTTCTAAGTGTGCCTTTGGGGTTCAAGAAATGGAATATTTGAGTCATATTTTATCTCATGAATGCGTCATAGTGGACACAAAGAAAATTAAGGCTATCATGGAATGGCCAGTTCCCAAAGCTTTGAAAAATATTAGAGGATTATTAGGATTGATAGGCTACTACCGTAAGTTAATTAGGAATTATGGTGAAATAGAAGCACCTCTAACAAGGTTATTAAAAAATGAGGCATTCTCTTGGACTCAAGAAGAAAAAAAAGCTTTTGAAAAACATAAAGTGGCTATGTGTACAACTCCGGTATTAGCCATGCCTGACTTCACAAAAACCTTTATAGTGGAATGTGATGCCTTAGGGCATGTCGTTGGTATGGTGAAATAGAAGCACCTCTAACAAGGTTATTAAAAAATGAGGCATTTCTTGGACTCAAGAAGAAACCAAACTTTTTGAAAAACATAAAGTGGCTATGTGTACAACTTCGGTATTAGCCATGCCTGAATTCACAAAAACCTTTATAGTGGAATGTGATGCCTTAGGGCATGGCATTGGTATAGTGATAGTGCAAGAAGGAAGGCCACCTGCCATTGAAAGTTTCAAACTTAAAGGAAAAAACTTACTAAAACTAGTTTATGAAAAGGAAATGTTGGCCATACTACATGCAATTAAGAAATGGCGCCATTACCTATTAGGAAGACACTTCAAGGTAATAACAAATCATGATAGTGTTAAGTACTTACTGGAACAAATATTATCATTAGAAGAGCAACGAAATTGGGTTACAAATATGCTAGGTTATGACTTGGAAATTATCTACAAAAAAGGAAAACAAAATGTGGCGGTAGATGCATTTCAAGAAAAGAAGGTGACATTAAGGGCTTACTTTGTGCTATTTCCATTATTGAATTTGATTGAGTAGAAGAAGAAATGATAGAGCAGAAACATGATATGAAGGCATGCAAGATAATTCAAAAACTACAAGAAGACCCAGTTCACTAGATAAATTTATGTGGAGTAATGATTTACTATTGTACAAAGATCACCTATATTTATGTAAGAATTCTCAACTCAAGCAAAAGGTCCTTTTGGAATTGCACACTTCTCCTATAGGAGGACATTTAGTGTTCTTGAAAACATATCACATGATCAAGAATGATTTTTTTTGATGTCTTAAAAATGACGTTCAAAAGTTTATGGTAGAATGTTTTGTTTGCTGACCAAACAAAGGAGAGATAATCAAGACACTAGGTCTTCAAAAACTGTTAGCCATACCAAATTAGCGTTGGGAAGAGGTCTCAATGGATTTTATCACATGTCTACCAAAGTCAGAAGGGGAGGAAATCATCATGGTAGTAATGGATCGAATCACAAAATATGCCCATTTTTTTTTATCTCTTTCTAGTCCATTTAAAGCAAGTCCAATAACTGCAACATTCAAGGAATCAATTTAGAAGCTACGTGGAATCCCAAAAATTATTGTAAGTGATAGAGATCGAATTTTCATTGGTCATTGCTGGAAGGAAATATTTTATTGCTTGGGAACTCAATTGGCTCACAACTCCTCTTACCATCCTCAATCTAATAGGAAAACCTAGATTGTGAATAAATTCCTAGATGGGTATCTTCATTGCTTTGTATATGATAAACAAACACAATGGATCAAGTGGTCTCCCTTAGTCTAATGGTGGTACAACACATCTTTCCATACTTCATAAAAACTGAAACCATTTATGTCACTTTATTGCTATCATCCTCCTTCCATAATGATTATCCTTGAAAGAGAAATCTAAGGTCCAAGTAGTGGAGGATCACATAAAGGACCAACAAGAGGCCCTTTTCCAACTATTGAAAGATAACTTGGCTATAACACAAAATTGGATGAAACAACAAGCAAATCAACATCCCAGTGAAAGGAAATTTGAAGTGGGGGATTGGGTATTTTTTAGGCTACAACCATACAAACAAAGGTCTCTCAAGTAACAATAGATGGACAATAAATTAGCACCCAAGTACTATGGTCCTTATAAGGTATTGCCAAGGATTAGAAGTATGGCATACACATTGGAGTTGACTACATCTTCACATGTACATCTAGTCTTCTATGTGTTTTACTATTTTACCATAGATTTATGTAGAAGGGAAATTGGTGCTAGAACCTAAACAAATATTTGACACAAGGACCATGAAACTTTGAAATTGAGAAATTACTAAGTACCTAATCAAGTGGAAGAACTTGTCAATAGAATTGGCAACATGGGAAGATGAGTTCTTTAGGGAGAAACATTTAAAATTAATCAAGTGTTGAGGACAAAACTTGTTTGAAGGGGAGGATTATGTTAAGACCTATATATTGTAACATTACATTTATATTGTTATATTTATATTATCTTTATTAGTTGGATAGGACCTTAAT
The DNA here is from genome assembly GCA_027924585.1 of Larix kaempferi. Classification (NCBI taxonomy): domain Eukaryota; kingdom Viridiplantae; phylum Streptophyta; class Pinopsida; order Pinales; family Pinaceae; genus Larix; species Larix kaempferi. The sequence continues at coordinate 13,992,096 of BSBM01000089.1, read as the reverse complement.
TGTAGTTGTAGGGTCAGTTAGAATTGTAATTATACCCTTTTTCTTCTATATATATATACAGGAGTCCTAGCTTTAGGAGCATCTCATATTGTCTGATGTCTTTGCTACATTGTATAAGGAGGTTTCCCCCTTGAAGAGGCTTCTTATTCATATCTTTTCTTCATTCTTAAGGAGTTGGATTACTCTCTCTTTATTATTATATGCTCTTTTGGGAATTTGTTGCATAAAACTCATTGACCGAAGGAATAAGACCTAGGTCTATTTCCCTCATCTTCCCTTGTTCAAATTTCCAAAATTCTACATTTTATATATTTAAATAAAAAAAATCACATATATGAAAAAATAAAAATAGAAAAATAGAAAAAAAAAGAAAAATATTGTTGTCATGGTAGATCTTCATGGGTGTCATATTCTAGTGGTTGATTTGAAAGATTAACGGTTATGTGCAAGTGTTATGTATCTTTTCATATCTGATTTGACAGGTACAACCATCTAAATTAATCTTTGAAGAGTCTTACAAGCTGGAGATAAGGTCTATTATCAGCCCTACTTACTTGGGCATCCATCTAGTGGTTCAAGTTGATATTTTTTGTGATTTATGGGGAAGGAACAAACCAAATCCGGTAAGTCATTTCCATATTTGTTTCACTCATTCATTAGCTTCCCCGAAGGTGTGATTCCTATCCCTCTCCATCAGGGCTACCTTCCTTGGTAAGTTGGCATTGTTCTAAGTGATTTCCATCTATCTTTGAGCAAAATTTGTTGGTTTTCCTCGTATAAAATTAGCATGTCACGTCCCCTCCCATGGATCAAATGCAAGGAAGGGAACATGACTAACATTCTGGGATTTTACAAAAACTCAGCCCCATTCATCATTGACAATTCATAAAACAAGTAAAATGTATATGTGTGCAAATGCATAATCAAATAAACACAACGAAAGTAAAATCTATATCCACACAAATTTCACATGCATTCATCAACATAATTAGAACAGTCAATAATTAAAAACATTGCAGATTTTAATGCACATAGAGAATACTTATCTTGATGGTGAAGTTGTCCCGAGCAACTAGCTATGCAACTGCAACGTTCCACCCAGCCATAGGCCAATTGTGTTCATCAATGTTTCAACACAATTGCCACCCCCTAGCTGGGCATTATTTCCACAAGGAATGGTAACACTCAAGCTCATGCGCAACAAAATGAACATCACATCTAATCCAATCCAGTCCATAGCTGGGTTTATCAAGCCAAATGTGAACCCTCTTCTATTTTTGGATGCTTGCACTCAAGTTCAAGCCAAAGAAATGGATACCCATAACTCATGCCCCATCATACTCTTTCTATACACAACAAGCACAATTGTTGGCATAGAAAAACGTTTTCAACTATGGGTTGTACAAAAAAAAATGTCCATGGATTTTCTCCAAATTGTAGCATCCAAATCGAGTTGTGGGAAGGGAAATCGACCACATGGAGCAAAAACGATTTCTCCCACAGGTATATATGCATTTAAATGGAAAAAAACCTCCCAGGACCCCCAAATCAGATTCCTCTTCTTCCCCACTGTTCTATATCACAAAAACGCCCTTCTCCCAACTAAGAATGAAGGAAACACATGGAAAAAGTGGAGAAAAATGCCCAACAAGCTCAGAACTCGTGAGAGAGAAAAAATCATGCATGAAGAATGGATCGGGGAGCAAATTTGTGGCTCTTTTCTTGCCCAAGAATCCAAACACGAATTTCTAAAATGGTGGCTTTCCCATACACGAAAATGGGACAGCCATGCCTCACAATTTCCTTAAATAATAACTATTTCAACCAACTCTTGGGAGAAATAAATGATTGGGTACAAAATTCAACATGGGTGGTTGAAAGTTCATGGGTTCTCTCATTGACACTTGGCTTGACTTGATTGGTTCAAGGGTTTGGATATTTTCCTCCCAATTCCTTGTAAAAATCATGCCCCCACACTCCTGTTGCATTGCATTGCATATCTAGTTGTGGGTATTTTATTAAAATGCATATTTACATGATATTTACAATTTTTATTGTGCCTGGCTAGCACACAAACCATATGCATCAATTTTCATTTGCCACTACGAGAACAGTAAATCGACGGGGGGGCCTTGGCCTTGATCTCCTCGCCACGATTTTTATAACAATATTAAATTATTTACATGTTTGATGCAACGGGGTCAAAATCAGGTCGAGATACCAATTGAAACTATGTCAAAATACCAAACAATGTGTAAATGGTGCCATTTTCCTCATATCTTGTTATGAAAGCTTGAAGTTGCTTTATTTCGACTTGTATCAGCTCATCTATGTGATTTTTATGATGTATGGAGAGTCATTAATGTCTTGAATAATTTTCATATACATTGCATAAACCTTTGGAACATAAATCTCAAATTTCATGGCAAATGGTGAAGTTTCCTATCATTCCCCCCTATGTGAAGACATGTCCACAAACCTCTGATTTATGGGAGTTTAAGAAGCCTATATAAACTGATTGATGATGAATTTGGGAGCCCATTGAAGTCCTTTAACAGTACCATGTCTATGTTCTAAAATTTTTGAAGGTCGTACTGCATTTGGAAAGCCATTTTTGTCCCCTACCTTTGGGGGTTTTGAACCTCGAATTGACTAGTAAATTTTCCTATTTTTCCTTGATTGTAAATGAATGTTGCAGAAGTATTTTGAGAGTGTCAAAGTATCAATAAGCCTAATTTTTATGTCTTAATACCTTCAAAACACATTCATACCAAATTTTGAAGCATTCATAGCAATTTGGAATCATTTGAGTTATTACTAGTCTAAGGGTCGAATTGGCCAAAAATTGCAAATTTTCCGAATTTTTACAAATTCATTAAAAGGGACACTAAAAGTGGTATAAGAGCATGGTCCTTGCACCTGTGAATTAATATCATACATTGAATAATAACTTGCATCCATGTCTTACTATTATGATGAATCCTATGAGTACAATGCTTATGAGCAATATGAAGACGATTGTGAATGGTATGAGGAAGAGGTGACAACATGTAACACTTCTTACAATTTTATAAGGAATGAGGGTCATTCTTATGAATTTGAATCTGATGAATATGAATGTGTCACACTACCAAAGGATAATTCTATGAATGAATTACAAAGATTGAGAGCAACATGTAAAACCTTGCCCCAACAATATCAGGCATATCTTGATGTGTACAAGGCAGATACACAAAATGCCATTCCTTTTGAAGACTTTGCTGATTGGGTGTTTTAAAATAGGCCCATGCCTTTCTTGCAAAAGACCTTGGAGAGAAAATCCTATGTGTGTGAGTGAAAATAGCAGTGAAATATCTGAAGCTTCAGGGAATGCATGTATTTCCTACTTGAGGAGAGTTTTTGGGTTTTCTTCAAAAAGAGATTCCAAATATATTGATCTTAAGGAAACCAAGGGGAAAAATGAATCAGCTTGCTTGAAGGAGCGAAAGGAGGAGACCCATGAGCCACCTAGTTCTGAAATAGGTGAAGTAGAAGAAGTAGTACAGGAAGAGGAAAGTTTTGCCCCTTTGAGGGATGTGCATGATCCTACCATTATGGAGCCTACAAATGATGAAAAATTTGCATATTATGATCATTTGGGTGAGTTGGTTCATTCTCCTACATCTTACACTTCCCTATTTTGCAGCATTCATCCTAATGAAGTATGGGTGAAAAGTTTCTTTTTGATGGTGCCACATGAGGAGTGTGAAACTCCTACCTCTCCTTTTGATGATGACATGACTAGAGCACCTCATTATTTACATTTGCAGCAGAATAATTTTTTATCTTATGATAATACATATCTTCATGGATGCACTTATGATGTTCACTTGAGTCACTTGAAGACTCATGATTTTCCTTGCTCCTTGCTTAGTTCAATTGATGTTGGAGAAACTTCATTAACTACTTGGGTGAAGAGATATATGATTGGAGAAAATGTTTAAGGGTAGAAAAATCCCTTGTTATTTCTTAATGATACACATATCCATGTATGCATAAATGGTACTTATGTGAGCCCCTTTAAGGCTCATTGTTTTCTTTGCTCCCTACTTGGTTTAGATTTTAGTGGAGATTATTCATTCACTTCTTGGATGAAAGAATACATGGCTGATTATTTTGATGCATCCTACATCTTTTTGGAGAAGCATTATAGGACATGGGATCCTCACCTATTTCATTGGATAATATTTGATTGGTCACTTGATGCTTGTATGCACTTCGAAAATGGTGGACTACTTGCTTGGAGGTATAAGCACTTTCATGATTCTTTGATGAGGGACCTCCATGATGTACATTTTTATTATGTTTCTATTTACTTTGATGATATATATTTTGTACTTATGATGATTGGAAGAATGCATACAAGGAAATGGGATCTAGAAATTCTCTTTCCTGATGGTATGGGTTGGAGAGCACTCCTAATTGTTGGAGTGCAATACAAGCAATGGGACCCTGGAATAATTTTTAGTCTCATTAGTTTCAAAATTTTTTGGGGAAAGAAAGTTTTGGAAGCAAAGTTTTGGAAAGAAAGCATGTTATTCAACATCCATGTTCGAAATTGCTTGAGGACAAGCAATCTTGGGTGGGGAGGACTGTAATGTCCCCATTCAAATAAATCTCAAAAGAGAAAATTCCACCAATCTACTAGTTTCCTAGGTTGGGGTGGAAACATTAGATTTGGAATAAGGAGACTATAAAACCAAAAATGGACATTAGATTGATATAAATATATTAAAAGGAGTTAAATAAATATTTATGATAGGAAAATAATGTGGCACTTGGTCATGGAGACACATTGGTGGTGTGGGACCCACGCAAAGCTAGATTCCTCATGCCACATGGCATTCTATTCTCACCCATTCGAATCCAAGGTGGAGTCTAATGATCTTGGGGAGTTGGAAGGTCAATATACTTGTCATGACTCAATGAAGGTCTAAATGGAGTGGAAGAGTAACTCCCATGGAAGAGGAAGAGGCATTTGAGAGATATTGAGACACTTGGGCTAGATTCCCTAGCTTCTATGACAACAATGATGAAGATTCTATGACACTTATGACACAAACTAGACCTGAATTCTGAAATATGACATATATGACATGCCAGGGATAAAAATAGCATCCAATAAGGCGCACAAGGGAGTTAGGGCAGCCAAAGAGACACCCATTCGAATTGAGGGAAGATGGAGACTAGGAATCGTTGGACAAGTAGCACACATTGGAATCTCTTCCCAACATGAGTTGGCATGAGGATTTTGGAAGGAATTCAACCCATGTAGGAATTGAGAATTTTATAAAAGAAAAGAACAAAGAAGGAGAGTGGCTTTTGATCATTTCTCATTTTGCATATTAGAGAGCATAGCTTGTCCATACTTGTGGAGTGTTTACTCTACTTGCCTTGGTACCAATTTCGAGGGTGAAAGATTTCCATCCTAATTGGAAATTGGAGAGACCATTCAGACCTTTCATTTGTAGCTGCAATGGATTCATTTGTTTCAGGTTGAAGCTATAGGTCTGCTCGTGACATTCTCATCCTCAAATTGCTTCCACACCTTTCTCATTTTTCTCTTCATATTTTGGCTCTTGGAGGAAGGGCGCACTTGGTGAGATGATGTTCTCTTTGAGGGAGATATTATGGCCCCATTGATTTGTAATATGCTGTATTTAATCTGTATTTTCTGCTTAGAATATCCTCAGGTCGAAATACCAATTGAAACTATATCAAAATACCAAACAATGTATAAATGGTGCCATTTTCCTCATACATTGTTATGAAAGCTTGAAGTTGCTTTATTTTGACTTGTATGAGCTCGTATATGTGATTTTTATGATGTATGGAGAGTCATTAATGTCTTGAATAAGTTTCATATACATTTCATAAGCCTTTGGAACATAAATATCGAATTTCATGGCAAATGGTGAAGTTTCCTATCATTTCCCCCTATGTGAAGACATGTCCACAAACGTCTGATTTATGGGAGTTGCAGAAGCCTATATAAAATGATTAATGATGAATTTTGGATCCCATTGAAGTCCTTTAACTTTACGATGTCTATTTTCTGAAATTTGGGAAGGTCGTACTGCATTTGGAAAGCCATTTTTGTCCCCTACCCTTGGGGGTTTTGAACCTCAAATTGACTAGTAAATTTCCCTATTTTTCCCTGATTGTAAATGAATGTTGCAGAATTATTTTGAGAGTGTCCAAGCATCCATCAGCCTCATTTTTATGTCTTACTACCTCCCAAACACATTCAGACCCAATTTGGAAGCATTCAGAGCAATTTGGAATCATTTGAGTCGTTACTAGTCTAAGGGTTGAATTGGCCAAAAATTGCAAATTTTCCTAATTTTTACAAATTCATTAAAAGGGACACTACACTAGCATGGCCCCACAATAACCACTCACACGAGACAAGTATGGTACCCCTTCCCTTCTACACAGTACCTCAGGCATACCCATCCCTCCAGTGCTCTTCAGTGTGAGTGTAGAAAGGCTACTAATGTCCATGCAAGCCTCCTGAGTACCCATGCTCTTACTGGGTTTAATAGCATTGCGGAGAGACAAGCACACGGAAGGAATTTTTACAGGGTTTCTCAAACCCAAGCCACTCTTGGCATTCTTTTACATTCTTGGCCTTAACAGTCGACATCTTCCTCAATGGCATATTTCCACCATCTCACATGCATTACATACAATCATGCAGTTCACATGAGATGTCAACATAAAAATTTCAATTAAACTTTCTCAAATATGTTTCATACGGAAACTAGATTTCGAAAACATGAGTTCCTTCTCATGATGTTTAGATCTTGCAGGCCATAACTCATGGTCTTCCTACAATGTGTCCTCCTAACACAATTCACAAACAGTCAACCAATCAATGACATTAATAATCAAATTCAAATGCGAATTACAATTTTGTCTCCTACAGAAATTATATTTGTTTAACCATGAGACCATCCTCATATTGTTTGGCTCTTTTAAGTGGTATAACTCTATCCTTTATGGTTTTACACTTGCTACCATAACATGAACATCCACCTACAACATGTCCTATTGACACAATTATAGATAGGTCAAACAACCATTAGTAATTATTAACAAAATTTCAATTCTGAAATTTACAATATGTTCCCTACATAAATTAAATTTCAGAACCATGAGATCCTTCTCATAATTTTTTTTTTGCTTTTGCACATGACAGATTTCAGTCTTTATTATGGACTTACCCACATTGCCATATCCAAAACAATTCTACTTGTAATTTGAAATTTTCAATCAGTCAAACACTTTGTGAGTATCCATGCATATAATATTTTCATTGTTACAACAGTCGCTGAAGTGATCTCAGAATTATAATATTCAATAATTTAAACACTATCAGCTGCTAATATCTCAAAGACAATGAAATACATTTACTTTATGTGCATCATTATCACAATAAAATTGCAAGATACAGTCACATTATCTATGCAAATTAAATAAAACTTCCAATTCTCATTATTACACAATCGTATCCATTCAGGCAACTCTGTCCTCCCAACAGAGAATTCTTGGTAGCCCATCAAACATGACTAGCTTCTTCATGCAATCACTTTCCTGCATCCATAGCAGCTCATGCAATGATTTGATAATTTCCAATAATTCTAGCATTTCAGTTATTAATTAATTGCAACGAAATATATATCACAACCTTGCATTCACACAATGCCTCTCAACATATGTACTCACACACATGCATAAACAATCACAGGGTTTACATAATATTTTAATGTATATCCACTCAATGCCGCCTTGCATCGATTCCTGAATACCATAATGCTATGCCATGCATTCCACCATGATGTGTGGGAAGGTCTAGCTAATTCCTTGACACACCACCCAACCATCTCCGCAATCATTTGGTTAAATTATTTGGGTGCCTTACTTCTCCACCCGAACAACATGTCAGGAGTTTACTCACCCCCTGGTTATTGGAAAAGAGGTTTCATCCCAGATCAACACCAATAGGGAGTTCATGGGATACTTGTGTAGCACTATAGCATTACCATTCTAGCCACATTATGGCCTTAACCATGACTATCTCATATGGCATGCACTACCACAACATGACCATAAGTTCTCACTTGCTTTGGTTATTAAATTCATAACCAATATATACACATGGAATGATATATTTTCATATGAACACATTTAAAATTTTAGATGGTTAGATGGTATAAGGATCCTTTCCATTATTATCTATACCTCACCATACCCGGTGGGATAACATTCGCATAAATGCATCCAATATCACATGCAAACCATGTTATGATAATTAAAATATGGCTAAATGGATTCTTACTCAATCCCCTTTTTGTACTTATGCAATCAACATAAATAAACCATTACCTACATGGTTGTCATCATCATCCTTGATGTTACCTAATCTATTGGTCTCCTACATAGGATTACACCATCCTTCCACCAACCTCTTGATCATAGATTTGTTGCCCCAACCTTTCTTCATAAGGTGGCTGGTCACATGCAACAACATCATTAACGTCTTTATCCATGTTTTGGTTGTCTTTGGTCCTAAAACCAATGTCAACAACACTAATTATTAACAACCACAATAGTTATCTTAAGTGGCTCATTGCTTATGTAAAACTTCACTATCTTTACCAACATGCAACATCATAGACATGCACAAACATCTTCACATGCACTATGCAATATCTATTAATATGCCCACTAGTGCATATTCACTTCATCTATCTAATCTCTTGCATTTTCAGCATTCCCATGCCATAATTTTCCATATATAAAACTCATAAAATATAAATACAATAGCAAGAGAGGAGTTAAGGATTTCTTCCTTTCCAATCCCTCATCATAGCATGGAATTCCTCTTCCACATCATAGCTGATCCAATTTCATAGCCTTTCTACCAAGCACACAAGCAATTATTAGCTATAATCTTCTCACCAAGTAGCAATTCAATATATATACACGTGTATAACATTCCTACTTGCTACTTTCCAAGCACACAATTCTTATGTTATAAACATAGATAGTTTAAGGTGAGAAATTTCCCTCTTTATCAACATTGCCTTACTGCTCCAATTGCTTTCAGAAATTATGGCCAAGTTCAACTTGACCTTTCTTAACTTCCTAGCAGTAATCAACACTACAATTGATTCAATATCAACTCCATAAGGAGTCTTTTCCAGGTCCATCACATGCCCTTGTACCTCATTCAATTATGATACTTTCTTTCCTTTCTCATGGAAATATTTTCCACAATTCCTAACCACATACTTGATTCACACATGGGAATGCCTCATCCCCCAATTAGCAGCCTTTGCATGGACACCATGTCCCGATCATGAGCCACATGCCAATTCCACATACCGGGATGTCTTACTCCCATGGGTGATAACTTTTGGGAGAATGGGATTTCCTTACCCATTCTCATTACTTACTCATATCTTGCAACTTCTTTGATCATGAATGCACTTGCCCACACAGATGATTCACCCATCATCTTTACAAGTTACATGTCCCTTATCTAATAACCTATTCCGTTACTTTTTGAGATTTCTTGCATGGAATAAAATATCCATCTTTGATAATCAAGATCCCCCATGGATCTTCCTTGCAATTCAAATTGCATATATTACTAACAATAATACATTGGATGCATTCTTATCCAAGGCAACAATGTCCATTATTGGTCCCTTTCATCCTCCAATGATTAGACATGGATATCACTCCTCCATAAGGCATATTACAACCGATTACTCTTACTAAGGCTTCCACAACCCCTCTATGCAATTCCTACTGCACGTTCCAAGCATAGAGAATGCATTTCATACATTCTGGCCAAGGAGCATCACTTTCTTTTAGTTCCCTTATTCCATACCGTGCTTATAAAATACAATCTGCAAGAGTGTATTCTTATCCATTCAACATGTTTTTCCACATGTTAACATGAATTACCATAATACTCTTAATTGAGTATCCTTTCTCATTATTGGAACTAACTTGTCACTAAGCATCCGACCATAATTGCTTAAATTCTTCACATTGCTAGCTAACCAACAATTTTACCATGATAATGATCCCAAATGTGCCTCCACTTTTATTTTGATAACATGATTACCATGATGTTGATACCATAAAATTTACTCACTTTGAGTTACTTCCATATCTAGTATTCTTGCACGATCATGTAAGGCCTTTCCAAAATTTTTGGCTGCTTTGGAGGTCACTTACAATGAGATTTTCTTGCTCAATCAATCATAGAGGATTTCCTCTACCTGCTATTTGAAACAACTTGAAACCTGTTTCAAACTAAGAATCCTTCTGTTGATTCTTTTGCATTTTAGCCTCATTACATTCTCAGAAAATTTTTTCATGTATTATGGGGACTTATACCCAAATTGACGATTTCTACCAAATTACAGAACCATCTGAATTACCCCATCAAGGTGCAAAATTTCCATTTCCATGAGTCCTATCATCACCATAGAATTTTCTCACCATTGAATATGTCTTAGGGGGACGATGGGGTTCAAGGGGGATTTACCCCTTGTGGCTTCCCTGTGCCACTATAGGGCGGTTCGAGGGCATCACCCTTGTTTTTTTTTTGTAAATATTTTGATTTCGTGCAATCTGGCGCATAAGTTCCATGACATTTTTCAATTTCTGGCTCCTGAAAATCTCCTTGAAAAAACTGCTTAATTTCCCTATTTCAACGGAATTTCCATTTTTCCCCGACCTGTCTCGGTGGACTTATCCTTTTGTCTCCGATCGACACACTTTTTCATTTTTTCCGAAATCCTTTTCAACACGATTTTCATTTTGTCGCCGATTGGCCCAATTTCAGTTTTCCCCCGATCGGTGCAATTCCCATTTCTCGTCGATCCATTTCGACACACTTTTCACTTTCTTGCTGATTAGTGCGATTTCCAATTTTCCGTTGCCCTGTTTCGCCAACCTTTTGAATTTTTTGCCGATCGGCGCAATTTCCACTTTTTCGCCGACCTGTTTCGACGGACTTTTCACTTTGTCGTCGACCAGTTTTGGCGACTTTTCCAATTTCCCGCCGATCGGAGCATTTACCATTTTCACGTCGAAACACCTTTTCGGAAATTTTTTTGATTTCACGCCAAAAAATTACCAGCGGATTTTCTAATTTATACGATAGTTTCGGCGCTCCTTTCAATTTTATGTCGACACATACTTAGGCATAAAACTCCAAAAACTTAGAATTTTTATTGAAAATTTTGAAATTTTTCCTGATGATCAGTGGTGATCAGGAAGGGGCATTACCTCTACAAGTTGTCAGATTTGGCCCATGTAGGCCCAATGTTGTAACCTATGCTTTGATACCACACTGTGATGTACCCTCCCATAGATCCAATGCAAGGAAGGGAACATGACTAACATTCTGGGTTTTTACAAAAACTCAGCCCCATTCATCATTGACAATTCATAAAACAAGTAAAATGCATATGTGTGCGTATGCATAATCAAATAAACACAACGGAAGTAAAATCTATATCCACACACATTTCACATGCATTCATCAACATAATCAGAACATTCAATAATTAAAAACATTGTAGATTTTAATACACATAGAGAATACTTATCTTGATGGTGAAGTTGTCTCGAGCAACTAGCTATGCCGTTGCAACGTTCCACCCATCCACAGGCCAATTGTGTTCATTAATCTCTCAACAAAATTTCCACCCCCGAGATGGGCATGATTTCCACAAGGAATGGGAACACTCAAGCTCATGCACAACAAAATGAACATCACGTCTAAGCCAATCCAGTCCATAGCTGGGTTTATCAAGCCAAACGTGAACCCTCTTCTATTTTTGGATGCTTGCACTCAAGCTCAAGCCAAAGCAATGGATACCCATAAATCATTCCCCAACATACTCTTTCTACACACAACAAGCACAATTGTTGGCATGGTCAAACGTTTTCAACTGTGGGTTGTACAAAACAAAATGTCCATGGATTTTCTCCAAATTGTAGCACCCAAATCGAGTTGTGGGAAGGGAAATCGACCACAGAGAGTAAAAACGATTTCTCTCACAGGTATATATGCATTTAAATGGCAAAAATGACCTCCCAGGACCGCCAAATCAGATTCCTCTTCTTCCCCATTGTTCTATATCACAAAAACGCCCTTCTCCCAACTGAGAATGAAGGAAACACATGGAGAAAAACGCCCAGCAAGCTCATAACTTGTGAGAGAGAAAAACTCATGCATGAAGAATGGATCGGGGAGAAATTCATGGCTCTTTTCTTGCCCAAGAAGCCAAACATGAATTTCTTAAATGGTGGCTTTCCCATACATGAAAATGGGACAGCCATACCTCACCATTTCCCTAAATAATAACTATTTCAACCAACTCTTGGGAGAAATAAATGATTGGGTACAAAAGTCAACATGGGTGGTTGAAACTTCATGGGTTCTCTCATTGACACTTGGATTGACTTGATTGGTTCAAGGGTCTAAATATTTCCCTCCCAATTCCTTGTAAAAATCATGCCCCCACACTCTTGTTGCATTGCATTGCATAGCTAGTTGTGGGTATTTGATTAAAATGCATATTTACATGATATTTATGATTTCTATTGTGCCTGGATAGCACACAAACCATATGCATCAATTTTCATTTTCCGCTACGAGAACAATAAATCGATGGGGGGGCCTTAGCCTTGAGCTCCTCACCACAATTTTTAAAATATTTGGGTTTCTGTTCATGAAGAACTAGATACGACTATATGGGAAATTCCAAGGTTTAATGGAAACGGAGATTCAGGTTTGGTTTATCTTGCAACCTTTTTCAAATTTATGGGGGATAATGACATACTTTATTTAAATGATATGATGAATTGTTTCTCATTTGGATTCAAGGACTATGCATCCGTTGGTATCAATATCTTGGAAAAAGAACATTTACATATTTTGTAGTATTTTTTGAGGCATTTTGTAAACGTTGGTGCCCCAATGACATTAAGGATTGGCTACTCAAAGTTCAAGAGGTAAAGACATTCTATGATGCACAAAAAATTGTTGAAGAGCATGCCGAACCACCCTTGAAGGAGGAAGAGGGAGCCAAGGAACAAGACACTACTATCCCATTGCTTGAAGATGGAAATATTGTTAAAGAATGACATGACAAAGATCAACCCCTAGAAATCTCTCACGAAGAAGCCATTGTTGGACAATCTTCAGTTGAGTATTTTGTTAAAGAAGTCAAGGAATTCTATGGTGAAGATATTGAAGAGGAAGCATATGAATACCAAGAATCCCTAATTGAAGAAAGTGAAGAAATAGCGAGTTCTCCTTATCGTTGTTTTGAGGATTCCTATAATGTCTTGCGCCTTTTGGAAGAAGATGGCACGATCCCTTTGCATGATGAAAAATACGATGATTATTGGAGGTTTCTTGGCCTCCCATCTATGACTCTTTAATGGCTGGGAGTATTGTGCTTGAGCCTTTGGGTCGCATGTGTTCCGAGGAATATTTTCATGATATTTTCCCATTTTGTAGAAGTGAAAAGGATTTAAATTTGGATCATCCATATTTTAATACAAACTTGGAACAACATGAAAAAGGTTTTGTCAAAGAAATTCATGAAGATCAAGAAGAAAATGAAGAGTCTCTTGTTTTTCCTATTAAAGATGATATTGAAAACATGGTTGATGCTTCTCCCATTTCGCCTTATGATGATGGTTTGGTGAGTCTTCCTCACTCCGTTGCACTTGATGATGAATCGTTTGAGTATGATAGGTTTGAGGATATTTAATTTATCTTGAATATGGTTGGCATGGATACGATGATGTGCATTTTCCCCATTTTGATCACGATATGGGTAGGGAATATTGGAAATTTGTTGGAGAGCCCACATATGAATATACCGAGGGGGGGAAATGTAAATCATGAATACCTTGGACAACCGATATTTGATGAAATCTCTCATGATTTGGTTCAACCATGCTTTCTCACAATTGATGATGATATAGGGTTACATATGGAGACTTCTACGGCAGGTATCAAACAACTAGGTTTACCCTCTCCTAGGGTGGATCTCAACCATTATTCCTAGTCATGTTTCTTAGGGATTAATGCAAGTTTTGAACAACAAGAAGGTGGTTTTATGACAGGGTTGGATCTACAAAGTGTTCCCTCTCTTAGGGCATATTTGAGGCCTCTTTTCCAGTCGTATCTTTCAAGGTTTCTTGCTACTTTTGAGAGTTGTTTGGGGTAGAAAACATAGTTCAATGGACATGGATATAATAAAGGAATTTTGTGCTTGAGACCTATCCAAGCTTGGATATAAGGGGCTTGTGAAAGGGCCCTTTTTCTTGGCTAAATTTTAAAGGAATCCAGTTTCATAATCTTCTCCATTGTTCCAGCCCCATTTTGATGAAGGTAATGAAATCTTCCCAACTAATCATTCACGTGATTTTGTCCTAGATTATTTGCAAGGACAAGGGAAGAAATCCTAGCATGAATGTCATTCTAAGGTGGCTTCATTGGTGGTATGATTTCACTAGAATCATTCATGTTATTATTATTAGAGTAGGTAGGTAGGATGGATAACCTCTTGCATGAGCATTTTGATGTATCATTTGCTTTACTTTAGAATTGCATCTTGTTGTGTTGTTTTTTATGCATTTCATATTTTGATGTGAACAAGGAAGGATGGATGTGCCTACCTCTTATGTGTTTTACATTTTTGTTGATTGAAGTGTGTGTAGGTCTATAAGTACCAGAAGATTCAACAGGTTTTCATGCACTACTAGGAGAAGTGTAAGTCCCGTAGTTGGAGCTAGCTGTTACACCCCATATTCTTTGTAGCGCATCCGACCAGATGTGCCAAAGAGGGGGGGCCCTTTTTCCATTGTAAAAGACCAAGTTGGGGTGTCTTTATGTAAAAGTGTTGATCTAGTTAGGTTCTAGACCCCTTGGTCGGTCATGGCAGGTCCTCTTAGTCATCATTTCAAGGTGTGTTGGTCTTGTGGCCCTGCTGAATACCCCTTGATGGGTGGTAACTCCTCATTGTGATGGGAATTTATGCCCTGGGTAGCGATTGGTGCACCTTGTGGTGAATCCATTAGGACACATGGCCTAAGATCCCCTAGCCATACTTATAGTTTTATGATTTGTAAAGGTGATTGCGCTTGTAAGGGTTGTCATACCCCCTCTCATGCACATCGTTTATACTCACTTGGACCTTATTTTATTGTATTACCCCTCCCTCTTAGTTATTTTAATGAAGAAATGCAAATCTTCCACCTTGAAAACAAGATTTTAAAACTGTACCATCTAAAGAAGGAGGGTGTTGAGGGAAAAAAACATTTGTTGGGGTTAGATAGGGAATGGATTCCTCCTTCCAAGCTCAACTTTTCATCATGCTGAAGTTATCATCATATTTTATCATTATTTTATGGTTTATGAGGTTTAGTCATCGCATTGTAGGTGACAAACCCTAAAAAATAATTTTAACTCAAAATTAGATAGGTTGACCTGAAGGAGGGAAAAGTTAGCACTTTTTCCTTATAAATATAACAACCTCCTCTCTTTTGAATCATTAATAAATATCATGGGATCAAATATGACTGAAAGTTTATTCTTAGTTGTGTATATGAGATCTTGATGCGGTGCACATCTGTATTCTTGGATCTTCTAAGGTTTCGAAGGAGAATACTTTGATGTGTGAGGCTTCTTTGCAATATTTCAAGGGTATTCTAAGGTGAAAGGATCCTTGGGTATCATACTCTTCTCCTTTTCTCTCTTAATTGTTAGCAGTATCGAGATCCTTCATGTAAAATTTGGAGGATAGCTATGATTTCTCCTCCTCGATGGAATTCATGTTGTTTTTTATCAGCAACATGTCATTGACATACCATACTACATTAATGAAGTTGTCACCAAATTGCTTGTAATATACACAACGATCAACCTTTATTTTCACAAATCCCATTTAAAGGATGTATGTGTCAAACCTTTGGTACCACATCCTAGGATATTGCTTTAGACCATAAAGGGACTTTTTTAGCTTATAGACCAACTCTTTCCTTCCCATTACTGCAAAACCTTTAGGTTATTTCATTTAGATTTATTCTTCAAGATCCCCATTCAGGAATGTTGTCTTCACATCATTTACTCTACTTTAAGATAAAATGGAGTAGCAGTAGACAAAAGTAATCTGATAGAAATTAGTTTAGCAATGGGAGAAAATATTTCACCAAAATCATTTCCATCTACTTGGGAGTATCCCTTTGTTACTAAGCGGGCTTTGTACTTCTCCACTTCGCCTTCTGCATTCAACTTCTTCTTAAACAACAATTTGCTACAAATGGTTTTTCTTCCAGCTGGCAACTCAACTAGATCCCAAGCTTCATTTTTATCCAAGACATCCATTTCTTCAACCACGACCTTCTTCTATATTTTACTATCCCCTGAATCCACTGCTTTCTTAATATTTATATGATCATCATCAATAATAGATAAATAAAAAGAATACAATCAAGTGGGGAATACCTTTCTATTTTCCTTCTATCGTGAGATCACTACAACAAAAAATTGCAATTCATGCCTAATTTAGCATCTTTTTTTAGTGTAAGTTTTCCTCCAATTGAGTTGGACAATCCAATGCTAAATTTGGTGAGAATGTCATTTCAATAAAACATTGAGTTTAACGCCAACTTTTGCTACCTAAATAACATCAAATTTAGAGCCATAAATAACGCCTAGCTTAGTGCCCCCTTTTTATGCCTAATTTAGCGGCTGAAATAGAGCCTAATGTAGCACCTAGGTTACCCCCCAGTTTAGCAACTAAAAATGACATTTGTTGGACCAGTTTGAATGCCTAATTTAGCATCCTCCATAGCACCACATATTAATTCCGTTAAAACTATGATTGTAACAACATGTTTGGCTTCCACTTTAGCGCCATGTTTGGTATCCACTTTAGCACCTAGTTTGCAGGGATAATTTTAAGGACCCATACTTATTTAAAAGTTTATAAACCTTGGAGAATCTTACCAATTATTAAAATGTTAACTATAAAATATTTGGCGATATTTTTCTAAAATTATTTCAATTTCTAAGGATTTTATATAGTTTATATAACAATTTCGTGATTTTTAGAGTGAAAAAAGTTTACCCCATCAAAATTGGGCAAAATGGGGCTTCAAAAAATGCAAATTGGCAAATCGTTTTTTGGAAAAAAACATGGAAAAATAGCCCATGGGCAAAATTTTGTCCCTAAAATTATCCTTGCTAGTTTGGCATTGATGTCTAATTCCACATTAACACCACATTTGGCCTCCCATTTAGCACCTATTTTTGCTTCCCATTTAACACATGTTTCTGCTTCTTGTTTTGCTTTTGCATTTACATCACATTTAGCTTCCCATTTAGTGCCTAGTTTTTATTCCTTGTTGGCTTCTAGTTTTGCTTCTGCAATAGCAACGCATTTGGCTTCCCCTTTAGCACCAAGTTTTTCTTCCAATGTTCCTTTTTCATTTGTGCTGGATTTGGCTTCCAGTTTAGCTCCTAGTTGTGCTTCCACTTTTGCTTCCCCATAAACACCATATTTGGCTTCCTGTTTAGAACCTGCGTTTGCATCCAATGTTGCGCTGATATTGCTTCCACATTTTGCTTCCACATCAACACCAAATTTTGCTTCCTGTTTATAGTGTCAAGTTTGCTTCCATGTTATGACCCCTTTTATTATATTTATTTCATTAATTTCAATTAAATAATGATACATATCATAGTTTTCAAGTACCATAATGAAATATACAAAAGCAGATATCACAATTAAATTTCCAACATAAAATTTATGAATTAATTTAAGGGAAATTGACAACATTCATCCAATAGTTTTCAAAAAACATAATGAAATATACAAAAGCATATATATCAATTCAAAGTTATAGCATAACATTTATTAAGAAATTTAAGGGAAATGGACAACATTCATCCAAAGTAGTAATATCATCTTACTTATTAATTCTCCATCAAAAAATTATCTACAACTACCATTATATATAAATAAACAATATAATACCAATACCACCATCATTATATTTTATCAAAAGAAGTGAAAATCAAATATATCATCAGATCAATAACTTGTCATGGAGATCATTATAGTAAAGTAAAAAAACAATTCAAATGTGTGTGTGCATGCGATGAAAATACCAATATCACAAGAAATAATTTTTAAGATCTCCACATATATAAAAGTAAAAATGATAAATGTATCATAGTGATAAGTCAACAACAATCCATGATACAAGTCATATGATCCATAATATAATGTGAATTTGGATCATCATAAAACTATAATACATCTCTAGTAGCATGGAGATAGAAATAATAATCGACATGCTCATGAGTAGTTCCATTGGATACCGCCACCGCCACCGCCACCGCCACCACCACCACCATCATCATCAACCTTGGTAACATCATCATAATCATCATCATCATCATCATCATCATCATCATCATCATAATCATCAACCTTGGTACCATCAACATCATCATCATCAGTATCAACTCCTATATTTGTTCCACTCTCAACATAGTCTAGATCATCATCAATATGATCATCTTCTGCAATGTTTTGAATAAAAAACATTCAATATTGAATGTTGGTCTTAATTTCATTCCATAATGCATATCAGTGTTATATTGATAATATTAACTCATACAAAAGTACAACAAAAATTAAAAAAATGGAAATTAATATGTGTGCGTGCATCATTATGATCTCAAAACAAAGTGAAAAACAATAAAAGTAAATGGTGTTACACCTCAACTTGTCACACTATGTACCATTGAGAGTCTTCATGTCATATCACCATGAGAAACATGATGATTGTGCCTCCTAGGGGTGTTAGGACCCTTTGTCATTATGTTGGTCCCTTCCCTAGTCACACTTGGAAGTAAATCCAACAACTTAGGGGTCGAAAACCACTTGACCTAACCCATTTATTGGCCTCCTTGAGATATTTTCGCACCCTGCCAGTGGTGCAAGGCGCGAAAATTCCTTATTTTTTGTGTTCTTCATGCTTATGGGGGTGCGGAAATTATAACATTTCCGTTCTTTTCTTAGGTAAAGGGGCGCGAAAATCCCTAAACAACCCTTTTCCTTAGATTTTGGACCTTGGATCTTGAGGAGATTTTCATGAGATGAGGTCCCCCTTCGAATTGTATCTCACATTCCCTCCTTGGCATGGTTTAGATCCTTGATCCACATCTTCCTCACTTAGATCCATAATCTCCTCTTAGTGGTTGGCCTCCCAAATCCTATAAGAAGAAGGCAATCCATGAGCTAAGGGGGGGAGTTTATCTTGGAAGTAGAAAACCTATGATCCTAAGAGTCTTGCAAGGGTGGTGAAGGAGAGCTTGGAGGATGATCATGCTACAACAATGTCAGGTATAATCCATTTTGATGTACATATTTTCATGGATTTCCTATTAATATAACTTAGCATATTCCTCCCACTTTCATGTTTTTTATGGTAAATGCATGAAATTGTCTCTAGTTTCATAGCTAGATCTTTGTTCATACATATATTGCTTTGGAGAAGCTGTTGTATTTCTTTCGTGAACAGGTTCATAATCCCGTGATCAAAGGATGGAGCTGGAACAACATAGGAATACCAAAGACAACCATCAAAGCATGGTACACCATCTACCTGCTTTGTCTTTCCATAGCTTGCTAGTTTTTGTATGAGCTAGATCTAGGAGGACTTTAGTGTCTATTTGTTTCCTTTCTGTCTTGGGTAGGCAATTAGGGGCCTTTTCTAATCCCAAGGGGATATCTACCTATATGTAGGGATATTTTCTTAGCACAAATGGAAATTGCATTAGAACATATATAAACATTAAATAGTATAAGAAGTATGAAATACCAATAATATAAGTGTTTTTATCCTTTTATGATTTTAAGATGAATACTAAAGTTATAGGTTTGTTGTGGCTCTAAAGATGGCCTACCATTTCAATGAGTCGTGGAATTCAAACGAAAGGTTTGCGCGTAGAGGCTAGTGGGTTGTTGGACACATTATGACTTGTTGAAGAGGTCACTTCTCCCTAAGAGTGAAGAGCCATTTTGTGCAAAAGGTGGGGTGGTAAGTGATGCTTTTGTCAAGTCCAATTGAAAATTGGCCCAGAGTCATTTGAAGGGTGTTGGATGTTTCATAATGAGTTAAATTGAATGGATGAAATTCTCAATTGCATAGAGATTTATGTGCGAGAGTGTTTTTACAATAAGTTGATGTAATTAAGTCCATTACACCATCCATTAGCTCACATACTTATCTTAGACACCTAGAGTTATGTGTTTGGAAATTTCTTACAATTAATTCATCAAAAACATTCCTTAAGGAAATGCATACAACATGTTCTACAATTAAAAAAGCAATGCATGGATTAAGGCGCCTAAATGCAGTACAAACTCCAACATCACATTATTAGACCCTAGATTTCTCCTAAAGGATAAAATTTTAAACTGGCGACTCCATTGGGGAACTTTCCCTTGTTTGTTTAGCCATTGAATCTTTGAGATTTTGATATTTTTCCTTTGAAAACTACTTAGTCTTGACTTGTCTTATCATCCTGATCTTCACTACTACGCTCTTTGAGTCTTAAACCTAATATATTGGAAAATTTGATCTTGGACCTTCACCCTTTTCACTTTACATGATATTTTAGTGCCCCTGCTATGTATTACAGGGAGAAAATTTCAAAATTTTCGCGCCCCCACAATAGTCCAGAACGTGAATTTTTTTAATGTTTGCACCTGAGTGTTCTCCCATGGAGCAAAAATTCCCTGTAACTTTCCCTAGTGCTTGGTTTTTGCTTGATTGGTGTTTGGATTTTGCTTTTAGCTTGTGTTTTCCATCTGATACTGATCAACTATGTGTGATTCCACTGTGATCTTTACATTTTGGTCCTTTTTATCCCTCATTTAGTCTTTGGAGTGAATTTGTAAGTGTTAGAAGTGTGTTGTAAATTGGAGGACTGTCATAGCCTCCCCTATCATTTCATCACCTTCTCAAACCTCTGAGTTTGGTCTGACAGCTTACGATCTCCTCTACTCCTAGTTTGAAGGTCTGAAAGGTTGCTTGGTTTGTTTTCTTTTACACTTATATGATTTGGATTTTTGAGTGAAAGTGACAAGAAGGATTTGATCCTATACTTAACTTCTTGATTTAAATATTGCAAAAGTACTTTTATTTTATTGTATTTTTTTAGAAACAAAGGAAATTATTGCACACTTGCTGCATATTTGAAAATATTATTGGAAATCAAGGCTTGCTCTTGAAATATTCAAAAGAATCATGATTCATTACTTTGATTGGGAAGAGCCTATGCTTTGTTGAGCTTTGAAAATCGCTTGGAAAATTTTCAAGATGATTTTTCTCCTTTACTTCTTTGCTTGATATTAAAACATTTTTGCATTTAAAATAATTTTCTTTTCCTTAACTTGTCATTTTAGGCTCGTGTGAAGAAAAAAGAAAACAAAAAATTTATTTTTTGAATTGTTTAAAATTTTCGGATTCATTTGGTGTAAAAGAGTGTTTCATGGATTGATTTGGCATGTAATTTGAAAAAGAAAAGTAAAAAGTGGATATTTTCATTTTAACGAAAGTTGCATTTGGGAATGAAAATAACTCTTCCTTACTTAGCTAGAAGTTCATTGAAGAAAAACACTTGCATAATTCATCCAAATTTTCATGGTTTGAGTCAAGTCTACACACCATCGAGTTGCACATCTTCTCCCCTTGAGTAAACAACAACCTCTAAAATTAAATACCATAACTAAACACACATTAACCTAATTTGAGGAAATAAAAGAACAATTTAGTTAGGTTTGGAATAGGGGGTAGGAATCCAAATAATCCCCCCTTGTCGTTTTACATCTGAAACATACTTGTTTCCTCTTAAGGTGCTAAAATCCTCTGGTATTTGTTGACATGGTTATAATTCAATTTGTTGGGGGTCCTCCCGTTCCATGGGTGTAAGCAGCGAGGACTAGTTCCAGATGGACTTTGTGGAATACCGCACTCCACTTAGTGCTTAAGGACATCAATCCATCATCTTCCTTGTATTTTCTAGCCTCCATACTGGTGGTACAAGGGCCAAAAGGAAGAATCTTCGAAAAAAATTCCCAGACGTGTCATGAACGAAGTATCCTAGTGACCATTCTTCCAGGGCTCTTTTACCCGGTATCCCTTTCGGTAGAGGCATATCCCTTCATCTATATTGGTCTCTCATTTCGTATTGTCCGGCTTGGATTTCATCACCTTGTGGACGATACGGTCCATTGAGGTCTCTAGATATTAGATAGGAGGTTGCTTGCTATTTTACCTTGTAGAGGGTATTTTTTATTTTTAGTGTTGCTTGTTGGCTTTCTGGCCTCTTTGTTATAACTCGCTTGCTGTGGAATTGGTTACAGTAAATTTTTTTAGCTTTCTTTTTGGCCCGTGTGCCTCTTTTTCTTCTAGCTCCCCTTTTGCACGCTTGGTTGCATTAGGGTTTTTGAGCTCTTTTTCATCAGACTTCTCCCACATCACTTAGTCTTGTTCCATGGCGGATCCAAGGAAATCCTGGAGACAACAAGGGATGAGTCCCGAACCATCTGCACCTAGAATTAGTCAACCACCACCTCCACCCACCCAATCTCCCTCTACTAGCATACCAGCTGGTCAGGAGGTTCTCTTGGGTAAAACCAGTTCCACACCACCAGTTACTATAGTACCACAGGTTTTTGCAGCATCATAAGTCATCGTAGCACTAGAAGTCAGTGTAACACTGGAGGTTAGCGTCATACCAGAAAGTAGTGTCAAAATAGAAGTCGACGTCACGTCAAAGGTTAATATCGCTTCAGAAACTAGTGTAGCCCTGGAGATGGCATCAAAAGATGACCTTCCCGAAGGGTATATTGAAGTTATTGAGGAATCTAATCCTTTCCCTTCTACGACTACTCAATTAGTTGCGAATTTTAACCAACTATTTGTACAGTTGGTAACACCACATGTTATCCCTAATACCTCTATTATGTCCATCTATCAATCTGAATCCTGTAGTAGAAGAAAGCTATGAATGCCAACCTATGAACTTCCTGCGGGACAAGAAATTATGGCATCCATATGAGCGAAACTCACTAGTTTATCTCGCAAACGCACAACAACGGACATGTTTAGATGTGAGGATGCACAAAAGATGGTTCCCCCAAACTCAAAATTTTCATTTCCTTCTACATCTGAAGTGGTAGACCCTTATGATTCAAGAATTCCCCAATCCGCTTCCCGTGATTTGACCTATGGTATCTCGTTTGTAAGTCGATCTGCACCCACAAATTGGTTCTATTCCCAACCTCTACCTAATGAATTGGGAACGAAAAACGTTTTTGATCCATCATCATCGTTGTGGAACACGATTTTGGGCCAAGCCATCAACGATTTTCACACTTTTCCAGCACCTATGTAGTTAACCCCAGAAACTCCCCTTCGACCCTTCTGACTTATCCTACCAAGTGAAATTCTTGGTCTCTCTTTAGGGAGTGTTCCTATTTAGGGGATGAATCTTAATATCCCTCCATTACCTGTAACTTCAGGAGTTGGTGCATATTCATTTTCGTAAGTCGGTATTACTGCCGCTACCACCCAAACTGCACGATCAATCTCTTCTAATGTTTCAGTTGGAATATCATCTATTCCCTCTGTTGGCCCATTCTAGTTGTGACTGAAATTCAATCCTCAGCCACGATTTACACAATCTATGGAGACCAACCTTTCATTAGTGCCCAAAATGGGACCAGTGGCCAACCTCCACCGCTAGGACCATTTTCCTCATGGGGACAAGAAATACCACCTGCTGGGGGGAAACATACAATCGGTAACTAGAATCCTTCTCAGGGGAAAACAAATCAATTTCAACCATTTTACCCCCCAACCCTAATTTGTATCCTATGTTACCTTACCTTGGTGTCACAAATAATCAATGGATCCCACCTCCCTTGACATCACCTCTCAATGAAGGCACGACAAACAATCAATGGGTTCCACCTCCTCCGACGCCTCCCTTAATGAAAGTATGGTTAACCCCCTAATAAAGGATTTGTAAACAATACATGGGTCCCACCACCCACTGTATCTACACCATTTAACCCCATAATGTAGAACTCACAACAACCAGTTTATACTATGATTCCGAATCAACAGGTAAATTCCATGAGTCCGAATTAACAATTGGTTAATGCTATGGTCCTAAACCCACAGAACTTCCAACAGTACCTTGCGGGCAACGTATATGGGTATAATATGCAACAACCTGTAGTGCAGGGCCCTGCGGGTGTTCTAGCACCCCATCAATACTATTCTTACCCGCAACCAAATAGACAACTTCACTTTCTAGCAACATTGGAATTTCCCGATTTGTCAAGATTAATTAATGATCCCATTGGCATGAACCACACTGGCCACCTATCCCTGCCAAATTACCATCAGATATCCCAAAATGCGATGCGAAACCAAGGGAAGACCCAAAAAAATCACGTTATGACATTCCATCTTTTGTGTTCTTTGAACTCATTGATGGATGATTCCATACGATTGTGGCTCTTCCAATACACACTCACTGGGACGACAACTAAATGGTATATTGATATGCCATAACATTCCTTCTGAGATTTCAACTCCCTTGCAATGAATTTTTTGACACATTTTCAACTACCCATTCGGTATGAAACTAGCATGGACCTATTAACTTCATTGCGACAATCCACCTGTACTCACATCTCATATCATATTCATGAGTGGAGGAGGCATCGAAGGTTTATTAAGGCTCCTATCCCTGATCAATTATTAGCCAATTGGTTTACAAAATCATTACTTCCACCTATTACTAGGGATGTTGTAATGGGAGGGGTCGTTACAGAAGAGCAGACGATTAGTCGCGCTTAGTATCTGGACTTAGTTTACTCCCAATCCTGAACTTTGTATGAATTGATCCCTCATGTTGCTTGCCCCACCAATGATCCATCCAGGCCCGCTACCAAACCTCCTATTGATGGCATAGTTGGTTCCGTGAAGGCCCATCCTGCATCAAAAACTAGTGAACAACATAACACTTCAACTCCACTTCAAAATCAGGTTGCATCTAAAAACAATACTTCTCCTGCTAAGAACTTTGAGGTGAATGTGGTTCAATCCTCATCACAACAATACAAAGGGAAAAAGAAGAACAATAAAGGGAAATCCAAAAAACCTTCTCCTCAGCAGGAAAATCCAAAATCCCAACAAACCAATGCTGGAAATAAACCCAAGAGGAAAGCTAAGTTCCCATGCCTTATTTGCCAGGAGGACCATTATACAAAAGACTGTCCTTACCGTGAGGAAGTCAAAAAATTTATGAAAGGTTCTTCTCGTACGACAGTGCTAACTAACCCTTTCCCATCTTAACAATAACAAATGATCACGCATAGTCCTCCGCAAGGGGGGCACTACAAATGACTCCAATCAACCAGAGTCATCTGCTACCCGAGGTATCCTCATGATTAGTAACGAGACTGTTCATTTATCCACCAAAACAAATACCTATGATTCTGTTCCAAGTTCGAACAAAAATGGGATTTAGAAAGATAAATCCCCTTTGGAATATTCTCCCTCCACTCCTCCACCTACTAGTCCTCTTCACATCGAAAGGCCTATTCCTGACACTGTTGCGCTCGCCAAAAGCCACCATTCGAAAAGCGACATTCAATCCGAGTGCATGAGCTACTCAGAACTACAATATTGTTGAGGACTTAGCTCAAGCACCCTACTCAATGTCAACTGTCAAATTTCTACAACATTTCCCTAGTCAGCATAGAACCTTATTGTCAGCACTTGAAGCCGTCAATTGTGAGACTTCCAACACGATCATGTTTAATTTGGAATATTTCAAGCCAAGGACTTCCAACCAATTGGCTTTTCAATTTCACACTAAGATTTGTGGGAACAACATCCATCATACCGTTTTGGATGATGGTGCCTCCACTTCCATCATGTCCTTGTCCTGCTGGAGATCTATTGGCTCTCCGGAAGTAACCTAGTCTCCTACCATGTTAAAGGCCTTCGATGGTGGTGGTTTCCAACCATACTGACTCATACCATCACTAGCAGTAGAAATGGGGGGAAAAACTGTCTCCATCCATGTGGAAATAGTAGATGCCCCATTGGATTACAATATCCTACTTGGTCGAAACTAGTTTTATGCCATGACCGCAGTAGCATCATCAGTTTTTCTCCTGGTGCAGTTTCCTCATCAAGGAAAAGTTGTCACCATTGATCAACTGGAATTTCGCACACCAGATATTCATTCCAACACCACCAATAATGTCTCGTTGTTGACACAATCTCAATTTCATTATGAAGACATCGGTGTTTTCCTTTTGAAAGACTCTTCCATTATCGGAGTCTTCCGGAGCTTCCACCCCCAATATATTCTATCAACACGATCTCTTAGAGTACCTCTCAATCCCATGAATTTCATGATTCTTGGGTTGTACCGAGTCCCTCTGAATACGAAACCATAGGAAACTGCATGCATTTTAACTTAAATGAGGTAACCTATCACATGATTCAATCTGCTTCAGATTGTACCGATTCTGCTGACCACCATATGGTGGCACCAAACCCTAAACCTATTCCATATTGGATCGATTCATCATTTCCCTCTTTTGATTCCCTTCTACAGAATTTTCCCTCAGATGAGTCTATCATGGAAATCATGAGCATTGATGAACCTCGGTGGAAATATCACCATCATCGACCATCTTTCCTTCCCAATATCCACGCGATAGAAACCAATATCGAATCCACCGTTTTGGCATGATGTTGTCCAAAATCCTCAAACTCCCACCCTCACTCACAATGTGTTTTCAGAGGGAAATTTAGCTAATATTATGGAAAATTTTCCTATAGACATATCAGTGAAACCTGGTGTCGTGGAACACATCCACCTAGGAAAAACTTGTACACCCACTGAAGTGGAATTTTACACAGCCTTGTTTAAAGAGTTCGACGATGTTTTTGCATGGAGTTATGAAGAAATGACAGGAATTGACCCTTCTATTGTGTTCGATGAAATCAAAGTTTATCCTGGTGCAAGACTTGTTCGGTAGAAACTACGACCCGTTCACCCCAAAAAAACTGTAGCCATTAAGGCAGAAGTTGAAAATATTCTTCAAGCTGGTTTTATTTATCATGCCCCATTAATAGACTGGGTGTTTAACATCGTTCCTGTAGCTAAGAAACATGGCACGATTAGAGTTTATGTTGATTATATGGATCTGAACAAGGATTTTCCTAGGGACAACTACCCTACCCCCTTCATTGACCAAATTATCGATAACTGTGCTGGAAGTGTCATATTTTCATTCATGGATGGATTCTCTGGCTCTAATCATATAGAGATACTCTCAAATGATCAACATAAAACAACTTTCATCTGCCCATGGGGAACCTTCGCATACCAAAAGTTACCTTTTGTCCTTAAAAATGCTGGGGCTACTTTTAAACGGGCCATGTCTTATGCATTTCACGATATCAAGCATATTGTGGATCCTTATTTGGATGACTTACTTGCTCATTCTACTTTGCGAGAAGACCATCTAGAGCACCTTAGTGCCATATTTCTACGGTGTCGTTACTACAACATCCGCTTGAATCCTCTGTATTGAAGCCGACAAATTACTAGGTTTCATAGTCTCCAAAGATGGTATTCGCATCGATCCATTGAAAGTTGAAGCTATCTTAGCCTTACCTTCACCGAATGATATTCCAGAACTCCAAAGTTTGCAAGGGCACGTAAATTTTTATGCCGCTTCGTTTGCAATTTCGCCGAGATTACTCAGGGCTATATGAGACTACTCAAGAAGAATGTCCCATTCATTTGGGATAATGAAGCTCAAAAATATTTTGATAACTTGAAAAATGGCTTGACTAATGCTCCTGTGTTACAACCCCCCAACTATACACATGATTATATCTTATACCTCGCAACATCTACTTCCACTATCGTAATGGTGTTAGTACAGGAAGACGGTAGTGGTCATGAACATGTGATATATTATCTCAATAAAAGTCTTATCGATTCTGAAACACGCTATTCACATGTGCAGAAACTGGCTCTTGCAATTGTTTTTGCTGTCCATAGATTTCAACATTATATCTTGTTCCGCAAGACCATATTTATTGCCAACTTCAATCCCATGTACTATATCCTAACATGTCAAGTGTTGGGAGGAAAATAATCCCGTTGGATTGTTGTCCTTTAGTAGTTCGATTTGGAGTTTGCAAAAGCTAAATCCAAAAAATATTTGGTCTTTGCTGAGCTGATATATGCTCTGCCCCATGTCAATGAAGCATCGGAGCCCTTTGACTTTCTTCCTGATGAGTCATTGTTCCTCATTGGCACGATTGATCCTTGGTATAGAGACATTGTTTTATATCTCCAAACCCAACACTTTTGGTGTGATCTCAATCGTGATGAGAAACACTGCATCTGACACCATACCAAATATTACCTAATCATTAGTG
Source organism: Larix kaempferi (assembly GCA_027924585.1). Lineage (NCBI taxonomy): Eukaryota > Viridiplantae > Streptophyta > Pinopsida > Pinales > Pinaceae > Larix > Larix kaempferi. The sequence goes on along the minus strand of BSBM01000089.1, from coordinate 13,963,437 downwards.
ATACTTTACATCGTCGTGGTATCGATTCCATCCTGCGTCGATGCTTAAATCTAGATGAAGCCGAATGTGTCTTTAATGACTATCGCTTGGGAGCTTGTGGCGGTCACCTCTCTAAGATGGCTACATCCCATAATATTTTGCGCACGGGATACTTCTGGCCATCTATATTCAAATATTGTGTTGAAGCGATCAAGAAGTTCCCCCCATGTCAATTCTTTCAGTCCAAGAAGTGCTCCCATCCAACTCCACTGCATCTCGTGATTGTTGTCAGCCCCTTTGCGAAATGGGGTATCGATTTTATGCATTGTAAGCCTACGTCATCCGGGGGGCATGGTTATTTCATCGTAGCAGTTGACTATTTTACCAACTGGGATGAAGCTATGCCTACATATGATGAAGACGAAAAAAAAAAAACACTTGTATTCAATCATATCATTGCAAGGTTTGGAGTCCCTCAAGCTATGGTAATTGATCATGGTTCCCATTTCAGGAATCATATGATGGATAAAGTAAGTACCAAATTGGGTTTTTGTCATGAAAAATCATCCCCCTATTACCCCCAGTAAAATGGACAAGTAGAGGAAATCAACAAACTCTTGAAAAAAATGATCCAACGCATGGTGGGGATCCATAAATAAAATTGGCACTTAGCACTATTCTCGGCTCTTTGGGCCTATAGGAATTCCATAAAAAATGTGAATGGGTTCACACCATTTCAATTGGTCTATGGTCTGGATGCTATCCTCCCGGTTGATTGTGAAATCCCATCCCTCAAACTGGCCGTTGAAATCTTTCCAAACACCTCTGCAGAGGAAGAATGATTTCTATATTTAACCAAGCTTGATGAAACTCGTCGCGATGATGCACTCTCTAACGAGATTCACAAAAAGTTAATTAAGGCTCAATATGACAAATCTGTCCAACCTCGTGCTTTTAATGAAGGTGACCTAGTCTTGACTTACGATCAAAGGCATGAAAAACTAGGAAAAGGAAAGTTGGAATCCATGTGGTATGGTCCCTACATTTTCAAATGATTTCTAGTGTATTTATCTTGTGATTTTTTATTCATTTTTGTGTGTCAGGATCTTGTCTCGTTCACGACTATTTATCCCGATTTGTGCTTTGATGCACAGATGCCGGTGTATTTCGTATTTGTGGATGGTGCTAGTCGACATACCCAGAGTCTCGCTTCTGCAACATGGGTACTCTATTCCCCTACTGACGATTTGATATATTCGAGTGGAATCTTCTTAGGTCCCGCAACGAATAACATAGCGAAATATCGTGTAGTCATTGGGCTTCTAACTGAAGCATCCTCTCTCGGAATTCACCATCTCATGGTCTACCCGGATTCTCAACTCATGGTATCTCAACTAAATTGCATTTACACCGTTTGTGATCCCATATTACTTAACTTATATCGAAGGATACGCCTCCTTGAAATATCATTTGATTATATTTTATATCAACACATACCAAGGCAATTAAACACAGTGGTTTATTCATTAGCTAACTACATGTTGGATTTGCATCTATCTCATACATAACCAATATTACCATTAAAAACATGTAAATGATGTAAAAAATGAATCATCATAGATAAAAAGTCGAGATAGGTCCATGTATATATCATGTAATTTTTTTTGATCATGTCACAAATAGTATCAAATGCGTAAAAAAGACAAAATCGGGATCACTGCCCGTACAAAATCGCCATTATCCCCTATACATCATGTAAATGCCGCTAATACTAAAAATAACTACTGCTTGGATCTAATCATGAGGAGAACGGTGCTCATGATAGAAAACTATCGCCCTAGCGACACAGAAAAGTTATCTGCCGATACGCTTTAGCCCACCTACGGTATGCCTCTGGAGGTGATAAGGGACCTCAGGAAATCTCATCGGAGGGACACCCATGGTCAAACCCTCAATATTTCGCTCTACATCATGAAATACCCTTGCCTCGTCCTCCTTTTCCTGATAATCCTCTCCTCGTCGTCGTAGTGGAGAATATCCTGTTGGCCTCACTGGTTCACAATTTGCAGCATTACACATATACATATTAGGTCTTTTGTGCAACAACAATATATATATATATATATATCTTAAAAAACTCAAAAAACATGTTCAAAGGTCACATACCTGACTCATCCCATTTCTCATCCTCTGGTAAATCCAAGTCAATGTCACCTCGGAAGTCTACCCCAGCAAAAGGATAATCCTCGGTCATTATAATCTGTTCCTCTAACCATGAAAATAAGTTGGCACCGAATGCCAAAACCTGTGGCCCACCTAGCCAACTAGCATAATCACTCCATATCCCCCTACGTGTCTCATATGGAGGACAATGAGGTCTCTCTATCTGTGGGTGTAGTAGTGGCACCCTCTCTAAGAAGAAGGTGACTAGAATACTGCAATATCCAAACTGCTTGACTGCCCATTGTGACACTTGGTGACTTGATCCTTGATGTTGACCAAGCCTCCCTCACGCTAGTTGAATAACCTTGGTTCAAGGCATTCCAAGGCATAATTAATTTGGGCCTTGGTAACATGATGAGGCCCTACAATTCCATCCACTTGAGCAATGGTATATAAGATTATCCCCATGGGAAGATTGATCACATCAACTATGATTACTTTCCCGCTTTTCTTACGGGATCCCTGCCTGCAATATTGAGCTATGTAGTCCTTTGTACTCTCATCGGTGCTAAAATGTCCAACTAGATTGAATCGTGCCCCTCTCCTAGAGAGACCGATTAAGAAGTATATGTCATTGAGCTCTATCTCAAGGATATGCTCCGCTATACAGAAAGCTTGTAGATCTGGCTCCCACATTTCTATAATGTGGTTCAGAAGTTTCCCTTGTTTCCTGACGCATCTTGTCTTGAAGAACTTCAGTAATCCGCACTCTCTCAGTGCGGACAATGTGCCATCATCATTGAGGGAATATTGGTCATCCTCTTCATTCTCTCTCTCTTTCCACTTGATCATTGTCTCTCTTATCTCTTGGAAACTCCTAAAAATTATCAAAGGAACCTGTGATTAGAGTCTTGAAACCAATTTTTTCCAAATGGGAAGGGGGCAAGCTCTTTAAATTTCCATTATGCGTATTTTCGCGCCCTAACAATTTATAGAGCATGATAATTATCAGTTTTTGCGCCCCTACTATGCCCCAGAACACGAAAATACTAGAATTTTCGTGCTTTGCGATATATTTAGGGCAAGAAAAATTCTTTAGCGCACAAATTTTATGCCCTAGGGTGCTTGCTTTCCCCCAAATCAACATGAAATTGAAAAACTAAGACATTAAATGAAATAACAGAGCAACATGACTAACCTACTTTGAACGATGGCTCGAATGGTGCCCTAGATCTCCCGATATCTTGAGTTCAAAATTGGCTCCCAACAAAGGTAAAAATCTCCTTGAGGTAAAAATGACATGTTTTACATCCTTACTCTCTTTTTATAATGGAACTAGTTATTTTTTACCTATTTTCACCTTCATGACCTTTGTTTAAGGCCTTTTTCACATATTTTATCTTCTCATGTTATTTTCTATCGTCTTTGACCAAGTTTGGGCAGGTTCATTAAGGGGGTTCATTCCAGTGGAATCATTTGTTGACCTTTTTCGAGCTCACTTTCTCTCTTTCGTGCTCTGTATCTGAAATATGAAATAGATTCCAAGTGCTTTTCACACTTGAGTCGTGCTTGTTAAAATTAAGTAAAAATTGTCGAGCTCATTCCACTTTACTCGTGTTCGTAAAACAATGAGGAAAGTATCAACCTAGTATTATTTTATCTCTTTTTTCGACTAGGGTGATTAACTCACGAAAAAGGAACCCCACAGAGTTTTCATTAGGCTCTTTTCAAACTCTCGAAATAAAATAAAAGATTGCCAAGTGAACTTGTCTCTTTCACACTTGTAAAAGTATTTGAAAGGTCATCTATTCAGTGGTAGTTTATCCCTTTTTCCGACCGCTTAGACCATTTACAAAAAAGGAACACCTTAGTCAACCTTTGACTACGAGAGTTGCTCCGGACATTATTTTATACTTTTTTTTCAGGTCTGGGGACTAACTGTTATGAAAAATTCAAATATTGGAGTCTTCTTTAGGTTATTTCAGACTCCCTAAATATGAAAATTTCCTGAGTTTACCTTTTTTGGACTCGTAAAATTAAACATCGAAGGATCCTTACTAGACCGAAAATCTCCTTCCTTGGGTTTGTAAAAAGTGCAAGGTTGGACTCATCTAACGATGAGCTATATCAAGCATTTGTTATCCTCCTCGAGCTCGTTAAAAGAAAGGGGGGTACTTGTCAAACATGATGGGGGAAAATGGGGGGAATAAGCTGAGTTTAATTTTTTGGAAGCCAACGAGTCGTTACCTTTGAACTTGGCATCTGTCCGCATCTTGTCCTGTAGTCGGGTGTTCAGTATGTTTCTGGGTCATAACTAAAGCCGTGAGTCATCTTCCTTCTTTGATTCATCCAAAGAACACCCCGGTTATAGTTATCTCATGTTTTGGTTTATGCCTTTTTAAGTCCATGTTTCCAAGTCGTATGTCATGCCGTCAAATGTTCAAAGGAAAGTGTAAGACTGAGTCAACTTTCTTCAATATTGTCAGCCTTTACATCCTTGTGTCAGTCCGTACTCATCTGATTCATTACTTCATCTTGTTGGTTTCGTGTCGATGATGTGGGATTCATTATGACCCTCTTTTGATGAGTCTATTCCCGTCGACTTCAAGGCATCATCCATGATTTAGATGTAGGGACCATTTGAGTGCCTTGGTACCTACATGCCTCAATAGCATGTTTCCTCATATTCGACAGTAGGTTTTCATCATTGAACTCTGATCGAATGATCTTGCGGATGTTCGATGTCAACTCACCTATTCACATTTCATTGGGATGTACTATGATACCTTGGGGATCATTGTCATCATTGGTGATTTCCCTCACGCTTGTTAATGATTCACATCATTGACCGGTAATCAAGTGGTTTCTACAATGTTCAACTTCAACTCCTTGTAATCACATGGTTAGATTTGTATCGATTCGAGATTGGATAGAAGACCCTGGATGGTTCTGATGTCTATTTAGCACATCCAGGTTGCGGTGGTGATTCATTGAGTAGATTTCCACATGGACATCATGTTGGTGACCTCACTAATGTACTGTCACACATATCCGGTCTTATATTGGTTGTGGTTGTGTTATTGTCATATCATGGATATACGCTTGTGATGTAGTAGCCATGATTTCAGTCATGTGTTGAGTCAGTACTATCATGGATCTATGATGTATTGGTTGGAAGCCATGCTTCGAGTCAGTTGTTCCAAGCGTGGGTATTCCCACCTCAGATTTTTTAGACATATTGTTGTTGTTTGCTTGCCGCTATTCTCCAGTTCTCTTTTCGATATCTCTGCAGACTTAATTATTGGTAAGGTGTTTCGTCCATCAGATTCCTTCTAACCTCACACTTTAGGGGGCATCTGTTACACCTCAAATTGTCACACTGTGTACCAGTGTGAGTCTTCATCTCATTTCACCATGAGAAACATGATGATTATGCCTCTTAGGGGTGTTAGGAACCTTTGTCATTATGTTGGCCCCTTCCCTAGTCACACTTGGAAGTAAATACAACAAATTAGGGGTCAAAAACCACTTGACCTAACCCATTTATTGGCGTCCTTGATATATTTTCAAGCCCTTCCAGTGGTGCAAGGCGTGAAAATTCCTTATTTTCACGTTTTGCATGCCTATGGGGGCGCAAAAATTACAACATTTTCACACTTTGCTCATGTATAGGGGTGCGAAAATCCCTAAACAACCCTTTTCCTTAGATTTTGGATCTTGGATCTCAAGGATATTTTCATGGGATGAGGTCCCCCTTCGAATCCTATCTCACATTCCCTCCTTGGCATGGTTTAGATCCTTGATCCACATCTTTATCACTTAGCTCCATAATCTCCTCTTAGTGGTTGGCCTCCCAAATCTTATAAGAAGAAGGCCATCCATGAGCTAAGGGGGGGAGTTGATCTTGGAAGCATCAAACCTATGATCCTAAGAGTCTTGAAAGGGTGGTGAAGGAGAGCTTGGAGGATGATCATGTTGCAACAATGTCAGGTATAATCCATTTTGAGGTACATATTTTCATGGCTTTCCTATTAATATAACTTAGCCTATTCCTCCCACTTTCATGTTTTTAATGGGAAATGTATGAAATTGTCTCTATTTTCATAGTTAGTTATTTGTTCATACATATATTTGTTTGGAGAAGTTGTTGTATTTCTTTGGTGAATAGGTTCATAAGCCCGTGATCAAAGGCTGGAGCTGGAACAACCTAGGAATACAGAAGACAACCATCAAAGCAAGGTACACCATCTACCTACTTTGTCTGTCCATAGCTTACTAGTTTTTGTATGAGCTATATCTAGGAGGACTTTAGTGTCTATTTGTTTCCTTTCTGTCTTGGGTAGGCAATTAGGGGCCTTTTCTAATCCCAAGGGGATATCTACCTATCCGTAGGGAGATTTTCTTAGCACAAATGGCAATTGCATTAGAAGATATATAAACATTAAATAATATTAGAAGTATGAAATACCAATAATATAAGTGTTTTTATCCTTACTTTTATGATTTTAAGATGAATACTAAAGTTATAGGTTTGTTGTCGCTCTAAAAGATGGCCTACCATTTCAACGAGTCGTGGAATTCAAATGACAGGTTTGCACGTAGAGGCTAGTGGGTTGTTGGACACATTATGACTTGTTGAAGAGGTCACTTCTCCCCAAGAGTGAAGAGCCATTTTGTGCAAAAGGTGGGGTGGTAAGTGATGCTTTTGTCAAGTCCAACTGAAAATTAGCCTAGAGTCACTTGAAGGGTGTTGGATGTTTCATACTGAGTTAATGGATGAAATGCTCAATTGTATAGAGATTTATGAGCGAGAGTGTTTTTACAATAAGTTGATGTAATTAAGTCTATTATACCATTAGCTCACATACTTATCTTAGATACCTAGAGTTATTTGTTTGGAAATTTCTTACAATTAATTAATCAAAAACATTCCTTAAGAAGATGCATACAACATGTTGTATAATTAAAAAAAATGCAGGGCTTAATGCACCTAAAATGCAGTACAAACCCCAACATCACATTATCATACCCTAGATTTCTCCTAAAGGATAAAATTTTAAAAACTCAACCAATGGAGCATGTGGACATTGTGGTCAATTTGTCTTACCCAAACAAAGTTTTAGGAGGTTACAGTGCTCAATTATGTCACTTGGATTGGTTTTTATGCCCTTGGTAGAAATTTTCCAAGTGTCCTTGAATGGCTACATGAATCGAGTTGAAACTTGCAATAAACCGATAACCAAGACTTAGATTGACAAATTATTGATTCCATTGGACTCGTGAAATAATATTACACATAGGGACATTCCTCTCCCATGAGTCCATGGATTGGATGTTGTTTTATTCGATAATATTTGGAACTATGGTTTTACTCAGTAACATACGATGCAATTTTTGCATCACGTGGTAAATTTTTGAAAACTATGCCAACAAAGTGTGCGGACATTGTGGTGACATCAATATTTCCTAAGAAAACTTGTAGGAGGTTATGACACTGAAATATGCTGCTTGGATTGGATTTTATGCCCCCGCTACAAATTCAAAAAGTGCCCAGATTTAGGAAGCGAACTGAAATTCGCCATAAAAAAACAACTAGGAGTCAGATCAACAGAACATTGATTTTGATGGATTCATGAAATCAAATTACACCTAGAGATGCCCCTCCCCTATGATTCCATGGACTGCATATTGTTTTATTCGATGATTTTTGGAACTAGGATTTTGCTAAGTAACATGCAATACAAATTTGCATTACGTGGTAATTTTTTGAAAACTCTACCAATGGAGTGTGTGGATGTCATTCTTACCAAAATAAAGTATTAGGAAGTTATGACACTCAATTCTACTTCCTGGATTGGTTTTTATGACCTTGGTATAAATTCATCAAGTGTCCCTGAAGGAATTTAGGAAACGAGTTGAAACTCTCCATAAAATGATAACTGAGACTTGTGTCGACATACCATTGACTTTATTTGACTTGTGACATTGGATTACACCAAGGGACACACCTCTACCTTGACTCCATGGATTGGATGTGTCACGTCCCCTCCCATCCAACCAGCTAGAAGGAGAGGATCGTGAGGTTAAACCGGGCATCGATACCATTCTGTCAGTAATTAAACATTCAATTTGAGAAGAAGATGAACATGTACAATTGCATAAACATTTGAATACACAGCGGAAGTAAATTCGTTTGACACATCCATCATACATTCAAGATATTCAGCAATTAAACAATTTCAAGATAGCATAAGAAAATACTTATCTTAATGAAGTAGTACCAAACAACCAGCTACGCTTCTGCAACGTTCCACCCAACCGTAGGCCGGTGTGCTCCTTAATCTCTCAGCACCACTGCCACCCCCGAGCTGGGCACGATCTCCACAAGGAAAAGGAGAAACAGGCTCTCACATAGCCAAAGATATGCCAGAATCAGCCAAGCCAACTAGCAGTTGGGTTTCTCAGGCTGCTAAGAGGTGGGCAGAGGTGAGTTACTAGGCTAGTGGCTCACCCATGGAGCTATGGGTACACCATTGGGCTCATCAAGCCAAATCTGTCCTCTTCCACTCTTGAAGCTCCTGCTCACAGGTTCCAATCTAAAACGGGATGCACTGAACAACAAAACCACAATTACTGGGCATGAGGAAAACGATTTCCACAGTGGGATGCATGAGATGGGGTTTCAACTCACTCAGAAAAACGTGGGAACACACAAAAACGAAATGGGAAGATGGGAAACAGCCCTGGGAAGCCAATCCGTTTTTAGAAAAACGTCCTTGGGCATTCAGGGGCAAAAACAACTTCCATATAGTCCCCAAAACGTGGCCCTTCTCTCCCAGGCTGCTATATATACAAAAACGAACTTCCAGGCATGGAAAAATGCAGGATTTTTGCTGAAAAACGTGAAGGGAAAGACCCAGATAGCTCCAAATGCGTGAATGAATGAAGACTGCCCATTCCCCATGGCTTTGGGCACCATTTCGTGGGTGGTTTCTTGCCTCACAAGCAAAAACACGATTTTCCAAGTTGATGGCTTGCCCATCCACGAAAATGGCTTGCCCATACCCTTTCATTCCCAGGGCATTAACTGCCTTAACCAATTTCTTGGAAAAATTAAATGATTGGGCACATGAGACAAAATGGGTAGTTGGTGGTTTATGGGTTTCCCCATTGACACATGGATTAATACCATTGGCTCAAGGGTTTGAATAGTTTCCCTCCCTATTCCTTGTAAAGATCATGCCCCATCTCTTTGTTGCATTGCGTAGCTGGTTGTGGGTTTTTATTGAAATGGCATATTTACATGATGTCTGATTTTTACATTGTGCACAGCTAGCACAAGAACCATATGCATCTATTCTAATTGCCGATACATAAAGCGACAAATCAATGGCGGGGCCTTGGCCTTGAGCTCCTCACCATGATTAAGTTACAATATTTACATCATTTACGATCTAATGCAAAGGGGGTCAAAATGGGGACGTGACAAGATGTTTTTTTATCACTACAACAAAACAAGCAATTAGCGCCTAATTTGGTGTCCATTTTTAGTGTATTTTTTTCCAATTGAGTTAGAAAACCTGGTGTGAAATGAATTTTTTTTAAAGTGCCTAAATTAATGCCCCAAATAGCACCAATTTGACCACCCCTTTTACACTTAAGTTAGCACCTTCTTTAGCACCTAAATTAGCACCTTAAATTTCACCAAGGTTAGCGTTTGGTTTAGTGCCATAAATAATAACTGAAAGAGGAAATTTGCTTCGCTCTAAATGTTTGATTTAGCACCACATGTGGCATCCACTTTAGCACTCATTTTGGCATCCATGTTTTCTTGCACATTAGCGCCATGTTTGGCTTCCACTTTAGTGCAAGGTTTGGCATCCACGTTTGCACCTGATTTTGCATCCACAAATAGTGCCATGTTTGGTTTCCACTTTACGACTTGGTTTTCCATCCATATCTACTTACACAAGAGCGACACATTTGGATTCCCATTTAGCTCCTATTGTTGCTTCCCATTTAGCACCTATGTTTGCTTCCTGTTTTGATTTTGCATTAACATCACATTTAGCTTCCAATTTAGCACCTAGTTTTGCTTCCTTGTTGGCTTCTAGTTTTGCTTCCATTTTGGCTTCTAATTTTGCATCTGTAATAGTTCCACATTTTCCTTCCCATTTAGCACCAAGTTTTTCTTCCAATGTTGCTTCTGCATTTGTGTTATATTTGGATTCCATTTTAGTGTTATTTAAATTTAGGAATAGAAAATTACATCACTAATGGAACCAAATCTATGTTTATCCTAGGAAACCCACCAACCCATGGTAGGGGCTTCCAATGGATTACAATTTAAAATTACATTTTATGGAAAAATAAAAAATATTTGTAGCTTTAAGAGATTGCAGATTTGGATTATACCTCGAAAAAAGGAAAAGTAACACTAATGATCTTAAGAATCTAGTACCTACATACATATTATAGTAAAATATAAACTATGACTGTATATATATATATATATATATATATGAAATTTTAAACTTAGAGCCATGGAAATGTCTAGATCTAGTGCTACCGTCAAACCTGCATATATATATATATATATATATGAAATTTTAAACTTAGAGCCATGGAAATGTCTAGATCTAGTGCTACCGTCAAACCTGCATAGTACAATAAACAAAAAAAACCATGAGCAAAACTTGAAATACAAGTTATGGTTTTGGTTTATGATGGAAATTGGGAAATAAAAAAAACTCCATGAAGAAATCCCATAAAGTTAAAAAAAAAGAGATAGCTTGTAAATCTTAGCTCTTTAACCCTGCAAGCAAACAATGTAGTCTTCTTTCCATCTTCAAACAATCTGCAAGCAAATAATTGAAACAAGAGAATACTAATAAGATTATTAAAATCAACAAGAAGAAAACAAAAAAAGATAAATAATGTTGAAAAATCCATGCTAAACAATAAGGGGAAGTAAGAGGAATCTAGTACCTACATACATATTGTAGTAAAATATAAACTATGACTATATATATATATATATATATATATATATATATATATATATATGAAATTTCAAACTTAGAGCCATGGAAATGTCAATATCTAGTGCTACTGTCAAACCTGCATAGTACAGTAAACAAACAAAACCATGAGCAAAACTTGAAATACATTAATAGATCTGAATTAAAAACAAGCCAAAAAAACAAATAGAATGAAGGGTGATGGAATTTGAACTCTTATCTCTTTCTATAGAGAAAGTGCATTTCTTAGGTCACACCCGTATTTGGTTTTAAAATAATACTAAATACAAAAATATATAAAGGCCTTGGTTATTAATCCATAAAAAAAGATAGATTCGTATTTTGGCCATAACTTTTGAAGTTTTGATCTGTTTGATCTCTATTATAGTTTGTTTCAAAGATAATAAAATATAAACTTCTGTATTTTCTTGGGAAACTATAACCTTATGGATTTTTCCTAGAATTACTTGTAAAGTTATGGTTTTGGTTTATGATGGAAATTGGGAAATAAAAAAAACTCCATGAAGAAATCCCATAAAGTTAAAAAAAAAGAGATAGCTTGTAAATCTTAGCTCTTCAACCTTGCAAGCAAACAATGTAGTCTTCTTTCCATCTTCAAACAATCTGCAAGAAAATAATTGAAACAAGAGAATACTAATAAGATTGTTAAAATCAACAAGAAGAAAACAAGAAAAGAGAAATAATGTTGAAAAATCCATGCTAAACAATAAGGGGAAGTAAGAGGAATCCCCACCTTAAGAGGAGAATCCTCCTAAAAGAAACCCTCTCCTCCATAATACCCATGAGGAAGTAAAAACCTAGCTAGAAAACCCAAGAGAAGAAGAAAGGAGGAGAAGAGAGAAAGAGAGGAAGAAAGAATAGAGAAACAAATGAAAGATTAGGCTTGAGAGTCTTTTTATGGAGGAAATTCCCCTAATTCCAATTTACAAAATTAATTACCTCACCCTCCTCTATATTAAAACAAGTGGCACGTTTTGAGCTCATGATTTTATTTGAAATGATTTTTCCCTCTTGAGATTAAGTTAATTTTTTAATTATTCAAAAAAATGCTATATAAAAGGAATAATTATAAAGGTTCTATTTTATTTGTACTGGCTTATATATGTTTTTTTACAGTAGTGATATCTTTTCAAAGTTGTGTATATTTTACTTTACAATTGGGAAACATTACACACACAATTAGTTGAAATGTGTATAGTTGAGTATTTCCCCACACCACACATTTTTAGTCACAATAAATAATTACATAGTTGGAGTGTTATTGGTTATATAATCTATGTTAAACGTAGCGCACAAGACTATATATAAATATTATACTCATATATTAATTTATATTCATTTTCTTAAATGGGACATGATAAAATAATTATAATATTTGTTATTATTGTTAATAGAGAACATTTCTTAATTGATTTTAGTATACCATAGTGAGGGTGTTTACGTGTTTTACATTGTTATTAATTGAGTTAACTAATACGACTAAGCCATTAAAATGTGTAATAGTAAAATGGTTGGAATTTTAGTTTATAAATAACCATGGATAATATTGATTTGCAATTGGTAATATAGTCATACCCTTAAATAGAAATGCAGGTGATTCATTTCAATGGAGAGAATTGTTAACAAATATTTGTGTTCCTTTAAATTCTCAACACTCTTGGTTCACCATAATATTTTTAGGATGTGTATCTCCTTGTGCTTAATTACAATTTGTGAACTAATTCACACAATGAATTTTATTATATTAAACCACATTTTGTATTAGTTAATGTTGGAATTTATACCATTTTCCTTATACTTAAGTGCAGTTAGGGAATGAATGAAATAATTAAGGTGATCAAGTTGTATACAAGTAATTTTATTTAAAACGTATCACTAATAATTACCTCTTACACTTAATCTTAACGATTAAAGATAATTAGTAATCTTTTTTAAAGCAATATTTATGTCTATTACCCACATTAGGGTTGATTGTTGAAGGAAAACAATAATTATTAGTGTTGATTTATATCTTCTTAGGTTAATTAGGTGAACAAATTGCCCTTCCTAATGATAAGTAATTTATGGGATTATACAAGAATAATTAAATTATCTTGGTATTGTCTTATGCCTATGCATGTCATTACATTTTATATACATGATTATGGATATTACACAAGCACTTTAAACTTGTACATCGATTTCCCTAGAAGGAAATATGCATGGTACACAAACATAGAATAAAAGCATTAGAAGAACTTGAACAAATTCTAACCATAATTGGGTCATCCAATGTCAAAATGAGGTGAATGAGGTGTCGTTGGAAAGGTCTCAGAACCAATTATACCAGGTAAACTCTAATTTTTTTTATTTAGAGTCTATCAAAAGTATTGTTTAAACCTTGAACTACTGCCACCAAATTGATGCTTAAAAGAGGTCCTAAAAATGCAAATGATTGTTTTGAGCAATCGAAAGTTGAAACTAGACATATGATACACTATTGGAAAGGTATCATATTAATCTATATTGCTACTTAGCTTGATTTTTCCTTTGGATCATATTCAAAACAAAATATGATCATGAAGTCATGATAGTGGAAGTTGTCCATTTAGGAGGTGTGCACTTTGCTCTATTTGTATACTAGGAAAACAAACTCGGAGTCAAGCAAACAATGGATCGTTGGAAAGCTTATCCATATATATACTAGGTCAAAGTTCTTTATTTTTCTCATAATGAATATAACCTAGTTTATTTTCTATGAATAATCATGTCTTGTTGGAACCCATCCAGTGACTAGCAAAATGGGCCAACATTGAAATTTTTGCAAACTGGGATTGTACATCGTGATTTATGACATAATCATCCTTTACATATGAAATAATGATATGGGAGGGTTTCAAAACTTTTAAATAATCTTAGTACGACCTCCCCAAAGGCCAAATATTATGCTCATGAAATGAACCAAAGTAGGTGGGATTGATATCAATTATGTGCCAAGAAGATTCTATTGAACATTCTAGCCTTAATGGATGTCATAAACATGAATCACGTGTTAGGGAATACTAAAATTTTGAAGTTCAATCAACCCTATTAACCTAAACAAAGTGCAAGAGGTTTGACTAAACTATTAACCAAACCAATGAATTTATCTTTTACTAAACTACGGTGGGGCTAATAATGACCATTGATGCTCTTTATGTGCTTGATAAGTCACTTTATACCCAAAATAACCAAATATATTAACCCATTGATACTCTTTAATGGGACAATAGTCATAATGAGGATGACTCCTACCACTTTATTTGATTGGAACCAGATTTTAGAAATCGGATGTTCGAGGAAACCTTCTTAGAGACTTGGAAGAGATAAGCATTGGAAAACATCATGTTGAGATTTATGCCATGGGACATGTGAATTATTCAAATATTTCTATGCCCTATACTTGGGCATCATTTTAAAGGTAGAGGGTTTCCCATTCCTCCATTTTTCTTGTTTTTCCATTGTGTGGCTTCTCTTTCCTCTTTCAGTTTTCATCTTATGAATCCATGAAGGAGCCTCTTGATCAATGATCCCCTATTTGTGATGATTTCCCTCGCTAAGTTCATTTGCATCAACATTTTTAATCCTACTTTGATCATATTCCCCAACACATACAAATGAATGAGGTTTGATATTTGGATTATGTGACAAAGGTTTAGAGAGGGATTGCAATGGAATACCCTCACCTTTTCCCAATGTTTTTTGGTGGTAGTACAAAAATAATATTAAACTGAGCCATTGCATACAATTGGTATATAGCTACCATTTTAAGATTTGGTCAAATAAGATGGGTGTTGAGTACTAAACCATGGTGTTGGATCAAAATCGTAGGTCTTAGGTGCTAAAGTGAGATTTGAAAGGGAAAACGTGTTAAATGTACAACATCATGAGACATTCTCCAAACCAATCTTGTGCAACTAATATTGATCGTCCCGTATAGAGGTGAACACTTTTATTGCCTTCCGTGTAAAGGTTATTCCTCCCGTATAGGGTAATTGATCAAAATAATGATGTTGTAAAGTCTTGTTGGACAAGGCTCCGGACTTGTGTGTCAAGTCATGATTCTCATATGAACCTTCCGTATAAAGGTATCCATGGGATGGATCTCATGTATAGAGGTGGAACTTCTGTATAAAGGCCATGCTTTACTTATTAAAAGCATTTAATGTTGTGTGATATATTATTAACCATGATCACTAGATTTCTATTAAGTATCCTTTAGATATTGATCACCTCTAAAGTGAATTACTTTAGCATATGATCATTTGGTATGGAATAATATGCTATGATCAAAACATCTGGTAATTCTTCTTAGTATAATGTAATGTGATGGATAATTAAAGTTAGCATACATTGAGCATGCAATAAAAGATAAAGAGATAAAGATAAATGTTTAGAGAAAAAGAGAATTTGAATTTGATCCGAAGATGAATAATTGAACTCGAATTGTTGATCTTCAGTTAAGGCCACAATGTATGCCTCAATTAAATAAATAAATCACAGTGGTCACTACAACTAAATCAATCAACATGATTTAAGTTAATAATAGTTAACTAAGTGTTAAATAAGAAGGACTAGTTAACTACAATGTTTTCACTTTAGTTAAAATGAAAGACGTCACTTCAGTAAAACAAGGAGTACTCAAATTGATCACTACAATGATGTTATCAAGAAAGAATCAGTTAAAGAGAATTAACTAAGAGACAACAAAGAAGATCTAGTTAACTAAGTGTTATTGCATGGCGACACTTATGTCAAACTAAAATATGACATTTGAGTTGCGGCACTTTCATGACGACACTTAAGGTAGCCACCTAACTAAGTGGGAAAGATTCCAGTTAAGAGACAGTTCAGTGAGATGAAGCACTGCATGAGAAGTGGGGCGCACTTCTTCATGCAAGATTGATACGTCTAGGTTGAGGGCTAGTTCATCCTGAAGTTAGAAGAAGCCGATGCATGACAATAATGTATAAATATGTTATACTGGATTAATGAATTCAATGTGAAGTGAATTCTATTCTCCATTGAAGTCAAGGCGCTTCTCTTTGTGCAAGTTATTGTTCTTGCTTGTTATTGATGTGTTGGGCACATTGGAAAACACATCCGATTGATTTCTCTTCTCTATTGCTTCCGTATCTTCACCAAGAGTGTTTTGGTGATCTCTTATCTTCCGAAAGAAATCTACTATGTTGTAAAAGAAAGCATTCTCTTCTATCCATTATATTATATTGAGAATAATTATTGTTTTTTTTTCTCATAGTTTTGAGGGTTTTCCCCAGGTTACATCTTGTGTTATGGATGTATGAATTTCATGTGATTGAATTGTCTCATTGTTTCAAGTTTATGCATAAAAAAGAATTGAAGATCAAAGCTCAACCAAATATTAACATGGTATCAGAGATCAGGGCATGAAGGATCTCATTTTTGCATGCCAACTAGATCCTACGTAGATCCTGAGAAGTTGAGGACAATATTTGAAGACTATGGCATCAATCTCTATACGACCGGAAGACCATCTTGAGAGAACCTCAAACTTCAACACTTGGAAGGATAGGATTCTCAACATCCTATAGGAACATGAATTGGATATATACATATCCACTATGGCGAAGGACCCTACATCTAATGCTGAGTGCATCAACTTCAAGAAGAATCAAGCTAAGGAAAAACAGATCATGTATGATTCGATAAAAGATAACTTGTGCTCGTGATCACACCGCTGAAGACCGCAAAAGAATGTTATGATACATTGACTAATCTATATGAGAAGAAGGCCCCAAATCAAAAGAGGGCATTTAAGAATAGGTTACGAAACCTCAATACAGAGAAGGACGAGATAGTGGCCTCCTTCTTCACTAAGATCTATCAGGTCAGATATCAACTTGTTAACATTGGAGTTGTAGTGGATGAAGATGATATCATCCAAACTGCTGTTGATGGTCTCCCATCTTCATGGGAGACATTCTTTGCTGCTATCAATGGTCGAGAATTCCAACCCGGGTTTGAAATATTGTGGAATGACTACATCCAAGAGGAAGGGCGAATCCAGAGCAATGATATGTGCACTAATGAAGAAAATATTGCCCTCACGACAAGAATTAAGAAAGGAAAGAAACCCTTCTTCCAAAAGAATTTCTCTCATCCAAAGAAGAAGGAGTTCAACAAAGGATTTGACAAGTCAAAATATAGATGCTACAGTTGCAACAAGAAAGGCCATTTCTCAAGAGAGTGCAAAGCAAAGCAGAAAGGAAAGTTTCATGCTTCTACCGCCATTGAAGATGAAACCACTCAAAAGAATGCATACGAAGAAAAGGAGACAAGAAGGTTGTTTTAACTTGTCTCATCCCTTTCGGGATTCGTCATCACAAGTGTAGACACATGGTTTATTGACAGTGGCACATCTAAACATATGACTAGTTAAAGAGTGTCATCACTGACCTAAAGGAGAAAAATTTCATAGGCATGGTAGAGTTGGGGGACAACTCAACATATTCTATCCAAGGAGTTGGATCCACCTCATTCCAACTGAGCACCAATGATATTTTACATGTGGAGGACATTCTATATGTTCCAGGATTGAATAAGAACCTCCTATCAGTTTTGGTTCTTAAATACAAAGGATTCCGAGTTATCTTCATGGATAACAAAGCACTTTTACGGCCAACAAACAAAATACTAGAATCTGCTGTTGTGATTGGAGCTCGAGAGGGAGGACTCTACAAGGTACCCGGTAAGTACATTCAAGCTATGATTCACCACACTATCATTCCATGAGAGATATGGCACTAAAGGCTTGGACACCTACACTACAAAGCGCTACCAGGACTTCAAAAGATGGTAAACGGTATGCTCATATTTGATTTTGAGCATGATAGTGTATGTCGGGGTTGTGCACTTGGGAAGAATGTTAAGAAACGTTTTTCCAGCAATACTACTAGATCTAAAGGGATTTTAGATTTAATACATTATGATGTATGTGGTCACATGTCACGCCTCTCCTTGAGTGGATTTTTATATTATGTACTGTTCATAGATGATTTTTCTAGGAATTCATGGATTTATTTCATGAAGGCTAAAAGTGAAACTCTTAGAAAATTTAAAGAGTTTAAAGCCGTAGGTGAAAATCAGAAAGAAAAGCACATCCATGCATTAAGGTCTAATAATGGAGGTGAATTTGATTCACATGCATTTAATGATCTATGTAGTGATGCAAGAATATGTAGACAGTTAACAGTATCGATATGCAACCCTCAACAAAATGGGGTTGCTGAAAGGAATAATAGAACCATATGTGAGGCTGCAAAATCCATGATGCATGATCAAGATATGTCTACCTCATTATGGGCAGAAGCCATAAGTACAGTTGTGTACATCCATAATAGAAGCCCGCATGCCATTCTAGATGAGAAGACACTAGAAGAAGTGTTTATCGATGAGAATCCAGGCATCTCACACTTGAGGATCTTTGGGAGCCCAGTATACATTCATGTACCGAAAGAAAATAGAACAAAGATGGATCCTTCTAGAAAGAAAGGCACCTTTGTGGGTTATGGTGAGTCATCTAAAGCATACTGAATATATGTACCTGGTGAGAGACACATTGAAGTCAGCTAAGATGTTACCTTCACAAGGAAGCTACTTTCAAAATATCGAAAGAGATTCAATGTGATTCAGAGATGGAGGATTCAGATTCAGATTCCCCCCCTTTAGAGTTTGAGAGGGAGAAACTAGAATATGCCTCAGATTAGATCCTAAAGAACCAGTAGAACTGATTGAGAGGTAACCTGATGAACCTCTCGCTAAAAGAAGATCTGCTTGGTGCTGAGATATCTTACAAAATGTAGAGAAACATGGAGCACCAACAGGCTCATCCAAAGAGAGCAAGCAACCTGACAGATATTCAGGGTATGTTGAATTGATGAGTCACATAAGTGATTCATAACCATCCTCATATGAAGAAGTTGCAAATCAACAAGTTTGGAAAGATACAATGGCAGAAGAGTACAAATCTATAATGAAGAATGATGTTTGGGTGGTTGTTCCCAAACCTGATGGGAAGTCCATTGTGACTTCCGGATCGCTTTACAAGATAAATCATGTTGAAGATGGTAGCTTTGAGAAGTATAAATCCAGATTCATTTCCATAGGTTTCTCTCAGAAAGAAGGCATCGATTATGATGAGACATTTTCCCCTATGGCAAGGTACACCACAATCCGAGCAATGATTGCACTTGCATATATTCTAGGATGGAAACTTCACCAGATGGATGCGAAGATAGCCTTCCTCAATGGTGAGGTTGAGAAAGAGGTTTATATTCAGTATCCTGAAGGATTTTTGGTGCATGGGAAGGAGTCCCATGTTTGAAAGATAAATAAATCTCTATGTGGGCTTAAGCAACCCCCCAGGGATTAGTACTCCAGAATTGATAACCACCTTCAGAAACTGGGTTTCTGTAAGAGTGAAGATGATCCAAATTTGTACTTCAAAGTAGTGAAGAACCAACCGTTGATATTGGTTATGTATGTTGATGATTTGTTTCTCACTGGAGAGGAACATCTGATTGCTTGGTGCAGGAGGGATATCACCTCAGAGTTCAAGATGAAAGAGTTAGGTATGATGCACTACTTTATTGGCCTTGAGATTTGTCAAAGAAAAGATGAAATTTTTCTATCTCAAGGGAAGTACACTGTGGATATATTCCGCAAGTTTGTCATGATAGATTGCAAATATATGACTACTCCGATGGCTTCAAATTTGAGGAAACTTCATGAGTCAAGATCTGGATCAGATCTAGTAGATCCCACTTTGGATAGATAGATTATAGGCTCACTAATGTACTTGATACATTCGAGGCCTGATTTATGTTATGCCATGAGAATTCTGAGTCAATTTATAACTAATCCAAGACACAGAAATTGGATAGATGCTAAGCATGTGCTTAGGTACCTTCGAGGTACAAATTCATATGGACTTAGATATGCCTCCATTGGAGGAGTCATGTTACTTGGTTATACAGAATCATACTGGAGAGGAAGCATTGCCGACCGTAAGAGTACATCCGGCTACTGCTATAGCCTAGGATTAGCTATGATATCTTGGTCCAGCAGGAAGCAAGGCTCCGTAGCCTAGAGCACTAAAAAATGAGAATACATAGCTACTAGTGTTTCCTGTCGAGAAGCAGTGTGGCTCATAAAGTTACTTGTAGGGTTGTTTGGTGAAAATCTTGAGCCTACAATTATTAGGGGTGACAATCAGAGTTGCATCAATCTTTTCGAAACCCAGTGTTTCATGAAAATTCGAAGCACATTGAAATGAAGTATCACTTCATTCGAGACATGGTCCAAAAAGGTACAATGAAGCTTTAGTACATTGATACTGATGAGAATATTGCAGATGTGTTAGAAAAGCCTCTGTCAGTGACAAATTTGAGGTACTTCCGAGACAAGTTTGGTATGGCAGAGAATGCCTCCCTCACCGAGAGGGAGTGTTAAATGTATAGCATCAAGAGACTTTCTCCAAACTAATTTTGTACAACCAAGATTGATCCTCCCGTATAGAGGTGAACACTTTGATTTCCTTTCGTGTAAAGGTTATTCCTCCCGTATAGAGGTAATTGATCAAATTAATGATGTTGTAAAGTCTTGTTGGAAAAGGATTAGGACTTGTGTGTCGAGTCATGATTCTCATGTGAACCTTCTGTATAAAGGTATCCATGATATGGACCTCACATATAGAGGTGGAACTTCTGTATAAATGCCATGCTTTACTTGTTAAAATCATTTAATGTTATGTGATAAATTATTAACTATGATCACCGGATTGCTATTAAGTCTCCTTTAGAGATTGATCACCTCTAAAGTGAATTACTTTAGAATATGATCATTTGGTTTGGAATAATATACTATGATCACATCATCCAATAATTCTTCTTAGTATAATGTAATGTGATGGATAATTAAATTTAGCACATATTGACCACAAAATAAAAGATAAAGAGATAAAGATACATGCATAGAGAAAAAGAGAATTTGAATTTGATACGGAGATGACTAAATGAACTAGAATTGTCAAGCTCGAGTTAAAGCCACAATGTATGCCTCAGTTAACTAAAGAACTCATAGTGGTCACTACAAGTAAATCAATCGACATGATTTTAGTTAATAATAGTTATCTAAGTGTTAAATAAGAAGGACTAGTTAACTAAAGTGTTTTCACATTAGTTAAACTAAAAGAGGACACTTCAGTAAATCAAGGAGAACTCGAATTGATCACTACAGTGATGTTATCAAGTAAGAATAAGTTAAAGAGAGTTAACTAAGTGACAACAAAGAAGATATAGTTAATTAAATGTTATTGCATGACGACACTTATGTTAAACTAAAAGACGACACTTGAGTTACGCCACTTGCATGGTCAACGACACTTAATTTAGCCACCTAGCTAAGTGGGCAAGATTTCAATTAAGAGGCGAGTTCATCCTAAGAGACAATTCAATGAGATGAAGCACTGCATGAGAAGTGGGGCATACTTCTTCATGCAAGATTCATACATCCATGCTGAGGGTGAGTTCATTCTGAAGTTAAAAGAAGCCGATGCATGAGAATAATGTATAAATATGTTATACGGGATTGTTAAATTCAACGTGGAGCGAATTCTCTTCTCCATTGAAGGCAAGGCAATTCTCTTTGTGTAGGTTATTGTTCTTGCTTGTTATTGATGTGCTAGGCACATTGGAAAACACATCCGATTGATTTATCTTCTCTATTGATTCTGTATCTTCACCAAGAGTGTTTTGGTGATATCTTATCTTCCGAAAGCAATCTGCTATGTTGTAAAAGAATGCATTCTATGCTGTCCATTATATTATACTGAGAAGATTTGTTAGGGTTTTTTTTCTCATAGTTTTGAGGATTTTCCCCAGGGTATATCTTGTGTTATGGATGTATGAATTTCATTGATTGAATTGTTTCATTGTTTCAAGTTTCCGCATCTAGAAGAATTGAAGATCAAAGCTCAACCAAATATTAACAAAAATATTAAAAGGTTCCTAAAGTCATGGGAAAGGTGAGAAGAGGAGTGCAAGTGTCTTCTAATAATAAAAAATATGAAGTTGGCATGATTACTTAAACCTACTTTTGAGTACTAATGATTAAGTGCAATAGTGATGTAACACAATAATGTTTTAAAACCTACAAGAGGAACTATGGATGTATAATACATGATTCTATAGAACCAATGCTTATGTTTACTCTCCCAACCATGTGCAAGGCCTCATAATCCATTCCTAGTGATAAATACCTTCTAAGGGAGTTTATATCTCCTTCAGAAGGCCAATTAAGATACCATAGAAAGAGAATGTGTGGCGGTTCAAGACCATATTCATGGATCTTGATCCTTAGAATATACCTTTAATTCATAAGGCCTATGTTTCCTTCCTCAACTATGGTCAAGGTACAGTCATGTGTATTGGTTTTAGATGTTGTTTTTGTCCTTGGATGCATGAAATATTCCTTTAGGGATTATGGCCTATGTTCTTCCCTTAATCATGTTGAGGTCCTTATGAACCATACCTCCTACTTTAAAGCTCATTATCCCCACTTTAAGTTCAAATATCCCCTTGGGAGGTCATGTGTTTTGGCCCAATGCTTTATTCTTGGGTTTGGATTACTCTAATATCCATTTAGTGACTAATTAATCCTCAGGATTTTACCCTGATGATATCCAAGGCCTACATGCCGATACCTACTGCTTAAACCTTGTAATACTTCCAATTTACACACTTTAGAGCCAAGTATATACTCAGGAGTTCATGTGTGGTTAATCAAGGTATAATGATTTTTAAAGTTGGATGCTTAAAATATTCCTCTAGATAATAAGGCTTAGCTTTCCCTAAGGCATTATATGTGGTGTTTTAAGGTATTAGTCATGGCGAAGATGATTTAAATATTACTTTATGTCACAAAGCATGGGATTGCTCCCTTGATCATGTATATGATCATAAGACCCATAGATACCACTCAAAACCACATGATGGCACCAAACCCCACTCAAAGGACAAGGATACCCTTAGGAGACCATGTTTGGTTGTTTGAAGTGTCCTTCTTATCTTTGGATTCCTAGAATATTTCTCTAGTACCTAAGGTCTGCATTTACTCCCATGACCATGTCTAGAGCCCAAAGACCTATTGTTTGTGCAAAGAAAATAATAGTGGCATCATATCCCCACTCAAAGGAAAATGATGCCCTTTCAAGGTCATATGTAGTGGTTTGAGCCATTTTTATTGAACCTGTATGTCTAAAATATTCCTGTGGTGCATAGTGCATATGTTTCTTCCCTTAACCATATCTAGGGCCTTAATCCCATAATAATTGTTGAAAATATTTTAATCACACCAATTTTCCCAGTTGGAGTTCAAGCATACCCTGGAAAGATAATTTGTGATGGTTTAATATGTTCTTCTTCACCCTAGATGCCTATAATATTTATTTCAGGACTAAGGCTTGGGTATCCTTCCTAAATATGGCTAATGCACCAAGACCCATGCCTAATGCTATACAAATTTTAATGGTTCCCATATCCCCACTTGAAGGCCGAAGGTCCCCTCAAGAAGTTACCTGTCATGGATCAATGTGTTATTCATATATATTGAGCCCTAGAGGATACCTTAAGATCCTAATACTTGATTTTCCTCCACTAACCATGATTAACATTCTTACACCCATATATAGAGCTCAAAAACTCCTAATTTTACCATATCCCCACTCTAAGGCCGAGAATATCCGAAGGCAATGATGCATGGTGTTTTAAGGTGACGTTATTGACCTTATATTCCTAGAAGCTTCCTTCAAGGTCTGGTGTGAATTATGTTTACTCCCAAACCATGTGTGAAGCTTCATGATCCATTCCTAGTGCTAAACAACTTCTGAGGGAGATTATCTCTTCTCTAAAAGGCCAAATATATCATAGAGAGAGAATGTATGGTGGTTCAAGCCCTCATTCATGGCCCTTGAGCCTTAGAAGATACCTTTAATGCATAAGGCCTAAGTTTAATCTCTCAACCATGGTCAAGTTACCAATACCCATACATAGTAATCAAAACCTCCTAATGGTGTATATGTCCCAAATAAGAGGCAAATGATGCTCCCGATAGGTGAGTTACAATGGTTTGAGGAAATATACTTAGTGTTAGATGCATAGAGAATTACTTTAGGTTCCAAGGACATATTTTCCTCTCTTGAAAATGTCCAAAACCATGCAAGAAATCCTTGATTCTAAAAAGCTTCTAATTGCCCATATCACCAATCAAAGGACAAATATCCCTTGGAGAGTTAATGCATGGTGGTTCAAGTCCTCACTCATGGAACTTGATCCCTATAATACATTTTAAGTCCAATGTTTGAGTTTCATTTCTTAATCTTGATCAAGACCTCAAGACCGATACTTAATTCTCAAAAACTCAAACGGTGCTAATATGCCCACTCAGAGGTGAAGAATACCTTTGGGAGGTCATGCGTATTGTTTTGAGATGTTCTTTCTGGCCTTAGATGCATGGAAGATTTCTTTAGGGCCTATGTTCTACCTTCCTCTCTTAATCATGTTGAGGTCCTTATGATCCATACCTTCTTCACTAAATCTCATTATCCCCACTTTAAGGTCAAATATCCCCTTGGGAGGTCATGTGTTTTGGCTCAAGGATTCCTTCTTGGGTTTGTGTTCCACAAATATTCATTTAGGGCCCAAGCCTTAGGTTTTTACCCCAATAATATCCAAGGACCAGATACTTGTACCTATTGATTAAATGTTGTATTGCTTCCAATATCCCCACTTTCAAGAAAAGGATATGCTCAAGATGTCATGTGTGGTTGATCAAGGTATGATTTTTAAAGCTAGATGCTTAAAATATTCCTTTAGGGAATAAGGCCCGACTTTCCTCCCTCAACAATGTTTAGGTTGAAACACCTAATCATTGTCATCGACATCGTCATCCTTGTGATTTTCATCGTCATCATCATCATCATCATCATCATCATCATTGTCATCATCATCTTCATCATCATCATCATTGTCATCATCATCATCATCATCATCATCATCATCATCATCATTATCCTCCTCCTCCTCCTCCTCATCATCATAGTCATTGTCATCGTCATCATCATCATCCTTATGATGATGAAAAAGGTATCCAACTACCTTACATGGAATTTGTAAAGGATATTTGGCCTCTAAGTGGGGATACGAGCACCATTACAATGTTATAAACATCATGGATGGGTCTTAATTAGTAATTTTCATCATCATCATCATCATCCTTATCATCATTGTCATCATCATATACATGAACATTATCGTCATCGTCATCATGAATATCGTCATCATATATCATAATAGTCATTGTCATCATCATCGTCATCATGAATATCGTCATCATATATCATAATAGTCATTGTCATCATCATCGTCATCATCATTGTGATGATGAAAAATGCATCCAACTACCTTACATGAATTTGGAAAAGGAGACCTAGCCTCCGAGTGGAAATGTAGGCACCATTAGCATGTTCTGATCACTATGGATGGGTATTAATTAGTAATTGTCATGATCATCATCTGCATCCTCATTGTCATTTTCATGATTATCATTTTATAATCAAATCATCATCAAAACCATCGTCATTGTCATAATGCTTCAACATTATCCTCGTCATTGTGTTCGTCATCATAATAGCCTAAAGCCTCTAACCCCTTCCCCTTATAACCTATATCCTTTAAACCATATATTAAATAACTCATATGTTATACTAGGTGCAATTCTAGGAACAATCCTAGGTATTATTTTGGGTGCCAATATAGGAACAAAACTAAGAGTAAAATGAGGTGATATTTGGGAGAGAGACTAGAGGTTAAACTAGGTCCTATTGTAGAAGCAAAATTGGGTGTTAAACCTATTGTTAAACAAGGAGCTAAACTAGGCACTAAACCTAGAGATAAACCTGACATAGAAGAGGGAGATAAACTAGGTTCTATTCCTACCGCTAAAGAGGGAAATAAACTAGGTTCTATTCCTAGTGCTAATATTGGTGCTAAAGAGGGAGATAATCTAGGTGCTAATCCTTGCACTACATAGGGAGCTAAACTAGGCGCTATTCCTAGTGCTAAACCTGGAACTAATCCTAGCGCTAAAGAGGGTTCTAAACCAGGCGCTAAATTCGACGCTAATTAGCGCCAACTTTAGCATTGAATTTTGCAAGATGCTAAAAACACCAAGAAAAGCGTCATCCTGTGAAATAAGGTCGCCTTTGCCTAGAGAATGAAGAAAAATACACTAAAAAGGTGACTAGATGCATAAAATGGAGCTAATCTTAGGGTTTTGTTGTAGTGGATGATTTTGAAGCTAGGGTTTTTCTAAGTTACATGCAATGAATTTTTTTGCATCATAGGGTAAATTTTTGAAAAATCAACTAATAGAGCATGTGGATGTCGTGATAATGTCGATCTTGTCCAAACAAAATTGTAGGTCATGACACTCAATTGTACTGACTGGATTGGTTTTATGCCCTTGGTAGAAATTTGACAAGTGTCCTTGAATGAACTTGGGAACCAAGTTGAAACTCACCATTAAATGATAACCAAGCCTCTAATCTGCAAACCATTGATCCCGTTAGACTCAGGACATTGGATTACATCTAAGAACACCCCTCTACCATAAATTCATGAACCAGATGTTGTCTTATTCGACGATTTTCAGAACTAGGGTTTTTCTAACTAATATACAATGAACTTTTTGCGTCATAGGGTAAAAAAATTAAAAACTATGCCAAAGTGTGTGGATATTTTCATTCATTGGCCTTGCCTAAAAAACTTGTAGGATTTTACGCCACTCAATTATGCTGTTTGGATTGGTTTTTATGCCCTCGATAGAAATTGGGCAAGTGTCTCTAAATGGGTTTAAGAATCCAGTTGAAACTGACAATAAAATGATAACCGAGACTTGAATTGATAAATCATTGGAATCGTGACATTGGATTATACCTAGGGACACCCCTCTACTATGACTCCATGGAAAAATGTTGTTTTATTTGACAGTTTTTGGAACTAGGGTTTTGTTAAGCAACATGCAATGTATTTTTTTGCATCAGAGGGTAAATTTTTAAAAACTACGCTAATGGAGCATGTGGACATCGTGCTAATGTTGGTCTTGCCAAAAAAAACTTGTAGTAGGTTACAACACTTAATTATGATACTCAGATTGGTTTTTATGCCCTTGGTATAAATTAGGCAAGTGCCCCTGAATGGCTTTAGGAAGTGAGTTGAAATTCACCATAAATTGATAATAAATACTCGATTCAATGAGTCGTTGATTCCATTGTACTCATTATATCATATTATACATAGGTATAATATTCTACCAATAATCCATGGATCAAATGTTGCTTTATTTGATTATTTATGAAACTAGGGTTTTGCTAAGTAACATGCAATGCAAATTCTATATCACAAATTAATTTTTTGAAAAATGTTCCAATGAAGCATGTCGACATTTTTTTCACGTTGGCCTCACCCAAAAAAACTTGTAGGAGGTTACGAAATTCATTTTTGCTGCGCGGATTGGTTTTTATGCCCTAGGTAGAAATTGGGAAAGTGTCTTTGAATGTCTTTAGGAAGCAAGTTGAGACACACCATAAACCAATAACCGAGACTAGTATTGATAAACCATCAATTTTGTTGGACTTGTGATATCATATTACACCTAGAGACACTACTCTCCCATAAGCCCATGAACCAGATGTTGTTTTATTCCACAATTTTTGGATGTAGAGTTTTTCTAAGTAACATGCAATGCAATTTCTACCTCACGGGGTAACGTTTTGAAAACTGTGCCAATAGAGTGAGTGGACATTTATGTCATGTTTACCTTTCCCAAAAAATATTGTACGAGGTTACAACACTCAATTATCCTGCTCAGATTGGATTTTATGCCCACAATAGAATGGATTTAGGAAGGGAGTTGAAACTCGCCATAAATTGATAACCGAGACTTGGATCAACAAACAATCAATTCCTTTGGTATCGTGACATTAGACTAAACCCAAGGAAAGTTCACATAACAAGAGATGAGGGAAGTTGGGGGAATTTTTACTACACATTCATTATACTTCAACCTATCTATGAGGTATGACTATGTAACTCCTTTCTTGCATCTTGAGGGATATGGTAATAGTGCCCATGTGTCATGTCCCAAATTTGGTATTGAGTCAAAATGGCCTAATCACATTGGACCTATTCATTAGAGTTTGTCAAATTGATGCTAAAGGTCAAATAATTGCCAAGGAGGAAAATTACTAGTTTCCTAGGTTTGGGGTGGAAGCTTTGGGATTTGGAATAATGGGGATAATAAATGATGTTTGAACATTAGAATGGCATAAATATTTAATAAAGGAGATAAATAAATATATACAAGTGAAAATCAAAGTGGCATTTCATCATGAAGACACATGGAGGAAGTGGGACCCACATATGGCTAGATTTCCCCACTACACTTGGCATCATTCTCTCACCAATTCGAATTCAAGGTGAATGGTAACATACTTGGGGGAGTCCAAAAGGTATTATTCATTGCATTACTCATCCAAGGTCGAAATATAGAGGAAGAGTAACTCCCATGGAAGAGGAAGAGGCAATTTGGAGCTAGTTGAGACACTTGGGCTAGATTCCCTAGCTCTATGACAACAATGATGAAGATGCTATGACACCTATGACACAAATCAGACCTGAAGGCTGACATATGACATATATGACATGTCAGGGCTAAACATAGACTCCAAGAGGGCGCTCAAGGGTGTTAGGGAAGCTAAGATGCTTCCACATGTGATTTGGTGGAAGTGGGAGACTAGGAATTGTTGTACAAGTGGCGTTCTTTGGAATCTCTTCCCAACTTGAGTTGGCATGAGTCTCTTGGAAGGAATTCGACCCATGGAGGACATTAGAAGTTTATAAATGTCAATAACAAAGAATGAAACCAGATTTTGATCATTTGTAGAATTTGCAATTGCATTTGTGAAGAGGGAGAGCTAGTGGATGACTAGTTTCTTGCCTTAGCCAATTTCGAGGGTGAAAGATTCCCATCCAAGTTGGCAATTGGAAAGGCCATTCAGACCTTTCATTTGGAGCTTTAATGGAGTCTTTATTTGCAGGTGTAAGCTACATGGAAGCTCATGGTTTCTTCTATTGCAGCTCGCTCCTTCAACCATTTCCAGTTTTGATGGCATATTCTTGATCCTTGAGGGAGGGCGTTTTTGGTGAGCTATTGTACTCTTTGGGGAGCTTCTAATGCCCCATTTCTTTTGTAATATGAATTAAATACTCTGTTCTTCATCTCCAGAAAGTTTCAGGTCGAAATTCCAAGTAGAAATGTATAAATCTCATTTTTAATGGAAGAACAATGCCATTTCCCCACTACCTTGTTGTGAACCAATGTATTGATGATGATTTCAAATGAATGGATGATTCTATGATATATTTGTGATCAATATACTTCCATGGATGTCTTCTACATGTTTCATGTACTGTACTTGAGCATTTGAAGCATTTTTACTCAATTTAGTTGTATTGGGAGGTGAAATAGTGCCATTTCCCCAAGGGTCGAATTGGGGATTTTTGCAGTTGAATGGAAGAGGGTGAGAACAGTTGTAATAAACCATTAATGGTGCATATGATACCTTAATAAAATAATTAACACATTACATACCTCTGTTCATAAATTTGAGTGGGTTTGGAGGCATTTGGGAAGCCATTTTCAGTACTTACCTCAGGGGGATTTGAACCCCAAATTACTAGTAAAATTGCATACTTGGTCCAGAATCTTAAGAGAGTTTGCAGAGGTATTTTGGTGGCCATATGTTATACCTGAACATCATATTCAATTCCTAATATCATTCATAAACCTTCCTTGAATATTTGAAGGCATTTGGAGTCAATTTGAGACCTAGAGACCAATACTAGTCAAAGGGAAATCACTAGTAAAGTTACCTACATTGACCAGAATTGAAAGAGTATTTGCATAAGTGTTTTAAAGGTACAAAGTGTTCGGATATCCATCATCTATTTCGGGATACATATCTATTTCAGGATCATCTATTTCGGGATACATATCTACTTCAGGATCTTGCATGATCTATTTCAGGATATGCAGTCCAGTCACCAGTTTGATGCCTCCAGCACCTTATCCACCTTCTTCTAGCACCCGGGAGCCACTTTCCACAGAGTTTTTAGCCCTCCTAAGCTGAAAGGCGCCCTCTTCTCACCTACTGACTGAGAAGGGCGCACTTGCTCACCTACCACTGCAGATTCACTCCAGTTACATTCAGTTAGCTCCGATTCTGATTGATTTCACTCCGATTTCACTCCTGACTGACTGTTTCACCTCCGATTGACCTCCAGTTCGATTAGGTGACTTGCTCTGACTCCAGTTAGCCTCCCATGCGCCCCCACTGAGCCTCCAGATCCTATATCAGTGCTACACACTTCAGTTACATTTATTATGATCAGTTAGACTCAGCTTGACACCTGGATGACTGTTTGTTGTGATTGATGAGCAACACCGATGATTGATGAGGACTCCTAGATTGAGTCAAGCTACTCCATTCAGTGATTCGAATGACCTCCTTAGGCAATTCGAATTGCTCTGTTCATTGTGACAGTAATCTATTGTAATTCATTCACCCTTTCTGGGATAGAAAGCACTGCTGCATGTTTTGCACAGTTTTGCACCATATCTTCTATGTTCATCTGTTGTGACTGATTTATTTGTTCATTAGATCTGCTGTGACTAACTTTACATGGTATCAGAGCCATTGCAGGGACAAGATCTCTTTTCTACAGGTGTTTATACAAGAAGATTTGACTGAATTGCTAAAAATTGCAAAAAGTTTGGCATGAAATATCTCAAGGGCATTCGCTCCTGTGCATGCAAAGCTTGAAAAATACTCCAATACCACTCCAGAAGCTTGAGTTACCACATAATTCCTGGATCTGATACATTGGACCTATTCAACATTGCTTGAAATCCAATCCCAGGTGTGATGCAACTCTCAAAGGGTGGATTGTTCGACCTTATTGTGATTGTTCTTATGTGATTTGCAGGTTAATTATCTCCTCCAAGTGCACTCGCTACATTCTGCATGCAAGCTTCCCTACAGCATCTCCATTCGCTATAGTCTGCATGCAAGCTTCTTCTTCATCATTTGACTCGCTCCTAGCAATGGAATACTCTTCTTCAAAGCCTATCCTCACCCCATTCAATTATTTTGATTGGAAAGATGATATGGAGATCATATTACGTTCAAAAGGATACTACCGAGTCACTCTTGGTCTTGAATTGGAGCCAAACAATGTGGCAGAAAGAACCAAACACTACAATAAGCTTGATGAAGCTTACGGTCTTCTTTGTCTCTCCATCTCCAAAGATCTTCACTTCCATCTCAGCGGATTGAAGACTCCAAAGGCCATATGGGAGCAACTTGAGACACTATTCGGCAAGCAGGATGAGCTTAGGGCTTTTCAATTAGAGAATGAATTGATTGGCCTTAATCCTGAGAATTTCGAGAGCATCAATGAATTCTTCACTAAATTCAAGAACTTGAACTTGCAATTGAAGAACAGTAGTGTTATCAAAGAGGATAAACAGTTGATCCTCTCCATTCTAAGCAAGCTTGGGAAAGATTATTCGGTATTTGTCTCCACTTTCAATTCCGGTCGGCTAACTACCCCGAATTGGAAGATGCCTACCTTGAATGCCTTCATTGAGTCCGTTACGAAAGAGCATGACAAGTTGATTCAAATGGGGTCCATAAGCTCCAAAGATTCAGCCCTATTTGTTCAAGGACCCAAGATTTCGAATGGTAAAGGAAAGCTAAAGAAGGAGAAGCCCAAATTCGAGCCTCACAAGCAAAAAGACAAAGGCAAGCAAACGGATGCACCATCCAGTTCGAAATCCAAGCAAAAGGGCAAAGAAGGTAACCAAAAATCTAAATGTACTTATTGTAACCGTGGCTTTCATCCTGAAAGTTCATGTATGAAGAATACTATAGATCAAATGGCCCTCCTTTTGGAAAAGAACAACATAACCCTTCCTGACGGTGCAAGGAAGAAGGATCGGAATGACGATCATGAAAGAGGACAAGCACTCATGGCAACGGTTTCGAAGCCCACTCTCTTGATAGATTCGGGTGCATCAAATCATATGGCTGCAAATATTGATTCTTTTTCCTCATTCGATCCAAACAGCTCCATCCCCATCCATTTGGGAGATGACTCAAAAATTTCTTCAAAGGGCAAAGGTACGATTCATGTAGATCATGGATGCTTTCAGAATGTTCTCTATGTGCCTTCCTTAGCTTCGAATCTCCTTTCTGTGTATCAAATGACACATACTGGTGATCCAAAGAAAGTCACATTCAGCCCTAATACAGTTGAAATTTCTGATATCAAAAGTGGAAGACTAGTTGCGGTTGGAAAGGCAAACCACACTGCTAAATGTTATGAGTTTTCGCACTTTATTCCGCTTGCAAAGCCCACTGCTCTTCGCACACATGGTAATGAGGTTAGTAGGCTTTGGCATGAAATATTTGGACATCTAAATTATAAGTATTTGCTGCTGCTATCAAATAAATCCATGGTTGATGGGCTTCCACAACTCCGTTCCTCGAAGGGAATATGCTCCGGTTGCATTATTGGGAAGCATCCCGAGCACAGATTCGACCGCGGCAAGGCTAGCAGAGCCTCTACTATTTTGGGATTGATCCATTCTGATATCAGCGGTCCGCTGCCCCATATGTCATTAAATGGTTCAAGGTATGTTTTGACATTTATTGATGATTATTCTCGCTTTACATGGGTATTCTTTCTCAAAAACAAGTCAGAAGTGCTTGGAAAATTCAAGGATTTTAAGGCTTCTGTTGAGACCACCACTGAGAGCAAGATCAAAGATCTTAGATCTGATAATGGTGGGGAATATATCAAGTCCGAGTTGCTGCAACTTTGTGCCCAAAGCGGAATCAAGATCCAACATACAGTTCCCTACACACCCCAGCAGAACGGTG
The DNA here is from genome assembly GCA_027924585.1 of Larix kaempferi. NCBI lineage: Eukaryota > Viridiplantae > Streptophyta > Pinopsida > Pinales > Pinaceae > Larix > Larix kaempferi. The sequence goes on along the minus strand of BSBM01000089.1, from coordinate 13,930,134 downwards.
TAGCGGAAAGGAAAAACCGGTCACTGAAAGAGATGGCTACATGCATGATTGAATCAAAAGGTTTGGCTGCAAATCTTTGGGCTGAAGCAATCAATGTTGCTGCATATATACAGAACCGAGTTCCACATTCATCCGTGAAAGGTATGACTCCTTTCGAAGCATTCTTTGGTCACAAACCGGATGTGTCAAATTTGAGAGTTTTTGGCTCTACTGCATGGGCTAGAATTCCTTCTGAGAAGAGACGAGCTTTGGATCCACAAAGTATCGAGTGCATATTGATAGGATATGGGGAAGAATCAAAAGCATATAAACTCATGGATATCAGATCTAAAAAGATATTCATAGAGCGCAGTGTGCAGTTTGAAGAACCGCTTCAAGAATTGCAACTAGTTGAGGAGAAAACTGCCGATTCACCGCCTTCACCAGAAGAAGATTCGAGCAGCGATAATGAAGGTATGAGTTTTGATATTTCTGATATTGTAGCAGCATATGATGATCATGACATATCAGGTTCGGAATCCGACCATTCAGATCCCCCTCAGTTACCAAAGTGGGCCCAAAATACTCTACAATCTGCTGGTTCGAATCTTGGAAATCCTGCTGATCCGAGACGAACAAGAGGAGACTTTCAAAGGGCAGGTATGGCTCTTTCTATTGCTGATCCATTTCTTCCTGAGATTTGTTATTTGATGGCTGGTTCAGATCCCCAATCATATTATTCAGCCCATCGAGATCCGAGATGGAAAGATGCCATGGATGAAGAGTACAGTTCTCTTCAAAAGAACAATACATGGGAGCTAGTTTCTCTTCCACCTGGAAGAAAATTAGTGAAGTGTAAATGGGTCTACCGTACTAAAGTTGCTGCTGATGGCACTATCAGCAAATATAAAGCAAGGTTGGTGGCAAAAGGTTTTTCCCAAGTCCAAGGAGTGGACTACACAGAGACCTTTGCACCGGTTGCAAAGATGGATTCCATCCGCCTTGTTTTAGCTATTGCCGCATCCAAGCACTGGGAGGTGCATCACATGGATGTGAAGAGTGCATTTTTACATGGAGACCTTGCTGAAGAGGTCTATATGCAGCAGACAGAGGGTTATACATCAGATCCATCATTGGTTTGTAGATTGAAGAAGTCTTTGTACGGGTTAAAACAGGCCCCAAGAGCTTGGTACGCAAAGATGGACTCGTTCCTTCTTTCTCAGAATTTCCAAAGATGCAAATCTGATCCGAATGTCTATCTTCAGCGAGTTAAAGGTAATTTGTTGGTTATTGTACTTTATGTTGATGATCTGCTTATTACTGGTAGCACACTTACTTCAATAAACAAGCTAAAAACTGCCTTAAATCTAGCTTTTGACATGAGCGATTTGGGCTTGCTGAGTCACTTTTTGGGCTTGGAGATAGCTCAAAATTTCGATGGGATCACTATATCTCAGCAAAAATATGCTTCCGACCTGTTATTGAAGTTTAATATGGCTGAATGTAAGGCAGCCCCGTTCCCATTCCTCTCAGGAATCAGTCTTGAGGAGGGAGATTCCACACCGCTTGCAGATTGCAGTATGTATCGACAGTTGATTGGTTCACTACTTTATTTGACACATTCACGGCCTGATATCTCATATGCCGTGAGTGCCGTGTCAAGATATATGCAGCAGCCACATGAGCTTCATTGGCGAGCAGCCAAGCGGATCTTGCAGTATGTGCAAGGTACGAGACAGTTTGGCATACATTATGCTGCAGATTCTGAGCTAGATTTCATTGGTTTTACTGATTCAGATTGGGCAGGTGATAGCATTGATCGGAAGTCCACTTCCGGTTATGTTTTCATGATTGGTCATGGTGCTATTTGCTGGTCCAGCAAAAAGCAAGCAGCCATTGCACTTTCTTCAGCAGAGGCAGAGTATCGAGGGGCAGTCAATGCCTGCATTCAGGCAGTTTGGTTGCAGGGTATTCTTTCCGAGTTTGGTTTTGGTGGCACTACTTCGACTGTCCTATTTTGTGACAATCAAAGTGCTATCAAGATCTCCACAGATCCAGTTCAGCGGTAGAGGACCAAGCACATTGAGATTCATATGCATTACATTCGACAGTTGGTGCATGACCGCACCATCATTCTGCAATATTGCCCTACTGATGAGCAAATTGCAGACATCTTCACCAAGAGCTTCACTGAGAAGAAGTTCTCTTACCTCCGTTCACTGTTGGGGGTGAGTTCCATCATGGTGGAGACAGATTGATTCATTATTATGCTTTAGACTTGAGGGGGGGCTTTCTTCCCACTGGGTTTTCCCTCTTTCCTCACTTAGTTTATTTTTCAGCATTTTTTTGGATTATTGTATTGGGGTGACCTTTGGTCTTAGTTACCAGGGCCCCACATTATTTTAGTTGGCACATCATAGTCTAGCTTGAGGGGGGGTGTTCGGATATCCATCATCTATTTCGGGATACATATCTATTTCAGGATCATCTATTTCGGGATACATATCTACTTCAGGATCTTGCATGATCTATTTCAGGATATGCAGTCCAGTCACCAGTTTGATGCCTCCAGCACCTTATCCACCTTCTTCTAGCACCCGGGAGCCACTTTCCACAGAGTTTTTAGCCCTCCTAAGCTGAAAGGCGCCCTCTTCTCACCTACTGACTGAGAAGGGCGCACTTGCTCACCTACCACTGCAGATTCACTCCAGTTACATTCAGTTAGCTCCGATTCTGATTGATTTCACTCCGATTTCACTCCTGACTGACTGTTTCACCTCCGATTGACCTCCAGTTCGATTAGGTGACTTGCTCTGACTCCAGTTAGCCTCCCATGCGCCCCCACTGAGCCTCCAGATCCTATATCAGTGCTACACACTTCAGTTACATTTATTATGATCAGTTAGACTTAGCTTGACACCTAGATGACTGTTTGTTGTGATTGATGAGCAACACCGATCATTGATGAGGACTCCTAGATTGAGTCAAGCTACTCCATTCAGTGATTCGAATGACCTCCTTAGGCAATTCGAATTGCTCTGTTCATTGTGAAAGTAATCTATTGTAATTCATTCACCCTTTCTGGGATAGAAAGCACTGCTGCATGTTTTGCACAGTTTTGCACCATATCTTCTATGTTCATCTGTTGTGACTGATTTATTTGTTCATTAGATCTGCTGTGACTAACTTTACACAAAGGCATCCCTGAAACACATATTTATTTTCTAATATCATCCATATACCTTCTCAGAAGATTTGGGATCATTTGGGGCAAATTTGGGACCTAGAGATCGAAATTAGTCCAAGGTCGAACCAAGGAAAAAAGTGGAAAATTGCAATTTTAATAAAATTCCTAACAAGGGACATTACAGTGGTATCAGAGCATGGTCCTTGCACCTGTGTATTAGGTACATACATTCAAGAATAATTGGCAGCCATGCCTTACTATTATGATGAATCCTATGAGTACAATTCTTATGATGAATATGCAGATGCTTATGAGCAATATGAAGCAGAATGTGAATGGTATGAGGAAAAGGTGCCATCATGCAACACTTCTTACAATTTCAATAGAAATGAAGATTATTCTTATGACTTTAAATCTGATGAATATGAATGTGTCACACCAACCAAGGATAATTCTATGAGTGAGTTCCAAAGATGGAGAGCAAATTATAAAACCTTGCCCCAACAATATCAAAAATATCAAGAATATCTTGCTTCGAGCAAAAATACACAAAATGCCATGTCTTTTGAGTACTATGCTGAACATGTTTTTGAAAATAGGCCCAAAAATGAAGATGTGGAGTTAGTGAAGAAAGGTTTATGCCCTTCTTGTAAGAACCCTCGGAGCGAGTATCATATATGTGTGCATGAAATGATGTCCTCTTTGATGAGAGCTTTTGAGATTTATTCAAGAAGGGATTCCAAATATACCGATCCTAAGGAAAACAAGGGGAAAAATGAATCAGCTTGCTTGAAGGAGAAAAATGAAGAGACATCACAAGAGCATGAAGAAGATTCTATTGAAAATATGGAAGATCATTTCGAGACACCTTCTAGCTTAGACATGAACCAAAGAGCATCTACTGATGGATGCTTAAACTATGAAGGAGTACCTACTGATGGGTGCTCACACCTCTATGTTGGTGACATAGAGATCACTTTTGAAAGTGTTGCTGAAAGCCCAAGTTCCATTAAGCATGATAATGAAGACCTTGTAGCAGTTGAAGAAGAACCAAGATCAACTTCCCCATCACCACTTGAGCTTCATGAAGTTGGTCCAAGCAAAAATGAAGAAGATGAGGAGGTTCATTTGCAAGAGCCTCATTTTCTTGAAGGGTCCTTAAAGATGAATGAAAAGAAGATCCAAGAGTCCCTCAGCATTCTCCATGAGACTCAAGCATTGGTGTCAAATTCTTGTTGGAGAGCTACTTCATTGGAGGAAACATCCTTCCTTGAAGATATGGAGAAGATTCAAAGAGCAATGTGCCACATCAAAGGTAATTTCATGTCTTTGTTTTTTGATAGAAACCATTTGTTTGAGCTTAATGAATTGTTACATGATGCATACTTGAAGAATAATGAGGATATTCTTAAGCTCACAATTCAAAATGAGCAACTTCTTGAAAAGTTGCAAGATACTTGTTTTTCCTCCTATGTTTCAGATTGTCAAATGGTAGATTGTTTGGAGGATTCTCATGACATGGTGGATCATGAGAAATGTGAAAATTTGAATGTTCTTGATGTGTTTGGAGATGAACTTGAAGAGATCCAAACACTTGATGTGGTGGAAGAAGAATTTGAATTGCCTCTTGATGAAGCTTGTGCAATTTTTAAAGAAGAGCATGATTCATCTACATTGGAACCAAACTATGACAAAGAGTTCACACTTTTGAAGGAGCTGCATGATACTACCCATATGGATCCTCCCCATGATGAAACTTCTGTACTTTTTGATCATTTGGGTGATTTGGTTCATTCTCCTACATCCTACAATTCCATGTTTTGCAACATTAGTCTCAATGAAGTATGGGTGAAAGGGTTCTTTTTGATGGTGCCACATGAGGAGTATGATATGGTTGGAGCACATTCTTATTCACATTTGCAGCAGCATACTTTATTACTTTACGATGATGCACATCTACATGGATGCACCTATGATATGCATTTGAGTCACTTGAAGACTCATGGTTTTTCTTGCTCAACACTTGATTCATTTGATGTTGGAGGAACTTCATCCAACACTTGGGTGAATAGATTTATGATTGGAGAACATTTTTGTTGGAAGCCACATACTTTGTTATATCTTTATGATGATCACATTCACGGATGTATGGGTGAGACTTCTTTGAGTCATTTGAAGTCTCCTTGTTTTTTCTGCTCATTATTTGGTTCAGATTTTAGTGGAGATTCTTCATTCACTTCTTGGATGAAAGAATACATGGCTGAATATTTTGATGCATATCACATCCTTTTGGAGCAGCTTTATAGGACATGGGATCCTCACCTATGTCATTGGAGCAGATTTGATTGGTCACTTAAAGCTTGTATGCACTTGGAAAACGGTGGTCTACTTGCTTGGAGGTATAAGCACTTTCATGATTCTTTGATGAAGCACCTCCTTGATATTAATTTTCATCATGTAGTTATGTACTTTGATGATATGTATTTTGTACTCATGATGTTTGGAAGAATGCATACAAGAAAATGGGATCCAGGAATCCTCTTATATGATGGTATGGGTTGGAGAGCACTCTTAATTGTTCGGGTGCAATACAAGCAATGGGACCCTGGAATAATTTTTATCTCATTGGTTTCAAATTTTTTGGGGAAACAAGCAGTATGGGAGATGGATTTCCCCACTTAATAAAGCGATTTTTATCAGAGTAGTGCAGCAGCAAGCATGTTGGTTCCTCTCTAAGATCTTCATGGAAACTCAAAGACTCAAGGTTGGGCAATTCAATGGCAACTTCAAAGAATTATACAGAAAGCAGGTTCTTCAACACCCATGTTTAAAATTGCTTGAGGACAAGCAATATTGGGAAGGGAGGATTTGTCATGTCCCAAATTTGGTATTGGGTCAAAATGGCCTAATCACATTGGCCCTATTCATTAGAGTTTGTCAAATTGATGCTAAAGGTCAAATAATTGCCAAGGAGGAAAATTACTAGTTTCCTAGGTTTGGGGTGGAAGCTTTGGGATTTGGAATAATGGGGATAATAAATGATGTTTGAACATTAGAATGGCATAAATATTTAATAAAGGAGATAAATAAATATATACAAGTGAAAATCAAAGTGGCATTTCATTATGAAGACACATGGAGGAAGTGGGACCCACATATGGCTAGATTTCCCCACTACACTTGGCACCATTCTCTCACCAATTCGAATTCAAGGTGAATGGTAACATACTTGGGGGAGTCCAAAAGGTATTATTCATTGCATTACTCATCCAAGGTCGAAATATAGAGGAAGAGTAACTCCCATGGAAGAGGAAGAGGCAATTTGGAGCTAGTGAGACACTTGGGCTAGATTCCCTAGCTCTATGACAACAATGATGAAGATGCTATGACACCTATGACACAAATCAGACCTGAAGGCTGACATATGACATATATGACATGTCAGGGCTAAAAATAGACTCCAAGAGGGAGCTCAAGGGTGTTAGGGCAGCTAAGATGCTTCCACATGTGATTTGGTGGAAGTGGGAGACTAGGAATTGTTGTACAAGTGGCGTTCTTTGGAATCTCTTCCCAACTTGAGTTGGCATGAGTCTCTTGGAAGGAATTCGACCCATGGAGGACATTAGAAGTTTATAAATGTCAATAACAAAGAATGAAACCAGCTTTTGATCATTTGTAGAATTTGCAATTGCATTTGTGAAGAGGGAGAGCTAGTGGATGACTAGTTTCTTGCCTTAGCCAATTTCGAGGGTGAAAGATTCCCATCCAAGTTGGCAATTGGAAAGGCCATTCAGACCTTTCATTTGGAGATTTAATGGAGTCTTTATTTGCAGGTGTAAGCTATAGGGAAGCTCATGGTTTCTTCTATTGCAGCTCGCTCCTTCAACCATTTCCAGTTTTGATGGCATATTCTTGATCCTTGAGGGAGGGCGTTTTTGGTGAGCTATTGTACTCTTTGGGGGAGCTTCTAATGCCCCATTTCTTTTTTAATATGAATTAAATACTCTGTTCTTCATCTCCAAAAAGTTTCAGGTCGAAATTCCAAGTAGAAATGTATAAATCTCATTTTTAATGGAAGAACAATGCCATTTCCCCACTACCTTGTTGTGAACCAATGTATTGATGATGATTTCGAATGAATGGATGATTCTATGATATATTTGTGATCAATATACTGCCATGGATGTCTTATACAAGTTTCATGTACTTTACTTGAGCATTTGAATCATTTTTACTCAGTTTAGTTGTATTGGGAGGTGAAATAGTGCCATTTCCCCAAGGGTCGAATTGGGGATTTTTGCAGTTGAATGGAAGAGGGTGAGAACAGTTGTAATAAACCATTAATGGTGCATATGATACCTTAATAACATAATTAACACATTACATACCTCTGTTCATAAATTTGAGTGTGTTTGGAGGCATTTGGGAAGCCATTTTCAGTACTTACCTCAGGGGGATTTGAACCCCAAATTACTAGTAAAATTGCATACTTGGTCCAGAATCTTAAGAGAGTTTGTAGAGGTATTTTGGTGGCCATATGTTATACCTGAACATCATATTCAATTCCTAATATCATTCATAAACCTTCCTTGAAGATTTGAAGGCATTTGGAGTCAATTTGAGACCTAGAGACCAATACTAGTCAAAGGGAAATCACTAGTAAAGTTACCTACATTGACCAGAATTGAAAGAGTATTTGCATAAGTGTTTTAAAGGTACAAAGGCATCCCTGAAACACATATTTATTTTCTAATATCATCCATATACCTTCTCAGAAGATTTGGGATCATTTGGGGCAAATTTGGGACCTAGAGATCGAAATTAGTCCAAGGTCGAACCAAGGAAAAAAGTGGAAAATTGCAATTTTAATAAAATTCCTAACAAGGGACATTACACCATGGCATATCCTAGTATAGAGGAAATGGTCAAGTAATTAATCATAAAATATTTATTTTTATATCTACAACCATGATTGCTAAGGAGGAAGGGCTATAGTATTGGCTCCATGGGTTCATGAATTTGGGTAAATGGTAGCTATTAGGGACTACATTTGCACCAATATAGAGGCATAGCAAGGGGACTTCTTGATTTTGTATGGAATGGACATAAGTGGCTTCAATTTATTGTGGGTGTGTAAGAGATGAGGGAAGGTGTAGCAACCTTGGCAAGGTCATCCATGAATGGGGGAATTTTGGTGGTGGATATGTTTCTCAAATCAGTGCCAACACTAGTGGAGTGAGACAATGATCCTATTGAGGTATTTTTGGAGGCTCTTAGAATGGTGAGATTCATAGGAATTTGATAGGATCTCAAATGGGAAGAAGGAAAATAGTGCGCTTTTGAGATATAAAAAATACAAGCTATTGGTAAAATTTATAGAGACATCAAAAGGGTCCAAGGCTTCGAAATGAACTTACACAATTTGTGTAGGTGCCCAAGCTTCTTTTCAAAGGATGGTAGCCTAGAAAAAATGAACTATTAATGCACCTTTGAAAATGGTAGTAGATCCTCCCTATGTTGTTGGTTTTTCCCCAAGTTTCCTTTCTTGCTATGTATGCAAAAATGGGGGAAAGGTGAGATATTTTTGAACTTTTGAAAATTGGATCACTATAGGGTGTAAATTATACTTTCCATCTCTTTCCCTTAATGGACGGTTGGTAGTAGTGCTAACATTTCTCACCCATCATGGAATAGGGCACCATGGGCATTGATTGGTTGGAAATATTTGATATTCAAGATTAGGTGAAAACTTTGTCAATGTAGAGGTAATGAGATTTGGTATAACATTAAACATCCCATTTTTCAAACTTCATTATTCCTTGTGATTATGAGTGGAGGATCTTGGTGTGTTTTGTTGATCATCAATTATTTGGATGTTGTTAATATATAGCCTCTTCACCATGCTTGGGACCTTCTTGACCTCTAATAGAATGTAACCTCACACGGAACCATAGCCATTGATTTGATATTGGTGAATAAATCTAGGTTGTTTGCAACTCTCTGTGGTTGTGAACACTCCAAGAAGCTCATTCATCACAAAGGAATGATAACCATTGAACTTATGGGATATAGCATATCTAGAATACTCATGGTGACTTGCATATTTTTATTTCTTATGTAGGTTCTCCACCATAATGGAACTTCCTCCATAGATGTCAACTTATGGAATGAATTATGATTATTCATGCATTTTGTGACTTTCCCGACCTTGAATAGCCTTATCTCTCATGATGAAGTATGGATCATAGATCTAGTTTGAGTGGGTCAATACATACAATCTATGCCATGAATATCCTTTTATTTTCCCCAAACAACCTTGTGACCATGATGAAAAAATATATTTATTGATCAATGTACTCCTCATGAACAACTCATATCTTTCCATGATAGAATTTGACCCCTTGATATGAGATTTTTAGGGATCTATAATTCCTTAGGAGTTTCTAGACAAAACTTTTAAGATGGGGTTTTCCATTGGTGACTACCTTCACTCCTTTTGTGAGATAGATCCTCCTTCCAAGGTGGATAGAGCCAAATGTCTTGGGTGAAGCATATTAGTGCCTTATCCATTGGGATATGGAGTCAAGTGAGCTATGAGATAATTTTTTTTCAATTGCAGTCTTCTTGAAGATTTAAATGGAACTCAAATAAATGAAATTTAAGGGTTATAGATAATTTTACAATATTGGAAAACAAAAAGGGAAGAGAGCTAGAAATATTAAATTACTATGGTACAAGGTGGCTTATTTGGACCTTTCCCTCAACTAATGAATAACTTGAGGTGCCTATCATTCATAATAAAATATAATGTTTTCTCTTCCAAATGTTCCAAGTGAAAGGAATTAGTGATATTTATACAAAATTATTTAATTACATAGGGTCCCAAACATAAGTTTTCAAAATTTCCATGTTTTCTAGTGTCCCATGCCTTGATAAAACCACATCTCATTTTGGAAGCCTCTAGGTATTTCCTTCTTATTAAACACCTTCTCACATTCTATTGATATTATTTGAATCTATGAAATACCTAATCCTTTTTATCTTGCACTCCTAACTATTGGTTTATTCTTCTTCTAATTTTGTTTGGCTCAACCATTATTTCTTGAAAAAAATTCATCATGAGTAATTCTAGCTGAATTGGAATTACTACCTCTAGGAATTATACTACTTAGAAAGGGAGCTTACTTGTGGTTGTATCTACATTGAACTAAACTTTCCATATAGAATATCGGAGCTATGGGTCCCAATCCTTTTTCTTATCTGCCAAGGTTATTTTTAAAATCTTCATAAGATTAATGTTGGAATATTCAACCTATCCATTCCCTTGTGGATAGTATTTATAAGAATGTCAAAGGATGATATTATATTTTGGAAAGTGGTTATTAATTTTAGTGAGATGAAGGTCGTGATCATGTCATCCTTTCCCAAACAAATTTGGAAGAGGGTACGACACTCAATTCTGCTGCTCTGATTGGTATTATGCCCATGGTAGAAATTCACCAAGTGTCCTTTCTTGTCTTTAGGAAGTGAGTTGAAACTCACCATAAATTGACATCTAATACTATTACACCAAAATATCGTCATCATGAGTTATGTGTCCTCTGTATGCCCTGATCCCTAAATTCCCTGAGCTAAAACATTGAAAGAGAAGTTGTTGTCATTCCCTTTAACCTTATGTGTTCACCCCGACGTGCCCTTCTCTCCAGCAAGGTGTGTCATGTTCAAGGTGACGCGTTCTACACCTTAGCAGGGTGTGTCGGTGGCGCAATGTGCCCTTGTATAAGGTGCATCGATCTCCCTTTGACGCATGTTTCCCTTGTGCAAGGTGCGTCAGAGTTGGTTAAAATGGATAAAGAGAAGCTTCGAGCGACTTCTCGAAGCTTGGATGGCATGGAGACTTATCCCTACTTGCCTGGAAAGGTGGCATTCGATCCCCTTGTCTAGAGTGATGATCTCTTAAGCCTCTCCCCAGAACCCTCAACCTATCCTATCCCTTTATACCTATATATATGAACCCCCTCTCTATTTTTAAGAGAGGAAGGATAGAGTACCTATATGGTGATGGAATTTCTCTAGGTGATCCTCTTCATCCATTAGGAGGCTAAGCATTTGATCTTGGAGGCTAGGATTGTTGGAAGGAGGTTATGACCTCAAAGCATCGGTCGTAACATCTCTCCTTTTGTACTTCTTAGTATTACATCTAATACAAGTTCTTTCCATAAAATTTGTTGTGTTAATAATGTTTAGGATTAACTTCTTTGACTGTTAATCTAGACCTATTCACATCCATGTGATTTTATTACTTGTTTGTTTCCACATGTTTTGTCTGGTTTTGTAGCCAAAGATTTGAATATCGGGACTTGGAGAGGCAAGGAGAAAGGAAATGCACACTTAAGTTAAGCCATCTCTTTCATGTATCTTGCATTTCAATTGATCTAAGAAAGACACTTGTGTTATGTATTCATTTGTTCTAGATCTAAACCATTAAGACTAGGGAGATCTATTTGAGTCCGCTTATACAGATTGTCCGTAAACAAAGACTCAGATCTACAAACCATCCATTATGTTGGCCTCGTGAAATTGGATTACGCCTAGGGATCCTTGACTCCCATTAGTCCTGCATGGACCATATATTGTTTCATTCTACAATTTATGGAACTAGGTTTTGACTAAGTAACATGTAATGCAATTTTTGTAACACAGGGTAAACTTCTGAAAATTGTTCCAACAAAGGGTGTGAAAATCTTGGTCATCTCGGCCTTTCCTAAAAAAACTTGCAATAGGTTATGACAGTCAATTTTTCTACTCGGATTAAATTTTATGCCCACGCTAGAAATTTGCAGAGTGCCCATGAATGGATTTAGGAAGCGAGTTGAAACTTTCCATAAACCGATAACTAGACTCAATTTGATGATCCGTTTATTAAGTTGGACTTATGATATAGGATTACACCTAGGGAATCCCTCTCTCAGGAGTCCATGGATTGGATTTTGTTTTATTCGACGATTTATATAACTAGGCTTTTGTGAAGTAACATGCAATTTTTGCATCACAAGGTAAGTTTTGAAAACTATGCCAACAAAGTGAGTGGACATCATGCTCATGTTGGCCTTGCCTAAATAAACTTGTAGGAGGTTACACAACTAAATTATACTGCTTGGAATGGCTTTTATGCCCCCAATAGAAATTGGGCAAGTGTCCATGAATGTCTTTAGGAAGTGAGTTGAAACCCACCATAAACCGATAACTGAAACTCATATTGATGATTGATTGATTAGATTGGGCTCATGATATCACATTACACCTAGGGACATCCCTCTCTCATGAGTCCATGGAATAGATATTATTTTATTCGACGATTTTTGGAACTAGGGTTTTTCTAAGTAACATGCAATGCAATTTTTGAATCATAAAGTAAAATTTTGAAAAGTGTGCCAATGGAGCATGTGGGCATAGTGGTCATTTTAGTCTTGCTGAAACAAAATTGCAAAAGGTTATGACACTTAATTATGTTTCTCGGATTGGTTTTTATACCCTCGATATAAATTTTCCAAGTGTCCCTGAATGGATTTAGGAAGCGAGTTGAAACTCGCCATAAATTGATAAGCACGACTAGGATCGATGAACCATCAATTTGTTTAGCCTCATGGCATTGAATTACACATAGGGAAATCCCTCTCTCATGATTTCATGGACAATATAGTGTTTTATTCTACAATTTTTGGAACCACAGTTTTGTTAAGCAACATACAATGCAATTTTTGCATCACAGGGAATGTTTTTGAAAAATGTGCCAAAGGAGTGTGTAGACATCAAGGTCATGTCAACCTTGCAAAAATAAACTTGCAGGAGGTTATGGCACTCAATTATTTTTCTCATATTGGTTTTTATGCCTTCAATAGGAATTCACCAAATGTCCTTGAATGGATTTAGGAAGCGAGTTGAAACTCACCATGAATTGATAATGTAGACTTGGATTGACAAATCATCAATTCTGTAGGTATCATGACATCGGATCACACCTACATAAAACCTTCTCCCATGAGTCCATGTACCATATATTGTTTTATTTGGCGATTTTCGGAACTGGGCTTTTGCTAAATAACATACAAAGCAATTTTTGCATCACATTGTAAATTTTCAGAAACTCTGCCAAAGGAGTGTGTGGACATTGTGATGATATTGGTATTTCCTAAACACAAATTTAGGAGCTTATGACACTTAATTCAGATGCTTGGATTTTTTTTTATGCCCCTGGTAGGAATTCACCAAGTGACTATGAATGGCTTTAGGAAGTCAACTGAAACTCACTGTAAATTGATAACCGAGACTCGAATCAATGAACCATCAATTCCATTAGTATCGTGAACTCAGACTACACATAGGGGCATTCCTCTCCTGTGAGTCCATGGACCAAAGATTGTTTTATTTGATTATTTTTTAAACTATGTTTTTTCCAAATAATAAACAATGAAATTTTTGCATCATAGGGTAAAATTTTAAGAAAAGGAAATTGATGAGATATTTCCAAAATTGGTAAGAAAAGGAAATTGAAATGAAGTTGAATTAATTATCTCCCCATCTCCCAAAGACCGAAAAACCAAAAATTAAAAGATGGTGGTGGGGTGAGAAAACAAAAAGGGAGGGTATGATAATACAAAGGGTGGCGATGAACCCAAATGAGATGATGAAGATAAGAAGGGTGAGTTGATCTCTAGATAAATTGGAGGTGCTTAATTTATATAACAAACATGCGTTTGCTTTGAGGTTCCTTTTGGTGTTGTTGCTTTGGTGCATTCCAAAAGTAACAACAATGATTCAAATCACCACATTAAACAACAAGAATAACATAGCGGAGTGAACCAACTAAGGATAATAACTAGCCAAGGAGTTACTCAACTTTTTGGATGAAGTGTAACAAAGCCCACACCAACACGTATAATTACTTTTTGCTTCTCAATGAGAACAAGTCATTGCATCCGAAGAGAGAGTTCAAAGATTTAACAACAACAATATCCATGTATCCCCTATGCACTTAAACAAAAAAATTCAACACAACTATCGCTGGATACAATGGTTTATAAATAACATGGGTATTTTACTACATTGTTTTGTGATTATATGCTATCTTTAATGTTGAATGTTGTTATCCCAATTCTTTACTAGATTCATATTTGCAGATAATTTAGGAATTATATGGAGATCATCCCACATAATAAGGATGAATACAACTAATAAAGGGATAAGAAGGATGGGGAAAAGAAAGAAAGGGCATAAGAAGGAAGGTGGCGGTGGTGGGGATAAGAAGGATGATGGAGAAAATATAAATGGAGGAGAGGATTATGATAATAATTAGGGCGGTGATTCCCTAGATACCTCCTCAACCTTATCTCTATATAAATGAAAAGGTTATGAATAATATATTGGATACAAATATTTTCAAATTGCGCATCCATTTACAACCAATGACCATCGATGTTTTAAGAAGAGGAGATTTTTCTACCGGATGCTCATTATGTGATCACTTGTGTGAATAAAAGATAGATATAAGGTTATAAGTTATTTGAAACCATATAAATGAGTGGGTAGCTTTGTAAAATTAAAGTACTCAAACACCAAACATGGGAGAATTAAAGTACTCGAACACCAAACATGGGAGGTATTCAACTGAAAAGAGAGATTCTGGAACATTTTTTAGACTACCTTCAAGTTCATTTTCATTTCTATCTTCACCTCCATAAGTTATATCTATTAGAGTAATTTTTTTTTACTATTTTTTATGCTACAGAATGAATCCATTTCCTAATCGATTTGCAAATATTTCTTTCATATAACTCCTTATATGAAAATCTATCCCATGAAATGTTAAAGCATTCAAGTTGAGATAATGGAAGAAAATGATGTTATCAACTATGCATATTTCTTTTCTTCTTCTTGAGAGATAATAGAATAAGAAAACCCATGAGGGAAATCAAGAGGGGGTGTAAGTTCCAAAGGAATTACCATCTTCGAGAGAGGGTTGAGGATCATATTTTATCTATCAAAGAAATCTTTGAGATGATGTCAAAGTAGAGAAATTCCTATAAAGCACCATTCAATCTGCCCATTCCCTTTCCCATGGCTAGACAAAATCAAAGGCTAAATCTAGCCAGCAAGAAAGTGGAGGATTTAAATACTAATGGATTAATCCAGTCAAGAAGTGGAAGAGTAGAGATATTGATGGATTAGAAATGTGTTATGGGCAAGCCTAAATCCTTGGAAACTAAAAGGTTGTGATTTGAGGATATGAAGATTTTATCAATCCCACCAAAATCAAATAAGCCAATAGGGACAAATTATTTAGCATGAATATAACCTAGGTGGTATATCACAACACTAGCTACTTAGCAACAATGTGAATGTCGGTTGTTTTTCTCCATCACTGGTCAAACACAAGAAAAGGTTGCTAAATCCAACCATCAAGAAAGTGGCATATTGTAATGCTAATGGATTAATCCAATTAGGAAGTGGAATCATAGAGAAAATGATGGATCAAAATGTGTTATGGGTAGGATTGAATTCTTGGGGGAATTGAAATAGTATTGAGAATATCAAGGTTTTATCAATCCCACCAAAATCAAATAAGCTAATAGGGAATAATTATGCATGAATCTATGCTAGGTGGTATATCATAAGACTAGGTACTTAGCAATAGATTGAATGGTGGTTGTTTTTTTTTATTTACTATAGTGTATTGGCTTGAAATTTGAAGAGAAGAGATGGGCTACAAGGAGGACATACTCTTGCCTAATTTGTACCATGATTCCTCACATTAGGTTCTGTAAATTGCATTGTTGACCATGATTAGATGGATCTTCTTGGAATAATGAAACCATAATTGTGTGCAAATAAGATAACAATTAAATATCATGTGTTTTCTTATTGAATGTCTTATTATAACACTAATACGATGCTATATATTTATATATAATACCCTATGGTCACGTAAAAATGACAAAAAATGGTGATAATATGATACTAGTAAACACAAGACAAAATTATTATTTTTGAATTGTTTTCAGAATTTGGGTTCAACACAATCTCAGACAACTAGCTCGATACAAAAATAATGTTGTGAAATCTCACCATGCATCAATAAAAAAAATGGAAATAGGTTGGGGGAATACAAAACAATGACATTACAAACATGTATTGTAGTCATGTAAGAGTATTTTAGAGGTGAAGAGGAAAGGAATCCCATGAGTGAATCATTCTTGTCATGTCATTTGGTGAAGTACTACCCTCTTTCCCATGATTTATTAAGTATCTCTCTCACCTACCATTGGCTTGGAATATAACAAGCCAAATTTGTGTTGCTACTTTAAAGGCACATAGTCCTCATACATGGGAGAATACATAATGTGTGAATCCCACTTATTCAGTTCGGTCTAATCTAAAAAGAACCTATATGATATCCCATGCCTTAAATTGCTTGTAGTCAAGTACTCAATAAACTCGAGATATTAAGAACCACATGAGTTCATGGAAATCCAGATGGTTTATGGATACAAGGAGAAGTCATGGGTTGATTTTGAGGAAAGATCATTGAATTAGAGTGCGTAGAGAGACTAGGAAAATTAGAAACCCAATACCCACTTGACTAAGAAGTTTTATGACTAAAAATGAGCAAAGTTTGGCAATCCTAGGTATATCAACCACTGATATGCTTCATGGCTACACGAGAGCACTAGAGGGGATGGATTTCCAAGGGACTATTTGGAAAATAAAAGAGATCCTAACATTGTGTTGTGTTTGGTTGAGAGGAAGAGATATGTCATTCATTGGTCTTTGGGTGAGATACCTGGAAGATTTTCCCGAGAGGAATCTTGGTAGGTGTTTTAATTTGACTATTTTGTGAGTATTGTGGATTGGGTTGAGTGAGGAATAGATCCCGATAGCCATCATTTTCTCTCCTAGTCTTATTTTCTAGCTTGAGGATGGAATCTACAATAGATTCCTATGGTTGGGTGGTGAATCACTCATCTATGATTGGGTTGGTGGATATATTCATGAGAAATAAAAGTGTTTATTTTTATTGTTGTGTTGATTATCTATGTTTTGTATACTTTTATGTGATTTAATTTCCTTTAATATGTTTCCTATATGATTTTTTGTTTAGGGAATGGTTCAAATTGATGGAAATGTTAATAAACATGATGGTAAATATGGGATGAAATTTTATTATGAATTTTTTGTATGTAATATTAATTCCATTTGTATTGTTTCATTACATATGAATTTTGTGTTGTGCCACTATTAGAAGCCAAATTGGCTCAAAACTAGTAAATATGACTAGTTGATAGTCAAAGTATTTTGATTGAGTGCTCCAACATCCAAGGGAGGTGGGTTCGAGAATGTTATAACAATGACAATTGCAAAGAGCATGTTAACTTTGAGAGTGCTTAGAGAAAGATGCTATTAAGGCAACGATGTCTAATATCAACAAGAGTGCTGCAAGCAAGAGTCTTTAGTGTACAACTCATTAGTTAAGAAAAACATCTATGGATGTTTTAGCAAAAGCAAGGAGTGGATTTTGGATAGGCCAAAATGAAGAGGCCAACCTTGAACAAATCGTCACTAGTTAAGATCAATCTCACTTTAATAGAGATAACATGGACAAAGACACATTGATCCACTCTCTACAAATATGATAAATTTACGAAATAAGGTCAGAAAATGCTACTTAGGATTGTTGATTTGCCTAAAGGATGTGATTTTGAAGAGAGGGGTACATATCTAATAGAAAATCATACAGAGATTACGATAGTTAGGCCTAAAGCACATAAAAAATTATGCAATGAAAAATGTGTCGATCTATGGCTTAACAATACACACTGAAAGGTCTTAACTTGAAAAAAGGTATAATTAGTGCATGCTTTGATTAAAATTCCATCCTTATTTGGGAGGGAGAAACATTAAGACATGTTTGAGTTTAAATAACAAAGGGTCGAGTTTCAAATATTGTTTCTAACAAAAGGAAATTAACCTTCTTTTTCACCGAGGAATGTTGTTAGACATGTGAGAGACGAGACTTATAAGAACACAAGAGAGCACATTCACACATTAAGACATCCTCATAAATAACTTGTATTGAGATAGGGCACAATAAACACATGATCGTAGCATTTAAATGTTATAGAAACTACTTTGGAAAGCATTTCTTGGAATTAGAACAAACATGCATGGGTTGGAATATTAAACTCATTTTGAGTCTAAAAAAGAGGGGTTCAACATTGAAACATGTTCAACATAAGACACAACAAAGAGCCATGCTCAATTTCAAACCGCAATCATTGTACCCAACCACTTCACAGAAGGGACTAACACTCACTTAGATGCCATAAATCCAATCAAATAATAAGTAGAATGATAAAATCCAAGAACACATGATTTGCATGGGTATGGATATACCATTAATATATGCCATGAATGAAAAAAAATCGTGTGCATAATGTGTATGGTGCTTTATAACATAATGAGATTGACTCACCTCTTATATATGGTTGTGGAGGTAGATTAGACCTAGCTTGTAACCTTATGTGATAGATCATAGAGGCCACCTGATAATTCATATGACAGTAGCATGAGTAGAAAGGTATATATTGATAACCCTGTCCCTTAAAGTATAATAAGTCACTAAGACTATATTAACCACTATAACACTAACATTAAATAAGTAGAATATTATTGCATTTTTCAACACTAATATGTTGGACATTAATCTATATGCATTTGTGTTTTATTGACACGAGAACATTATCCCATTTATAATTATCCTATAATCCTCTCTTAAAATAATATGATGTGTAAAAGCACAATGTTAGTAGTCATAGCTTACCCTATAAGTAGAAGAATCAAGTTAATGCCTACAAGATGCATATAACATAAAAAGTAAGCATAACTCAATACAACTCGCATATGCAAGAATAATGCTTTAAAAATGTGTTGCATGCATGGCATGGGATAGATGGGTAGATCAGCCCCTAACCACAAGCCCTCGGGTCTGTCAATGCATGTGCATGGTTCTGTGCCCTCAACTATGTGCACCTAATATATGCCACACACAATACACCTGCTATATGAAAACGGGTTGTGTGACAGAGCGGAGTACAGTGCAGATGTCAGATGGCAGTACTGTAGGGAATACAAAGTTGCTCGGAAGATGTCAGAACAATGTCAGATGTCAGTACCAGCAGGGAATGAAAAGATGTCCGGACAATAAGAGGGAAGATGCTAAAAACTTAGGAAAAGTAGTTAATTTAGGTTTAAAAGTATATTAAAAAAAAACCGCAATTCACTTGGCACGAATGCCTAAAACCATTCGATTACATAATTCCCTACACGATAGGGAATAATAAGTGGGGAGTAATAGGTATTTACTTATAGAATAATATGTAGAGGGTGTAAGAAGGCATCATATTGTATTTTTTCACTAATGGGATCAAGTCTAACTAATGTCAACTTAAGATTATGTTAATTACACTACTCAGTTATTCAATCTATGATTTCCTCAAGATGGAAAAAGACAAAAACTAGAAGATGCCTACCAATCAGTTGACAAAACACCTATGAGAATTATTATTGGTTATGTTCTATGAAACATTGCACATGCAGATATGGTAGTTGCATCATTGCAGTGAGCACATCTGAATAGTAGTGAACTAGCTCTCAAGGGTTGTAAGAACTTGATTCCATCTTTTCGCAACAATGTGTTCAAACTGGAAAAGTGCCAAAAGCTAGAGGATGCCAACCAATTATTTTGATGAAATGCCTCCAAGATGAGGCATGTATCTTTATGCAAAAGCAACTTTTAGAATTCTATACCTTGAGAATCGGGAGCTCAAACAGCAAGATCTAGAGCAAAGAGTGGCTCTCTTCCAATCTATAGAGGCTAATCTTTATCTTTATAGGAAGGTAGATGGAAAATGGTTGTACCCTAGTTGACTATAACAACCATACGGAATCAACCTTATTTTTGGTTCTTTGTCTTCATAAAATGTTGTAGAGAATAGTAACAACAACCTCCTCCTCAAAGATTATGCAAGTCCCCCTCCCCTAGAGGAGTTAAGGGCAAATCTTTGAATCCTTGCTCTTTGAAACAAGAGGTCTAGAATCCTCAATTAGGAGCCCTCATTTTAAACAAATTGGAAGACACCGCATTGGTAAATATTTAGTTGTTAATCCATAGCTTCAATGGATTGTGTTCACCATCTACAACACTTATGAATGGATTAACTTTAGTTAAACCACAACACATGCGATGGATTTTTACTCTAGAGATTTCTATATTGTCACTTTTTCCAAGCCAAAAGACCATAGAAAGGTCATGAAAGGAGGACCATGAACTAAGATAGAGTGTCTTCTTCAACCATGGTTTTAGAATTTCAACTTAGTTACACTCTATCTTAATAACCCTAGTTTGGGTGAGTTTACCAAATCTTCCTATCTACATTTGGACTTTAGGAATTGGGAATTCCTTATGTAAACCCACGTGAATAAGGGAATCACCACCTATGCTAGAATCTATGTAGAGTTCAACTTCAGTCAAACTCACTAGAATCTATGTAGAGTTCAACTTCAGTCAAACTCTATCAGAATATGAAATACTAAGATTTTTAATGGATACTCATTGGATTATGAGAACATGGCATTTATGTATATAGTTCATTTTGAATAGATACCTTTTGAAACATGACTAAAGAGGAACGCCTCTTTAAAGGGAAGAACCAACAAACTCTGATTCGAGAAATCCCGAGATGCATCTCCAAAACAAGATGTAGATGGATCAGTTACAATCTACCAATCTGTGTGAATCCAATCTGAGAGTGTTAGATATATAAATGGCACCCACCGACTTCAAAAGATAAGCTTTTTTTTCCTGTATCAAAGCTGGCATGAAAGCGCCCAGACTGAACCGAATTGAATTGACTGGTATCTCTGTATGTAGCCAGACGAAGAGATGGCGAGGAATCCTGCCCAGTACGACGCCATGAAAAGGCACAGATCGCTACGACTCGTTGAGTGAGTGGGAATGATGAATTTTGTTGGGCACTCAACCCCATGTGCCACTGCGCCTGTTTAATGATCCGCCGGCTCCACTTCCAACTCGTTCGCAGGCTTTTCGCCTTTGGGCCCCATGGGGCCGTCGGCTACACTTCCGTGATGGGAAGGAAAGAGAGAAAATTATTGGAACGAAAATTCAACATAAGTGTTTTAGGCACCGGGGAGCTTTCAACTTTATTGGTGCTTTATGTATGTAGAAGTACTTCACCAATTTGTAGTATTGACTAGTCTTTATGTCTTTTGAGGTTTGGACTTTGGGGATTTTATCCTGATGACATTTTGTCTCGAGTATTAGATCCTCTTGTTAGGTTGTCCAATGGGAAAATGAGCAGATTGGCTTATACAGAGTTAAATAACAAACACAAAAATAAATAGAATAGCGTGAAAGCGCAATACATTTCATTAAGATATGCATATATAAATACAATAATATGTGACCCTCTGGATTCGTATTCCAAAGAATCTCTTTGACTCCCAAGATGACTGTTCGTCTCCCATCCTGATGGATTAGACTCCAACAAATCCCCCCTTAATCCGAAGGGTGTATATGAGTCCAAGAAAAAGAAGAGAACCGAATAAGTGGAAGTGGACAGCTACCACCAGCTGAACATTTCCATCTCGAACATCCTTTACTAAGAAGGTTAGCTAGAAGCTTGCACATGCTTCTGCTAGATACAATGGCTCTCACAAGGGATGGTTTTTAGGCTGACCATCAACCGAAATAGGATAGCAGAAGGCTGGAATCTTCTACTATGTGTGTGGTTTAATGCTGACCACAAACTCTCGAACTTGGCTCGAAGGCTCAGAGGTTCTGTTTGGAATGGTTGGGATGGGATGACGCCAAACCAACTGGAGAGCTGAAAACAGGAAGTAAACAACTGCAACTTGTTGAACATTTTCATCTTGACAATTGTTTGCCAAGTTAGCTAGAAGCCTGCACATGCTTCTGCTAAATGAAGGTGCTCTCGATACCGGTGGTTTAAGGCTGATCACCAACTCCGGAGCTCAGTTGAACAAATCTCTTCACAGGCTTGCTTGTTCCGGCTCGCTTGCACTCGCTCACTTGTTACTGATGGTCTTCATTCCCCCCTGTCAGGAACAATGTGAGGAGAGGAGAGTCTCATGCGAGTACTCTATG
The DNA here is from genome assembly GCA_027924585.1 of Larix kaempferi. Lineage (NCBI taxonomy): Eukaryota > Viridiplantae > Streptophyta > Pinopsida > Pinales > Pinaceae > Larix > Larix kaempferi. Next base: position 13,907,728 of record BSBM01000089.1, on the reverse strand, counting down.
TCATGTATATCTTCTGTCTGGGTGTCTCTATCACTGAATCTGGCCTCTAAAACTGGATGTGGATCATGCTTGTTTGATCTCACTTACTTGTAGAGGGCCATGGCTGCTTGTTGTTAGATGGAGGCTTCGAAACTTGATGCCTGACATCATGTTCCCCCCTGTTAGGTACAAAGTGAGGAGAGGAAGATGTCTCAACTGCAAGATGTGTCAATACCCGTGAACGAACTCTCTAGTATGACTTATAAATCTTCTTAGTTGTTGACGGCCATTGCCAAGAAGCGATCCACCCATAGTGAATCTTCTCTCTTGCAAGTTTCTTCAGAATGAAGTATCTGTCTGATGAGTGTGTATGTTTTCCACATTGCTTACAAGGGTGAAGATCAAAACAATGATCTTTCATATGGCCAAGTCGATCACAATGTTGGCATGTCGAACTCTGAACTGATGTGGATGAAGATGGATTCTCGTGGATGAATCCAGCACTTTGAAACTGGATAGGCTTGGAGAAATCGGGAATGTGCACTGTCACTTCCTTGTCATATCCAAGACCGGTTCTATGCTTGTTATGGATGATCTCTTCCCAAGGTCTGATGATGGGCTTGGAAGGAGCAAGTAGAACCTATGCATGCATGTCTTCATCTTCATTTTCTTTCACTTCTGATGGCGTGCCACTGATTTGCTCATGTTCTTCTAAAGTGGCATCAATCTGTGGAGGCTGCATAACTGGATCGTAAATAGGATTATTCTGAACATGAACAAGTTCAGAATGTCTTTCTTCTTGCTGAAGCTGCAACTCAAGTTGTATAAATTCAAGAGTGTCTTGTGAATCTTTTACATAATCTCGAATGTGAGTGAGAGTGCTCTTGTCGATCGTGACAGTGTTGTCGATAGAGGAAAATAGTAGAGTGTTCAGTAACTCTACAAGGCCACTTAATCTCGCGATTGAAAATTCACTCAAATACAAAAGGGCTTCTTGCAATTCCACCCTTTTACAACAGGACTCTAAAACAAAGATTCTGAACTTAAATGATGAAGGGTGTTGGGTTCAACCAAGAGTGCACCCAAGTACAATGCAACTCAATTCAATTTAATTTTGAATGATACAAAAGAAACTAGTTGCAAACTACAAAAATCAAATGTACTTACAACAATTGCTTATTATGAGGTTGAATCACCTTTATGCTCCAAAGTTGATGCTTTGAGTTCCTTGATTACGATCTGGATAAGTTGGTGATGTCGAGTCCCTTTGATTTTGATTTTGTTGAGTGAATACATAAACTCTCCCCCCTCAACAAAGCAAATAAGTCAATGCCAATGGTCACCAAGTATAGAAGCCAATGGAGGTCAACAAAAACTCAATGCAATAGCGATAACCAAGTTCTGAAAAACTATGGCAAATCTATGTTCTTTGTAGCTGTGCAATGATATCACACAAGTTTTAATTGTGCTCTACAATCTGCAGTAGGCAGCGAGAAAGAGAAGGGAGGCAGCTCGCCAAAGGGAAGCAATTCTTGGTCGCTTCAGCTTCACGAAGAGCTAGGGGATAAAGGTAAGAGTTAATGGTGAGGCCTGATGGTTGTTTCAACAAATGTCTAGGTTCGAATCTTTGTGGGGTGGGGGAAAGAATACCTCATTCTTAACGGCCTCGTACGACAATGATGGTGACAGTATTCTTGGTGAAAGCCCTACCCAATAATAAGATTGGCGCCGACCAGCGAGGTTTGCTACATGGTGGCATAGTTAACAATGCTTGTTGGGTTGCTATTTAGGTTTCTCTTGGTCCAAAAAAAGAATACTAGAGCTCATTCTTGGAGGATAGTGTTTTGATCCATTTATGTGTTAAGGGTTTTGTATTTTGGACTTTCTCTTAGAAGTGGATCGACTTTCTCTTAGAAGTGGATTGTGCATAGACTGTCAATACAGAACCTTGGTCTATGGAGAAAAATAACTTATTTATGAAGTCATGTTGTTTGTTTTTAATCCACACTCAAATTCATCATTGAAGTTCTCAATGTATAGTGTAAGAATGCTTAGTCTCCCTCTTGAATATTGGTACTTTTAGTCTAATGTGACCATTGGAAATGTTTTGGGCTCATATAATGTAGTAAGCTAATATGGTAGCAAATGGACCCTCTTTTAGGTCACAAATATAATATGATTCGGACAAATTTTTAGGCATAAATAGAGTTCTATGATGATCCAAGGTCTGTGCATGGTGGAACAATGCCCTTAAAGGTCTTGCCCAATTTTGACTTGACCCAAATTGTCAAAAAATTGATCAGAATTTTGAGGACTATATGTTGATAAATTTAGACAACTATAGGGAAAATTACTACAAGATTAGACAAGCCCATGGATAATACATTAGCCTAAGCGTATGCAAAAAATCATGTTTATGCTAATTTGGGCATAGCTTTTCTAGATAAAATTGTATTGGAGGATAAGAATCATAATTAAATGTGATGATTGGATTATGAACATATAACCTTTTGATGTAGGTTTTGTTTCAAGCATGGGTAAATCACAGTGTCCTAATTGAAGACAAAGGTTTTTTGGGATTAAAAACAAAAAGAATAACAAATGCAATTGGTGGACTCAATGATGAATCCCTAGTGGATAACACATGGACCTGTAGTATTGGGAAACAATCTTGTCACGACTTTTAAGGGGTGTGATGTTCATACAGATACAATCATGACTGAGTAAACCCCTCCACCGTTGAAAACATTTGTACAAAAGTGAGAGTGTATTATCATGTCAAGCTAATGACTTGCATCCCAAAACCAATTTTCGAATTGACAAAGCTTTCAGTGTAGTAATGTCTTATAAACTTTGTCCCATAATTGTTATGCATGCAGAATTATTCATAATACATGCACCCAACACATACACAATTACATGATAGGTTAATCTTGTTGCAAATCAAACATCTTTTTTATGCCCATTTCCAATGTATTTCCATCACCAATCCAACAAGAATTTTGGAATTGTAGATTTGGGTTGCAGTATTGCAATACTGAGTTGTCCAAAGGGAAATGGAGGCTAGGAAATCCATCTCCAACAACAAAATATGTAAAATAGAAATTTTCACTATCGAATTTCTTTGAGCAATTGGATGAAGACTCTATTTGCTGCATAATTAGATGGCTCCCACAATTGAAAGTGAAATATTTATGTGAAACACAATATCAACATAGAAGTATATGCCTGTGCAATAAGAAAGTAAGTAACATCAAATGAAACATAGGCATGACACTAAAATTGTCAATAAAGTTACTAATAAAGTAAAAAATGATACATGAACTTTGACATTTTCACTTTAAATTTAACTTTCAAATTAACAAAGTTATTAATATGCATAATTAACTATAAAACTTTAAAAAATAAATATAAAAATATTATGAAATAAAATTGTATATAACATTATGGTAAATTCATATTCAATTTATATAAATAATAAAATTGAAAATACACATATTAATATAATAAAAAATTAATAATAATATATTAATAATTTTCTTAGTGAATTAAGAAATTAATCTTAATATATTCTAAAAAAATTCTTAATATATTGATAAAATTAATGGAGAGTCCAAAGTTCAAATCTTCATCATTCTATAATTAAACATGTTTATGATGTCGAGATTCATATCTTCCTACAGGAAATTTGTAGATATTTTAAAGAAAGAGAAAAAATTTAAAAAACAAGCAAGTCAAAGAAAAGTAAGTAAAAACATTCTTATTATACAAGAAGATTGTTGAAAGTTGAAATTTGTTAAAATTTTAAAAAATGTCAATAATAATTATTATGAAGATCAACTTTATAAGTCAAAGTAAAAAATAGCTGGAGAGAGAATTCCCAATTCTGAGTAATAATTGAATATTATTTTGTCACGGTATATTGTACTCTTAATGGTCACAACTTCTTTATGGTGCAAGGTGATGTCACATGGCTTTGTTGGTTTTGGTTGTGGATGTCGGTCTATGAAAAGGATTGGATTGTTGTATATGCACTTCAATTTTGTATATGTATTTAATTGTACTTAGGTATACGAGGTATATATATATATATATATATATTATAATATAAATGTGTTTGTTTATTTTTTATTTTTAAATATAAGTTTGGGATTTTTTTATTTATTTAAAAAAATAAAAATACTGTAAAAGAATTATTTGAGAGTCGACTCATTTAAGAAACTTTTTTGTTGCATATTTTGATGGAGCTTGCTAAGGCCTAGCAAGAGCATGTGGAGTTGGTATGTGCTTACTAATTTATGCAAATCACTCTTTTTGGCTCAAGTTGGGTGCACATTTGGGATCAAATACTAGAGCAGAATTGGTAGCCTTATGGGGATTATTATACTTTGTTAGATCAAAGGGTTTGAATAAACTTATGGTTTTAGGAGGCTCAAAAGTTATCATTGACTAGATGAATGGAAGATCAGGACTCAATGCATTAAAGTTGCAATACCGATAGAGAAAGTTTAGAGATCTCCAGGAATCATTCGTGGACATTCAATTTGTTCATGTATACATAGAATTCAACTCCCATGTGGACATATTATCCAAGGAGGCAATTTATCTTGTTGAAGTTCACTTGCTTTTGTGGAACTTCTAAATGGAGTTGAAGTATAAGTGGTATTTTATATGTCTTTGAGGAATGTCCAATGAGGTGTTTTGTGATTATCTTCCAGGTTTTTGTCTATCTATGGATCATATGTAATTTCTTTTTTCTCTACTAGGTAGGTGTTGTCATGAAAAATAGGTTTCAGGATGAGTCATTCTAGAAATTTTTGGCTTTGTAATTCGTCAGGTGGCCTTTACGAGGCTCTTTTTGCGACTGTTTGAACACTTTTATGATATGTACATTTATATCTTGATTTATATAAACCATCCTAGATCCAAATCCTAGGCTCTATCAAGTGCCGAGAGGGATCAAATCTCCTGAGGTGCAAACCTCTTCTCAGGTATTGCACTCAAGGAGCTATTCGAGGAGAGGTTTGCACCTCAGGAGATTTGATCCCTCTCGGCGCTTGATGGAGCCTAGGATTTGGATCTAGCCTAGTTCCAGTCGTGGGCGGTGACACAAAACTGGAGTTTGATTAGCATTGTAAGGAATAAGTTAAGTTGAAAACACAGATAGAATTATGAGGATTATCATAATGTAAGTAATAAGTATTAAGGATTGAGTAAATTGTTAAAGCAAATGTTTGCACCTTTTTTTAGTGAAGGAAATCAAAGGTTTGCACCTCAAGGGATTTGATCAAATATATTACAATGTGATCAACTTTGATATTTCTTCTTCCTTTTTTCTTGATTTCACTCCTGCTCCCTTTGGCATCTTCTTGTATCGATCATATGTGAAAGGATGAAGACCATCCGACCTTTTACTCATGATATTGTTGTAAATGGGAGTCCCGTCGTTCTTTGTTTCCAATATTTATAGTTTCCTTCTCCAATGTTAATCCCCATTTTTTTTTGCACTGTTGATGTAGATATATTAAACGTTGCAACATTGGTTGGGGCCAAAAAAAGTAATGGTGACTTATCTGGAAAATAATCAAATTGTAGTGTTTGTCTAATAGCTCCAATCAAGTAAAATTTTCTTGTACCTGTAGTTCCTTGGATAATCATTCGTAGTGGTTCATTGTTCCCACCTCTTCAATGCTCAAGAATAATCTCAAATGATTTTCTTTGCTTCTCCGCTAAGATTTCAATTGAATAATTTTGAGTACGATTATTATGAACAACGACATTCAATTGTCGGTTTTCAGATATGAACTGTAGTGCACAATTGAAAGTTTTCATATCAACAAAAATAGAGTTCCAATTTTCCTTGTTATCACATTCCATGTATCCAAGTATGTCATATTCATTGGTAGTTATATACTGATTCCTATATAACCCTGAAATTATCTCATTCATGCTTTTGAGAATCCATTTGCACAAATAACACTTCTGCATGATCTCTTTAGTTCACGGTCGTGTTTTCTAGGTTCTTCTATATGTTCTGATGATTCTTTTTCTCTTTCTCTTCTATACATTTGTCGTACTTTTATTTTTTGATCATCAATATCTTCATTATTTGCAATATTATCATGATGATCCACAATATACCCTAAAATAGAGAAAAAAAAAATTAATATGTTGAAATCATTGCAAATAGTTTTTCTATTAAATAGATAAATTCAATGTATAAATGTAAATAACAAAAAACAATGCATTGTTGAAATCGATGCAATTTTTTTACTTTTTATTAAATTGATAAATTGAATGCATACATATAAAAAACAAAACAAAACAAAATATGCATTGTTAAAATCAATGCAACGAATCAAATAAATATGCATCTTGTGTTATTTAACAACATTTGTGTGTGGTCTATTGGTAAGTAGTAAGGTTATTGCGCTTGTGTTAACCTAGAGACCAAGGTTCAAATCTCTTTTGGCTTGGAGTTATATTTAGTTATAAAATCCAACTATTATTATGGCTTGAAATCAATGCAACGAATCAAATTAATATGCATCTTGTGTTTTTGAAGAATATTTGTTTGTGGTTTATTAAACAATGCATTGTTGAAATCAATGCAACAATGTTTTTTCATTAAATTGATAAATTCAATACATACATGTAAAAAACAAAAACAATGCATTGTTGAAATCAATGCAATTAATCAAATCAACATACATCTTGTATTTTTTAAGAATATTTGTTTGTTGTCTATGCATCTATTTCTTATGTGAGCTATAGTATTTTTTTTTATTTCTTTTGTTTCTACTTCTTATAACTACTATAATATTTTATTTTACTTTTTTTTTTTAATTTAATTTAATTTATTATGTTTCTACTTTTTATGTGAGTTATCATATTTTTTACTTCTTACATTTCTAGTTTTTATGTCAGCTATAATATATTCTTTTGTAATATATTTTTATTAAATTGATGAATTCAATGTATAGATGTAAATAACAAAAAAAAATGCATTATGGAAATCAATGCAAATAATCAAATTAATATGCATATTGTGTTTTTGAAGAACATTTGTTTGTGGTTTATTAAACAATGCATTGTTGAAATCAATGCAACAATGTTTTTTTATTAAATTAATGAATTCAATGCATATATGTAAAAAAAAACACAATGCATTGTTGAAATCAATGCAACTAATCAAATCAACATACATCTTATGTTTTTTAAAAACATTTGTTTGTTGTCTATTGGTAAGTATTGAGATGATTGGACTTAAGGTTCAAATCCCTTCTAATTTTTTTATTTCTTATGCCGGTTATGGTAATTTTTTTTACTTCTTATGTCTACTATAATATATTTTTTATTTATTATATTTCTATTTTTTATGGTAACTATAATATTTTTATTTCTTTATCTTTTACGCATTGTTGAAATCAATGCAACCATGTTTTTTTATTAAAGTTCAAATTTTTTTTTTTTTTTTTTTTTTAATTTTTCATGTCGGTTATAGTATTTATTTTACTTCTTTTGATTTCTACTTCTTACGGCTACTATAATATATTTTTTACTTCTTTTTTTATTTCTTATGTTTTTACTTTTTATGTTAGCTATTCTTTATCTTTTTTACTTTTTATATTTCTAATATTTGTTTACGCATTGTTGAAATCAATGCAGACATGTTTCTACTTTTTATGTCAGCTATTCTTTATCTTTTTTATTTCTTATATTTCTAATATTTGTTTTACGTATTGTTGAAATCAATGCAACCATGTTTTTTATTAAGGTTCAAATCCATTTTATTTTTTCTATTTCTTATGTTGGCTATAGTAATTTTTTTTGAAATCAATGCAACCATGTTTCTACTTCTTATATTTCTAATATTTGTTTACACATTGTTGAAATCAATGCAACCATGTTTCTAATTTTTATGTAGCTATTCTTTATCTTTTTTACTTCTTATATTTTTAATATTTGTTTTATGCATTGTTAAAATCAATGCAACCATGTTTTTTTTATTAAAGTTTAAATCTCTTCTATTTTTTCTATTTCTTATGTAGGCTATAGTAATTTTTTGTTTTTTATTTCTTTTGTTTCTACTTCTATTTTTATTTTTATTTTTTATAGAGCCTTCTATTTGTTTTTTTATTAATGTTCAAATCCCTTCTATTTTTTCTATTTTTCATATTGGCTATACTATTTATTTTACTTCTTTTGTTTCTACTTCTTATGGCTACTATAATATATTTTTTACTTTTTTCTTTTATTTCTTATGTTTCTACTTTTTATGTCAGCCATTCTTTATATTTTTTACTTCTTAATTTTCTAATATTTTTTTTACTTCTTTATCATTTTTACTTCTTATATTTATAGTTTTACAAACGTTTATTAATAGCCGACAAAATATTTATTACCTTTTACTTTTTATTATTACATTTTATTAATGGCCGACAATAATATCGACAAATGTTATACGTAACATTACAAGATCTCTCTCATATTATTACTTTTTACTTTTTATTACATTTTATTATTGACCAACAAATCTTACTCCACAAATGTTACAAGATCTCCCTCATACTCGTGTAACATTACTCGACAAACGTTACAACATCTGCCTCATACTCGTGTAACCTTATTGGACACACGTTACAAGATCTCCCTCATACTGGGCTGTAGAGAGCCTCTCGGCGCAATAACATATATAAGCTTTTTTTCTTCTTCTGGGTAATATCTTTATATATATATATATATATATATATATTGTTAAAGTTACAACATCATGAGTCATTCTCTAGGTCAATCTTGTGTGTCAAGACCTATATGTATATATATATATTGTTAAATTTACAGCAGCATGAGTCATTCTCTAGGTCAATCTTGTGTGTCAAGACCGAGCCTTATGTGTCGAGGTAGTGCCTTATAGGAGCTTGAGTTGGACTCAGGAAACAAGAAGAATCTTGAGTTGGACTCAAGAATGGTTAAGCTTCATGTGTTAAGGCAAGTGCTTTGTTTGTCAAAGCGATGATGTTGTACAATCTTTCTAGTCAAGGCTAAGGGGAAAGCTTTTAGCTAAGGGGTGAGTTCATCCTAAGACTCAGTTAAGTGAGTTAATGCACTGCATGAGAAGTGGGGCGCTCTTCTTCATGAAAGATTGATACATCCATATGGAGGGCGAGTTCATCATGAAGTTAGAAGATAAAAATAGAAGCTAATGCATGTGAAGAATGTATACATATGTTATACAGAATTGATGAATTCAATGTGAAGTGAATTCTCTTCTCCCTTGAAGGCAAAGTGCTTCTCTTTGTGCAGGATATTATTCTGAGTCTCTCTTCTTTATTTTTCCCTTGCTTTGTAATTGCACTCGGGGTGCTTGATGTAAAATACATTCTCTGCTATCTATCGATATACGAAGGAAGGTTTTGCTGTGATTTTCTCCCTCAAGTCATAGAGGGTTTCCCCAGAGTAAATTCATGTGTCGAATGTGATTTCTTATGTGTATCATTGTTATTTGATTTTAAGTACTATTGCATTTCTGAATTAAAGATACAAAATTAACATGGTATCAGATCTCAGGGCGTGAAAGAGTTAAGTTCAGCAATTAAGTTTGATCCTACGTAGATCCTAAGTGTGCAAAGTACTTGAAGAATTATGGCTTCAATCTTAGTATGATCGGAAGACCGTCTTGAAGGAACTTCGAACTTCAATACTTGGAAGGCCAGGATCCTGAATATCCTGGAAGAGCATGATTTGTATGGATATGTATCTAGTATTATTGAAGAGCCTACTTCTAATGCAGGGAACATTACCTTAAAGAAGAATCAAACAAAAGCAAAGATAATCATTTATGATTCCACAAAAGACAACTTGATTCCCGTGATTACTCCATTGAAGACCGCAAAGGAATGCTTTAACACTTTGACAAATATTTATGAGAAGAAGGTGCCTAGTCAAAAGAGATCATTAAAGAACAAGCTTGAAAATATGAAGATGGAAAAGGATGAAGCTGTGGCTTCCTTCTTCACAAAGATCTCTCAAGTAAGAGATAAACTCATGAGAATTGGTGTGACGGTCGATGACGATGATCTCATTTAGAACATTGTCGATGGTCTTCCATATTCATGGGAGACATTCTTGGCTATAGTAAATGGTTGAGAAGAGCAACCTAACTTTGAGAGGCTGTGGCATGATTACCTACAAGAAGAAGGGCGAACCCATGGCAAGTATATTTCCTCCAAAGAAGAGAACCTCGCTCTTGCGTCACAATTGAAAAGATGTAAGAAATCTCACAAGAGATTCTCTCATAGAAAGGAGAATGATTTAAAGAACTTTGATAAGTCTAAAGTTAAGTGCTTCAATTGCAATAAGAAGGGCCATTATGCAATAGAATGACATGCAAATAAAAGAGGAAAGTTCAAGGGTAGGTTTCATGCTTCTATTGCTACAGAAGATGAAACTATAAGAAAGAATTCGATCAAGAGACAAAGAAGGAGAACTATTTTGTCTCAACTCTTTCTGGATCCATTACCACTAGTGTTGAGACATGGTTGGTAGAGAGTGGCACATCCAAGCACATGACTGGATATAGGAGCGCTATCACATCTCTGAAGGAAAAGAAGTTTTCCTGTAAGGTGGATCTTGGAGATAATCCCACCTATTCAATCCAAGGCATTAGACCCACTTCTTTTCAATTGGATTCAGGAGATGTACTACATGTGGATGAAAGTCTGTTTGTCCCTAGATTGAAGAATAACCTCCTGTCTGTTTTGGTTCTAGAAGATAAAGGATTCAGAGTTATCTATATGGAAAAAAAAGTGCTCTTGTGGGCTAAGCATGGAGACTTGAACTCTGCATCAATGATTGGAGTTAAAGAGGGAGGTCTCTACAAAGTTCTTGGAAAACTCATTCAAGCCATGACCCATGACACAATTAGTCCTTGTGAGCTATAACATTAAAGGCTTGGTCACCTCCATTTTGAAGCGCTAACCGGATTGCAAAATATGGTGAAAGGTTTGCCTATGTTTAAATATGATTTTGATAGTGTTTGTAGAGGTTGCGCTCTTGGAAAGAACATTAAGAAGAGTTTTCCAAGTAGTACCAAAAGATCGAAGGGGATCCTTGACTTGATTCATTCTGATCTAGGTGGTCCTATGTCTACACTCTCCTTGAGTGGTTATTTGTATTATGTACTTTTCATAGATGATTTCTCCCGCAAGTCATGGGTTTATTTTTTGAAATCAAAGAGTGGAACTTTCAAGAAGTTTCCGGAGTTTTAAGCATTGGTTGAGAATTAGACTGGAAAGCACATTCATGCTTTGAGATCTGATAATGGAGGAGATTTTGAGTGCCATGAATTCGATGAATTCTGTCGAGATGTAGGAATAAAAAGACAGCTGATTGTACCCTACAACCCCCAACAAAATGGGGTTGCTGAAAGAAAGAACAGAACAATATGTGAGGCTGCAAAATCCATGACGTGTGATCAGGATCTGCCCACATCCTTATGGGCATAATCCTCCAACACTGCTGTTTATATTCAGAATAGAAGCCCTCATGATATCTTGGGATAAAAGAATCCCGAAGAGGTTTTCACTGGTGAAAATTCAGATATTGGACACTTGAATATTTTCAGTTGTCTTGTTTACATTTACATACCAAAAGAGAAGAGGAAAAATATGGAGCCATTCGGAAAGAAAGGAACATTTGTTGGATATAGTGAATCCTCCAAATCCTACAGAATATATGTTCCAAGGCAAAGGAACATTGAAGTCATTAGAGATGTAACATTTCATGAAGAGGATTCCTTCAAGCGCTCCAAATAAATTCAGTGTGATTCATATATGGAGGAGCATGATACTCCTATGATGGAGGATCTAGTTTTTGATTCTCCCCTTTTAGATGTTGAGAGGGAGAAATCAGAAGAGAATTCAGATCCGCTTGATCTTGAAGAGCTAGAAGATCTGATAGAAATATCTCTTGATTTACCTCCTGCTAAGAGGAGATCTGCATGGTGTCAAGACATTCTATGAGAGGTAGAAAAACATGGAGCACCTCCAGGCTCATCCAGAGAGAGTAAGAATCGGGATGATTTTCAAGATATGTAGCACAGATGAGTCACGTCAGTGATTCAGAAACCTCTACCTATGAGGAAGCCTCAAAGCATCAAGTATGAAGAGATGTCATGGTAGAATAATACAAATATATCACGAAGAATGATGTGTGGGAAGTGGTTCCTAAACCTGACGGGAAGCCAATAGTAACTTCCAAGTGGTTTTATAAAATCAAGAATGCAGTTGATGGAAGTATTGAAAAATATAGAGAAATATTTGTGGCCTGTGATTTCTCACAGAAAGAAGGGATATACTATGATGAGACATTCACTCCTGTGTCTAGGTACACTACTATTTGAACCATAATTTTCCTTGCTTTAGTTTTGGGTTGGAAACTTCACCATATGGACGCGAAATATGCCTTCCTCAATGGTGAGGTTGAGGAAGAGGTTTACATACAACAACCTGAGGGGTTTGTAATTCATGGGAAGGAGTCCCATGTATGCAAACTTAAGAAATCCTTGTATGGGATTAAGCAGGCCCCGAGGGATTGGTATTCAAGGATTGACAACTATCTTCTAAGCTTGGGATTCTCCAAACGCGAGGCTGACCCAAACCTGTAATTCAAGGTTGTGAAGAACCAACCATTGATATTCCTTCTCTATGTTGATGACTTGTTCCTTACTAGAGAGGAGCAACAGATAAATTAGTGTAAGATGGATCTCACTTCTAAGTTTGAAATGAAAGACTTAGGTCTTATGCACTATTTTCTTAGTCTAAAATTTTGGCAAAGGAAAGATGAGATCTTTCTTTCTCAAGGAAAGTACACAGTTGATGTATTGCGGAGATTTGGTATGATGGACCGTAAGTCCATGTCTATTCCAATGGTGTCTAATCTAAAGAAGCTTCATGAGTCAGATTCTAGATCGGATCTAGTGGATCCTACTGTGTATAGACAACTCATTGGTTCCTTGATATATTTGATACATAGTAGACCAGACATATGTTATACAGTGAGTATCTTGATTTAGTTCATGTTTGAGCCAAGACATAGACATTGGGTTGCTTCCAAGCATGTGCTTAGATACCTTCGAGGTACTATTGCTTATGGACTCAGATATGATTCCAGTAGTGGAGTGATGTTACTTGGATATTTTGAATCCAATTGGGGTGGTAGTATTGTGGACCGAAAGAGTACATCCATATTGTTTTTTAGCTTGGGATCAGCTATGATCTCTTGGTCCAGTAGGAAGCAAGGTCCGTAGCCCAGATTACTATAGAAGCAGAGTATATTGCAGCTAGTACCGCCTGTTAAGAAGCTTCATGGCTTAGGAAGCTACTTGTTGGGTTGTTTGGTGAGAATCTTGAGACTATAGTCATTCACTCTGAAAATAAGAGCTACATTAAGCTCTTAGAAAACCCTATGTTTCATGACAGATCGAAACACATTGAGATGAAGTATCACTACATTAGAGGCATGGTCTAGAGAGGTGCCATAAGACTTCGGTACATTGCTACTAGTGAGCAGATTGCAGATATGTTGACTAAGCCTCTATCTGTGACAAAGTATAGGTACTTCCGAGACAAGATTGGAATGGTAGAGAATACCTCCCTCGTTGAGAGGGAGTGTTAAAGTTACAACATCATGAGTCATTCTCCAGGTCAATCTTGTCTGTCAATATTGAGCCTCATGTGTCGAGGTAGTGCCTTATAAGAGCCTGAGTTGGAATCATGAAACTTGGAGAACAATCTTGATTTGGACTCAAGAATGGTTAAGCTTCATGTGTTGAGGCAAGTGCTTTGTTTGTCAATGTGATGATGTTGTACAGTCTTGATAGTCAAGGATAAGGTCTTGTGTGTCAATACAGATTCTCATGTGTTGAGGTAATGCTTTGCATGTTGAAGCATGAATGGTGTGTGATGTAATACTAACCATGGTTGAGCTATTAAGTCTCCCCTAGGGACTATCCAACCCTAGAGTGAATTACTTTGGCATATAACCACTTGCAACGATAGTAGGACAATATGATCACATCATTGAGAAAATCTCCTTAGTATATTTAATATGGTAATTAAGTTGGCACATGTGGACCATGCATATAAGATAAGAGATAAAGATAAGATGTGATAAGATATGAGAGAATTCAAATTTCACATAAAATAATTAATTAAGAGAGAATTCGAATGGTTAAACTTCAGTGAAGACTTTAGTAAACCAAAGGATAACCCGAATTGATCACTACAATGATGTTAACAAGAAAGAACCAGTTAAAGAGATTTAACTAAGTGATAACAAATAAGATCTAGTTAACTACGTGTTATTGCATGACGAAACTTATGTTAGACTAAAAGACGACATTTGAATTGTGACACGTGTATGATGACACTTAAGTTAGCCACATAACTAAGTGGGAAAGCTTTCAGTTAAGGGGCGAGTTCATCCTAAGACTCTGTTCAATGAGTTAATGCACTCCATGAGAAGTGGGGTTCTCTTCTTCATGCAACATTGATACATCTAGATGGAGGGCAAGTTCATCATGAAGTTAGAAGATAAAAATAGAAGCCGATGCATGTGAAGAATGTATAAATATGTTATACATGATTGATGAATTCAATCTGAAGTGAATTCTCTTCTCCCTTGAAGGCAAGGCACTTCTCTTTGTGCAGTATATTATTACGAGTCTCTCTTATTTACCTTTCTCTTGCTCTATAATTGCACTGGGGGTGCTTGATGTAAAATACATTCTCTGCTATCTACCAATATACTAAGGAAGGTTTTTCTCGGGTTTTCTCCCTCAATTCATAGAGGGTTTCCCCATGTTAAATTAATGTGTCGAATGTGATTGTTTATGTGTATCATTGTTATTTGATTTCAAGTACTATTACATTTCCAAATTAAATTTATATATAGATTTATTTTTAATTTTAAAAAATCAATTCTATCTTATTAATTTAATTAAGTTTATTTATCATTTTTTTTCTCTGTTTGCTAGAATCTCCTTGACTGGTAGGAGTGGAATTTGGTCTAAGAAACAATGACCCAGGGGCATCTAAGCTGTCAAAATCACCCAGGGATCGCACGTAGCTTAGGCCATACCAACCCTCAATTGGTTGGATTTTGGGTGTCTCCTCCCAACTAGCTCACCCCTAAGGGGAATTGAACCCAGGTCACCTTGATGAAGAGACCCACACCTTAACTGAATGAGCTAGTGGAAATTGACAATTTTATTTATCATTTAATAAAATTTATCAAAATTATAAGTTTCATACTTTATATAGTTATAAATTGGCACACTTTTGGCTTTGGGATAGGAATAAACTCCTTTATGATACTCTTGTCACCCTTTTTATCTTATATATTTGTGACGTTTGGGGTTGCAACATCTTTAAAGAATAATGGATAAGGATAGAACACACCTAAAAGTGATTTATAACATATAATCTAAAAATTAAAGGCAATACACCTTATCATATCCTCCTCACAGAAGCAAGTCTTTCCCTTATTGAGAGCATGAATTTGACTAAGTACCTAATATACAAGAACCGAGATAAACAAAATGGGAAACAAAAGGTTTCCTAAGATTTCTTTATACTCTCGTCAATACCACCTACAACTTTAGGCCGAGATTGACATAAAGACGCTAGCTCTTGGCTAAACCATTGGGGAGTCAAGGAAGAGGTTACATTGTAGAGTAGTGATAATATTAAAAGAATTATTACATCTTAATTTAAGGAGAAGGTCTGGTGCAATATAGAGTTAGAGGATAAGATAAAATTAAGATATTATAAGGAGGTGGTCAACCCTAATATAAAAGATCAAAAGTATCTCTTTGTTTTAATTAACACAAAGAAGAAAATCAACATTGCTAAAATAAGAATAAATTTTCATGAGTTCCATAGTGAAAAAGGTTGCTAGACAATTCTTTTAGTGTTGTAGGATCTGGAACAGTTCCGGTAGATAATAGATAGTTTAGTGATGTACTATGTGTTCCAAGAATTTCCTGCACTTTGTTGTCAGTCTATCAAATCACTCATTCTGGTGAAGGTAAAACTGTAATGTTTACACCTCACCAAGTTGTAATCAAGGATTTTAAAGATCCTAGGCATGTTCTAGTCACTGGAATTGTTGATGATGATATTACTAGGTTGTACAAGTTTAACAACTTTGGGTCATCACCTTTTCCCTCAGTTTTTTTTGCTCATAGTGATGACTTGAACAAACTTTGGCATGAGTGATTTGGTCAATTAAATTATCACTCATTGCAACAACTATGTAAAGAAAATATGGTGACATGTATTCCGATGGCATCTTGCAGGGATGATGTTTGTTCCGGTTGTGTACTCGAAAAACATAATCAGGACAGTTTTGACAAATGTGCCTCTTGGCATGCCTCATCCCCCTTGGAGCTTGTGCATAGTGACTTGTGTGGTCCTCTTCCATCTGCTTCCTTTTCTGGTTTCAAATATTTATCAACTTTCATTGATGATTACTCTAGATGCACTTGGGTTTATTTCCTAAAACTTAAGAGCGAAGTGTTTAACATGTTCTTGGCCTACAAGGCCCTTGTTGAAAAACAATATGGTCATCAAATTCTTAAGTTAAGATCTAATAATGGGGGAGAATATGTTAACAACAAGTTCACTACTTTCTGCACTGAAAAAGGAATAAAAAAAAAACACACTGTTCCATATACACCATAGCAAAATGGTGTAGCTGAATGGAAGAACCACACTCTAAAAGAAATGGCTAATTGTATGCTTCAAGCTAAGGGACTAAGTCTTCAATTTTGGGTTGAAGCCCTAAATTGTGCAAATTACACAGTTAATCGCACCCCCACTAAAGCTTTACAAGATATCACACTGGAAGAAGCATGGAGTAAAATTAAACCAGATGTAAGTCACTACCATGTGTTTGGTAGTGAAGCATGGGATCATCTTCCAGATGAAAAATGAAAATCATTGCAGCCTAAAAGTGAAAAGTGCATCTTTGTTGAATATTATGAAAATGTAAAAGGTTATAGACTTCTTCAGCCACATTCTCATGATATAATAATTAGAAGAGATGTAAAATTTGATGAAAATATCTTGGCCTATGAGCCTAACTCAACATTTGTGCCATCTGTGGTCTGCGAGCCTAATTCGACGCTTGTGCCTTCTTCTACTCCCAACTTCCTTGACAAAATTCCAATTCCAGTTTCTAATGATGATAGTGAGAATTAAAATCCACCTCCGCTTGCTCAGTTTCCTCCAGCAGAACCGCTTCCTCTATGGGTCCGTTCAACATGTGAAGTAGCTAATGATCTTTCCGGTGATCCTAGAGATCAACGACGAACATGTTCTCAGTACCAATGAGCCTCTTCTCTTTTGGATCAAGTTTCAAAGAATCATGATCCATATGATTTTGCAGATGCTTCAGGGAATCCAGATTGGGATTCAGCTACGGATGAAGAATATCATTCCTTAATGGCGAACGATACTTGGGATCTTGTCCCTCTTCCGAAAGGATGAAAAATTGTCAGATGTAAATGGGTCTACAAAACTAAGTATGCCTAAGATGGGAGTGTTGAAAGGCTTAAGGCAAGGTTAGTTGCCGAAGGTTTTTCCCAAGTTGAAGGAATTGACTACAATGAAGCCTTTTCCCTTGTCGCCAAAATGAACTCCATCCGCCTTGTTCTTTCCCTTGCAGCCTTACATAAATGGGAGGTCCATCAAATGGATGTCAAGTATACCATCTTGCATAGGGATTTGTGAGAGGAAATTTACATGGAACAACCTCCTCGATATGTTCAGAATGACTCTAGTCTTGTATGTCACCTTAAGAAATCCCTCTTTGGCCTTAAGCAAGCTCCTCAAGCCTGGTATGAAAAAATGGATAACTTTCTATAACTTTCTCTTTGACACTGTTTTTTCTAGATACCATTTTGATCCCAATGTCTATACCAAGAAAGTAGGAAACAATCTCATCATCATTTTTCTTTATGTTGATGATCTTATTCTTACTGGTAGTGACCCTAAGATTTTATCCCATGTGAAATCCAGTTTTAAGTGAAAATTTGAAATGACAAACTTAAGACATTTGCATTATTTTCTTGGCCTCCAAGTCTTGCAAAGCAAAGAAGGAATATTTCTTTCTCAGTATAAGTATGCTTTTGACCTTCTTCGTCGCTTTCACATGGAAGATTATAAACTATCCCCCTCTCCCTTCCAGTATGGAGTCAAACTTTCTGCCACTTGCACTTCAACCAAAGTTGATGCCACCCTGTATCACCATCTTGTTGGTAGTATCTTATACTTGAATCATACCCGTCCTGATGTTTCCTTTCTGTTGGTCATGTTGCCCGCTATATGAAAACGCCCCATGAAAGTCATTGGAAAGAAACAAAAAGAATACTTCGATATATTTAGGGTACAATTCAGTTTGAGATTCATTACATTTTAGGGGGGACTCATTTGTTGGTTGGTTTCTTTGATTCATATTGGGCTGGCGATCTTGATGATCGGAAGTCTATTGTAGGTTATGTCTTCAATCTTGGTTCTGGACCTGTCACTTGGGATTGTAAGAAACAACAAGCTCTCACTCTCTCTTCAACAGAAGCAGAGTATCATGCAACCGTTAACGCCAGTCAAGAAGCTTTATGGCTTCAACAGATCCTTTTAGAGTTTGGCTTCCAACAACAACATCCAAATCCCCTTTGGTGCGACAATAAAAGTGCCATCAAGCTCGCCAAAGATCTAGTTGAACATCAACACAACAAACACATCGATCTACATATGCACTTCATAAGAAATCTTGTTCATGATCGCGTTCTTGAAGTGCTCTTTTTCCCTACAGATGATCAAGTTGCAGACATATTCACCAAATCTCTTACAGAAGTGAATTTTTCTAAACTTCGATCTATGTTAGGAGTTCAGGAACTTGTTGTTAAGGGGGGATAGGCTCTAATGCTTCCTTCCTTCTCCTAATAGTGTCACTTTTGTAATCCTTCAATCCTATCCCAAGTTGTTCTTAAGGGGGGATGTTAGGATATTTAGACACTTAGGAGTTAGTTAAGATCAACTTGTTCTAATATATCCGTTAGGAAAAGTGTGTTTCTTTAGTATGCATTTGTAAATATCTAATCCAACGGTCATGATATGTTCTAGACATAGAGTGATCTGATGGTTAAACTTCTCTTATATCGTAACTACCTTTGATCCGTGGCTTAACACCCGATTGGTCCATGATATTTATTTAAATAGAATGGAGGGTCACTTGCTAGTTGATCGATTATGAGAATCTCATTTGTAACTTTCTTTCTTTTTCATAATAAACTGCCTCAAGTATCTATTTGGCTGGGGTCGTGGAGTGTTTCCCTTTCGAGGGTTTAAACCATGTGAAAACATCGATGTGTTGATATGTGATCTATTTGTGTGAGCGACTACTCTGGGTGTTCGATCTTTTGGAATTAACCTGTGTAGTCAAACATGGTATCAGAGCCTTTTTGAAGAGCCACTTCCGTTGATGATCTAGATCTTGAACCGGTGTTGCCGAAGCTGTGAAAGGGTTTATGGTTCTGAAATTTCTGTACATTTTTGGGCTGTGAGAGGTGTTTCATTACGTCTGTAACGCCATTTCTAGTGGGGAACAATTTTCGTTCCATTGAAAAAGGATTCCATTTTCCCAAGATACTTGCATTTCATCAGATCTAAAGGTATATTGTTACAGTGACATTTTTTTTTATATATTTAAAATAATTTTCCCATTTTCTTTCTTGATCTAGTCTTTTTTTAGTTTCAGGTTGTTGCCTTCTCTTTCTGCATATGCTCTTTTCCTTACACCTTGTGCGATCTCGACAAATCAGAAACAAAAGAAAAAGGGTTTTCTTTACTGCGTATGCTCTTTGCTGTGCACTTCGTGCGACTGCGGAAAATCAGAAACAGTGAGAAAACATATACAGTCCGAGCAAGCTAACGAGGTATAACCCCAAATTTGAGGCATATTATTATTATTATTATTTTTTGTTTCGGTTTTTGTGAAGCGATTTGTAGGCAAAAAGGTCTTTTTTTGGAAAGCACGAAGTTCAAGACAAAACAGTTAAAAAAAACCCTTCCTCCTTTCCATCTTTTACATACCTTTTAATATTAGCTCACTTGGTTAAAAGTTGTTTTATTTAATAAGAGGTCTTAAGTTCAAGTCTTCTTGTTAGTTACTTTTCTAAAATTGTTTGTAATTTCTATTGTTAAGTTACTTTATTGTAAAAGTGCATCTCCCTTAAATTATAAAAGTGAGTCTGAGAATGACAATCTTTTCCAGTCCCAATATCTTGGATGCGAGAAGAAAGTGAGAAATGACGCCTCCCAGATAGTCGTGGAATCACCTCACAAGCCTCCCTCTCATCATAGATTGAGCTGTCTCGGATAACCATGAAGGCCCGCACAAGTGAATGATCAGAGACTTGTACCAGGGACCAGTCATGGAGCATGAGAACGTACACAACACTAAATATGTTTATCATGGTGGGATCACATTCATGGATGCAGGTTAAATGAGGGCATCCATTTTCCCTCCCGCATGCCCTCTCACACTTAATGTTATTACTAGTATTCATGGCCCCATCACGTGTCGTCAATATGATGGCACCCATCATAGGGGATCTTAAAATTAATTTTTGAATTAAAAAATCTTTTGATATTTATAATATTTTTAAACCCTTAAAAGAATAAAATAAATAATAAAAAAAGTTTCCAACATAAAAGTAAAAATATATTATTATAATGAAACAACTTATAATAATAATAATAAAGGTCTCGAGAGTGTAGATTAATTGGTGATAGGGTTTATTGCTAAGGCATTTTATGTGATGTCATGGGTTCAAACCTTGATCGAGCCCTTTGTGCCACATATGGGAAACATTAGTATACATGAGAGTATAGTGATAACACGCCGAAATCAACCTTATATCACACGAGTACGAGACTGACCTTAATTATCAATTACCCTAAATATAAAAGATAACAATAATAATATAATAATACTACTTTTAAAAAACATATTAGATTGATAAAAGCATAATAACCCAAAGTTAAAATCTCCATCATTCATGTTTATAATGTGCATGTTCAAAACTCATGGTAGTTTTTTTAAAACAATGACAATCACTATGAAGAACAACCACAAGTAAGTAAAAAAAGCTCACTAGAGAATTCCTACTACAAAAAGAATATTGTTGATTGTTGAAATAATCATTGAATATTATTTTATGATGGTATATTGTCCCTACTTAACGGTCACAAATAGCTTCTTTATGGAGCAAGGTGGGGTCACATGGTTCTATCTTCTCCTTTATATATGGTTTATGATGGTGAACCGTATATGGTACATGTTGTCACATGGATCTACCTCTTTTTAATGGTGGAAGATATTGTCACATGGTTTTGTCTTAACTTAGGTGCATAAACGTGTATAAAAATAATGCATTGTTGTGTATGTAATTTAATAACATTTAGGTTTATGAAAATGAATACACTGTGTTACAAGTCTATAAAAGAAAAAAACATGCATTGTTATGCATTGTTGTGTATGTAATTTAAGTTTATGAAAATGAATGCATTGTGTTATGTAATTTTTAATTAAATCATTATTTGAATATATATATATATATATATTAAAAAACATATATTTATTATTTTTATAATAAAAAAATAATTTTTAAAAATAAAAAAATAATAATGTAAATATAATATTTTTATTTTATAATATTATTAAATTAAATCACTTAAACATTAAACAATCCAATCTATTTATTTTCTGACACAAGAGAGAAAAGGTCGATGTTTAAAAAATAAAGTTGTGAATATAATACATCGTCGTACAATATTCTTAAATTAAAACATTTAAACATCAAGCAACCCAACCCAGTAAGAGTGCAATGAACTCACTAGACTATTTCTTTGTTCATAATCATGGAAATAAACACAAATATTGTTTCCTTCTTGATGATCATGTCAATATAAAATATTTCTAGATATTATATAAGCATCTTCTTTATTGTTATGGGTTCTTTATTATACCTGTCGATAGGCAGTGTATCATTGTGTTCGATAATCGTTGACTAGCTCTTAGTTAAGTTGACTGTGTATTATTTTGCGCTCATTTTTTGCAGTTTAACAAAAATTCTCAAATCCATAATTTTATGTAGTGTTGCTATCTTAAGTTTGCAAATAATTCGCTTGCTCGCCATTGGCTGAAATATTTGGGGTGTTATTGCCGAGCCTACGACATATTGCTCGGTAAAAATGCTCAACATTTAATGTGCATTTGATGAGAATTCAATGACCACCCCTCGATATTCCTGCACCGCCTCTCCGGAAGCTTCCTGCATTGCCTCCATAGCATATATTCCTACATCGGCCTTCCCGAAGTTTCATGCACCGCCTCCATCCCATTATAAGTTGAATGATGAATTCCTTATTGAGTCATTGAGGAAATCTGCAAGCCAAATGATGGATTCGATATTGAGTCATTGAGGAAATATGCAAGCCAATATGCTATTGTAGTGTAGTTGTTCACATATACACTTTTAGGACATGCGTTGGTCTCTAGCAGCACCGTGCACTTCTTCCCATAGTCAGTTCTGGTTAAGAACATATCTCACCCGCGGTCGGTTTTGGTTAAGAACAAATCTCGTCCTATTCTACAAGTCACAGTGAGTTAAAATCTCCATACTTTTGTTTTCAATGAGAATGCTTGATGCACAACTATATCAATCTTAGCGATATAATGTTTGCAAGAGATCAAGAAATCCATATCTGCAATTATGATTTTGTATCAAACCATATAATGCCGCAATATCAAGTAAAGAGGATACATAAATTACTATTGTATACATAGATTTGTTGCAAAGATTAAATGAAAGCATTATACCTACTTTCAGTGTTAGAATTGTATATGCTACGTCGAGGTCATACTCCTCAAGCTTTGAAATGGTGAACCTTCTTCCTCATGGTAAGAAGCAGGTTTCCAATATTGTCCAAATATTTGGAATTGCCCGACCTTCATCGGTAAAAGGCAGGTTTAAGATACTGTCATACTTTTCAAAGCTTTGGAATTGTCGTTGTTGAAGCTAATGCTCCCCCTTCTTAGTAATAATTCTCCAATACTATAACACTTGGGGCAAGGAACGCCACACATGCTGTGGAAACCCTAGAGGTAGCACCAAATATGTATTATAGCCATAGCTAAATGAACCGATTGTCACAGAAAAACAAATTATGAATGGCACATTGCCACACAAACAATGGTTTCTTTGTTCCTTCAAAATAGAGCAAACAAAGGAAGCTAAATCCCGCTTCAGTGGTGTATGCAAAAAGCCCTGGTATTCATATAATTGAATACGATGTTACAAAACATGGCCAACCTAGCCAAAAATTACTTACAAGACATCCAAGTAACGTAATTTTGCATAATATCTGTAACCGATTCTCAAGCCTTCTACCCTCGTTACTAAAATAAAATTTGTGAACATCCCTGCATGCCTAGATATTAGTGTTGCATTTGATGACCATTCATTCCTCTCTATACCAACTTCATTTTCAGTCTTTTCATTCCATACCTCCACTTCTGCATTTTGCTCCAAATTGTAAGTATTACAACAAACTAACTGACATCTGTAATTTATCCCTACAAATTGGGTTAAATTTCTATCCACATTTTGCACTTCGAGCTGGGAGTCTGTGCATCTGTCCCTGCAATTTGGGTTGATCTCTCTGCAGCAAAAATTCATAGATCCATCTCTCTTTACATGAATAGATACATGCATATATAGACTGAAGCTATAGCATATCCTCATGAAATGATGATTCAAGACACCCTTCCAAATTTACTCCTCCAACATCGTCAAGAAATGAAATCCATTACAGTGAATGTCATGAAGGCTTATCAATCTCAAGGAAGCCAAGGGATATGTTCTCCAAACCATAGATTAGGGTCTCCCAAGGCTTATCACTATAACAGGGTTGCAGATGACCATCACCTTGCTGCTACACAGGGTCACCAAACAGTCTCCTTTGTTTTCCCAAATTCAGAAACATGATGCTTCCATATTTACGGTGTCCTTGAAGGTTCCTTTCAAGGTTGAGCACAAACAGATCGTAACAACCCCCTTCAAAGGCTGGACGTTTCATACTAAGAAGCTAGCTGCTATAGGATGCGATCATTAGGGTTTATGGATGTGTTTTGGCTCCATCAAATTGAGTAATGGGAGATATCAATGCTTTCTCAATACAGATGAAGGTACCGACAAGCTGAGCAATTGCAGAAGGGAGATCATCAATTTTTGATCGTATACCAGGGTACAAGCAACCTAGCTAGGATGACTCTGACCACTTGAGCCTATGGGCTAGACACTTGTTCATTGTTGTTTTTACAAAGCCATAAATCACCTTTCTCAAACTTTGAGTAGGTACAATGCACTTTAGCGTTTTTCACCATTTTCAAGTTTCACAGCTTACAACTGTAAGTCATGCATGCAAACAATAGCTCCAAGGAGGGGCAGTTCATGTGTCAATCTATATTACACATAGAAAAGATTTTGCATTCACATGTCAAATCCAAACTATATTACACGTAGATTTTTTTTTGTAGATTATAAGGATCCATTAGTAAAAATTGTTCTCATAAGGTGCTATTAATTAAGGTGTTGTTATTATTTGAAGTATTTAATTTATTTAATGTTATGTTTCTCTTATGGCAGCAATGCTGCAAGAGTGTGCAAATTTGCTTGTATTTACAATAAAACCAACAATGACAAGTTCTATAGAGACAACTTCACATGCCCTTCAATGTGCACAAAGGGCAATATTGCATGTCATTTCACTACCCACCACCATTTCGAGTTAATAAAAAACAAATAAACAATGTGATGCAAAAATGCAACAATAAACAACAATAAATGCTATGACAAATATGACCACCACTATTTCATTTGCCTACAACAAATTTCTTCATCAACAGGTAATGCTACCACATAGCCACTTGTTTTGGATATAATAATCTAGGTGGGTGTTACTATAAGATATAACATTTTTTGCTTTTTGTTTCTTTGAGCTTAGGGTATAGTAATCCAAAGAAAACATAATAAAGACATTACGTTAACAAATCTTAAGTAAACAAATAACTATAATAACTTTAGGGAAGCACAATCATCGATATGTGTAATAGTTTTGTTGTGTTTGAGGTTGGAAGAATATAGAATTCCTACTATTTTGAAGGAAAGACAATGCTATGGCATCAAAGATTGGGATATATTAGAGGGAAGGGCCTTCGATCATTGCATGGTAAAAGTATGGTTGAAGTTATGTCTAATTGCACACTAGATTTCGATTTCTGTGAACATTGCATATATGGTAAACAAAATTGAGTAAGATTCCCATATGGTGCTACAAAAATAAATCATTAGGTACTACTCTATGTATTATGTTTCATTTATAGATGATTTCTCAAGAAATATGGATTTATTCATTCCAAAGAAATTTGAAGTATTTGATAAATTTAAAGAGTTTAAGGCTTTTGTAGAGAATCAAACATAGACTAAAATAAAGGTGTTCAAGATGGATAATGGTTTGTAGGAAGGAATTCAAGGAATTATGCATGAAGTTCAGAATAGAAAGGCATAAGACTATTCCATACACACCTTAACATAATGGTGTTGCAAAAAGAATGAATAGGATATTAATGGAAAAGACAAGCAACATGCTTAGTGGTGTCGGGTGAGGAAAATAATTCTTGGTAGAAGCAGTGGATATTGCATGTTACTTGGTTCATCGATCACCCACATTAGCATTGGTTGACAAAACTCCACATAAGGTATGGGCTAGTATGAAACCCTCTCTTAAACATCTGAAAGTTTTTGGGTGTGATGCTTATGTACACGTTCCAAAGGAAAAAAAGAGTAAGCCAGATAATAAAGCTTAGAAATGTATCTTTATTGGTTATGAAGATAGCGTGAAAGGTTTTAAACTTTGGAAATCTATAACTAAGAAGTCTCTCTACAATCAAGGTGTTTTTTTAGAGTGGTTAAATATGTTTGAAGACAGCATGAAAGGTTTTAAACCTTGGAAATCTATAACTAAGAAGTATCTCTACAATCAAGATGTTTTTTTTAGAGTGGTTAAAGATGTTCCCAAACAGGAAGTCACTCCAATGGAAATGGAACAAAGAAAATAGAGTTTGAGTTGGAGAATGAAGAATATGACTCAACCAGAAGAAGTTGAATCAAAAGAAGAAGAAACTCATACCCTAGTTTTGAAGAGATCACCTCGAGAAACAAGGAAACCAAAAAGGTATTCCCATCCTAATTTTTGGTCTTGTTTTGATTTATCTATTACAGACGATGATCCTAGAAATGTGAAGGAAGTTGTTGATTCATAGGAAAGTGAAATATGGAATAAGGCCATAGTTAAAGAAATGGATTCCTTGGATAAAAATCAAGCTTGGGATCTAGTTGAGTTACCAGCTAGAAGAAAAACCAGTGGAAACAAATGGTTGTCTAATAAGAATATGAATGCAGAAAGTAAAATGGAGAAGTACAAATCCCACTTAGTAGCAGAAGGATACCCCCATGTAGAGGGAAATGATTTCTCAATTTGCTAAATTAACTTCTATCAGATTCCCTCTTTCTACTGTTGCTTCTTTTGATCTTGAAGTAGAGCATATGGATGTGAAGAGAACATTCCTACATGGGATCTTGAAGAAGAAATGCACATGAAACATCTAGAATGTTTTATGATAAAGGGAAGGAAAGACATGTTATGCGAGATAAAGAAGTTCCTTTATGGTCTAAAGCAATATCCAAGGATGCGGTACAAAATTTTCAACACATACCTCCTTGGATTGGGGTTTGTGAGAAGCAAGGTTGATCACTGTGTATACTCCAAGCAGTTTGGTGATTAATTCATTAATATAGTATTGTATGTTGATGACATGTTGCTGATTGGAAACAACATGAATTTGCTAAAGGAGGTGAAATCACATCTATTGTTCAAATTGACATGAAGGGTCTTGGTGTTGCTAACTACATACTAGAGATGGAGATTAAAAAAGAAACTCCAAACAAGAAACCTTGGTTGAATTAGATAAAATATGTTGAGACAATATTGCATAGATTTAGCGTGTAAGAAAGTAAATCGGTTAAGGTCCCTATCCCTGTAGATGTAAATTTATCTATAGATCAGTGTCCCAAGGCAAAGGAAGAGAAGAAGACATGTCATGAGTTCCCTATGCTAGTGCTATTGGTATTTTGATGTATGTTATGGTATGTACTAGAATGGAAATTTCCCATGCAGTGGGATTTTTGAGAAGATATATGTCAAAACCAAGAAAGAAGCACTGGACAACTGAAAACAACGTCTTCAAGTATTTGTGTGGCACCATAGATTTTGCAATCTGCTACCAAGGAAGACCTAGACTATACATAGTAATAGATGTATAGAGATTTGTTGATGTAGACTGGACTGAAGATCTTGATTGTAGAATATCTACAAGTGGTTATGTGTTTAACCTATTTGGAGGAGCTATCAGTTGGAAGAGCAAGAGACAGGCTGTAGTTGCACTCTCAAATACAGAAGCTGAATACATGGTGTCCACCCAAGTGAGTAAAAAGTTGTATGGCTACATAGATTGTGTTTAGATGTTGGGTTTGTACATAAAGTTGTAAGGTTAGGTTGTAACAATTAGAGTGCAATATTTTTGGGAAAGAACCCTACTTATCATGCTAAAACAAAGTTTATTGATATGTAGTACCGTACTTTGAGAGAGATATGGTTGAAGACAAGAAGGTGTTGCTGAAAAAGGTTGACAACTTGAAGAATGTTGCAGAGTCATTAATGAAGTCTATTAGTATTGATAAGTTCTTTTGGTGTTTAGAATTTATGGGAATTGATGCCCTAAACTTGAGACCCTATCTATACTTGGCCCACTGATTTGCAAAGAAAAAAAAAAGTGGGAGAATATTGGGTATGTGTTATATTATTTACAGGTGCGTTTTGCCACCTTATGATCCACCTCTGTCTAGTGCTCTGCAATATGCACTGGGTGCATGATTAGAAGGGTGATGTGTTGATGTTGCCTCTAGTTTGTGAAGTAGATGTCAATGATAAGTGATAGCCCTAAACCGCAAGGTTTGGGGCAACACCTCGACATTTTTTTTGGAGCTATTTTTTTTAGAAAATATGTAATTAATCATGGTTAAGTGATTGAGGTCTCAATCTAATATGAGTTAATGGATTAGGGTTTTGGATGCTACATAATACCTAAATATTGTATTGTGGATGGTTAAGAATAAAACAATGAGAAAGATAGAGGTGAGACTCTAAGTTTTGCTGGTTTTTCCTGGTTAAGGGTTTCCAAGGTAAATATCTATGTATTGTGTGTGTGCCATTGTTATTATTATTTTTTTTTTCTCAAGAATCTATATGTAATATATCACTTCATAGGTTTAAACTTACATCCCCAAGGGCCTATAAGAGATAATAACAAGATGTCATGGATACTTGACTAAACTTCCATGATGGGAGAATGGGAATGAAAATCCAACATAACTTTTTTAGGCGTTGAGGATCTTTCAAACCTAACTCCCCATTATTACATGAAACTTGAGTCTAATTCATCATCAAAGGTTCCAATATGTGTAATATTTTTTAGTCTCCCTCTTGAATATTTGGATTTTAAATCTTTTTTACCATTGGAAATGGTTTTGGATTCATAAATAGATAATGAAGTAAGCTAATCTTGTAGAAAATGAATAATCTTTCCAAGCATAAATTGATAAGAGTTCGATAGAAATATCAAAGATAAACATATCTCTACCATGATCCAAGTTTTGTGCATTGTGGAACAATGCCATTACTGGGTTTTCCCAATTATGAATTAATCCAAATTATTAAAAATTTAGTTCGAGTTATGAATTGGTGGAAACTCTTGACTTAGTGTATTGTTGAATTCCAACAACTAGATAGAAGTTTCCTAGAATATTAGGCAGGTCCATAGATAATACATTAGCCTCAACATATGTGAAAATCCTTGTTTATGTTGATATGAGCACATCCTTTCTAAATAAAATTATACCGGAGAATAAGAATCACAATTAGATGTAGTTATTGGATTATGAATATATTTCCTTTTGATGTAGGTTTTGTCTTAAGCATGGGTAAGTCACAATGTCCTAATTGAAGATAAGGTTGTTCGAGATAAAAAAATGAAAGAATGGCAAACCCAACTGGTGGGCTCAATGTCGAATCTCCAATGGAAAGCACATGAAACCTGTAGTATTGGTAAACAATCTCATCATAAACTCTAAGAGGTATGATGTTGATATATATATAAAATCATGACCAAAGAGTAAACCCATCCACCACTAACAACGCTAGTACTAAAGTAAGAGAATGTGTTATCACATCAACCCAATGACTCACTTTGATTAAAAGCAATATTGACGTGGAGCAAAATATCAATAAACTAGTATACTATAAGAACAAATAGATAACACCCACAAATCAAAAGAGACCTGAAAAGCATGATACTAAAACTATTGATGATATTAATAACTAACATAGTGAAAAAAAAATATTACATCAGTCTTTAGTTTTACACTTTAAAATTAACTTTCAAATTCACAAAATATTTGATATACATAATATTTAAAAAATAAAAAAATAAAATTATATAAAATAAAATTTTAGCAAAAAAATTATTGTAATAAAATAATTTTAAATTTTAAATAATAATAATAATAGATAATATAAAGCATAAATATATTGATATAATAATAATTAATTAAAACGATTAATATCATAATAATAATTAATTGAAAAAATTTAATTAAAAAGATTCATGTCATAATAATAATTAATTAAAAACATTCATGTCATAATAATAATTAATTCTGGGGCAGCAAGTGCAGGAGGGATACTCTTTGATCCCGGAGGAAACAAAGTCACAACATTCTCCTGGGGGCTAGGCAAGAAAACAAACAATGAGGCAGAATGGCTAGCACTTATACTCTCAATAGAAATGGCCACCTCCCTCAATGTTGACAAACTCAAAATATTTGGTGACTCCAGGCATGTCATACAAACTATGAGAAAGGGCTCTCCTTCCCAAGGCACGAAAGCTCACAGATACCTTCAAAGATTAAGCTCATATGCTCTTCCCACCGACGTCTCTTTCTTCCACATATTGAGAGAGAATAATTGTTTAGCAGACCTCAAGGAAAATAAAGGAACTTCTCTAGAATTAGGGCACATCCATTATCACAATGGTGTCAAGGCCTATCATTATATTCCCTAAACAATGTCAAGGATCATTCATTCTTTTTCATGCTTAATGCATGGTCTTCACGGCTCACCAAGGGCTTTCCCCATCCCTCGCTTAAGGCCAAGTCTCCAAAGTCCCTCCTCGACCATCTTAGCATCCACCACACGCCATTCCCTCCCTCCTCATGCATGTCACATGGCCTCCTTCCTTGTTGTCATCTCTCACGAGCTGGTTTTAACTCCTCCCTCCTCGTCTTTCTCCCCAACTTTTGCAATGGTGCGACCTCCATATCCCACCAGTTCTGCACTTAGCCGGCTCTCACTATGCGATTTAGACTCCCCTCCTTCACCTCTTTCTAGTGCCTCTCTGCTACCCTCGATTTCCCTTCGACATAGTCTCAACACGATGCAAAATGTAATGGCAGCCATAGCTTCCTTGAGCCGCACCATGGTGGATGTAAAACTCTCAATTCGTAGCATCTATGACGCCATCTGCACCAGTGTGAATCAAAATGAGGAATTGGCCTCGGAACTCAGATATACCATCACCCAGCTATCATGTCAGGATTCGAGAATTGGCGATTTGGAGAAAAGCCTGTTCGAGCTTATGGGAAGGGTTGATGTTCTACAGGAAGACATTGCAGCATTGACAGGAAAAACACAAGGTAGTTAGGTACAAGAAACTCCAACGGTTAATCAGGAGATTAACCAGGAAATGGTGGACACAACCTCAGCACAACTAAAGAATTATGGCTAGCTCCTTTTCTAGCTCAGGTTTCATCTTTTGTATCTATTTTTCCAATGTATTTCTGTATTTTCCTAAACAATTAGTTTATCAGGGTTTATTCTAGTACCATTTTGGACAGCATTAGAAAGACAAGAATTAGAGCCTTTAAAGGAATATTGACAGAAATTACAGCCCTCATAGAGATTTCTCTTTCTGAAAAAACTCTTATATATTTTGTACTGTATGGCTGTGCACAGCTTTTATAAATATATTCTCTTCTCTGTTTCTGTTAAAAAAAATAAAATAATTAATTAAAAACATTCATGTCATATTGATAAAAGCATTGATAAATTTCTATTATTCCATGTTAAAGCTTGTTTATAATATGTATGTTCAAAAACTCATAAAAAATTCAAAATAATGACAATGACTATGGACAACAACCACAAGTCAAAAGATCTTATGAGAGAACTCCTAATGTTGAATGTGAATAATCATTTAATATGATTTATGCTATATTGTCCCTCTTTAACGGTTAAGACTTCTTTATGGTGATGTCACATTGCTATGTCTTCTCCTTTCTTAATGGTTTATGATGATGGTATCATTAGTCCTTCAATGTTTGAAACAATTCCCTTTTAATGGTGCAAGGTGGTGTCAGTTGGGCTCTTTTTCTTGGGTTAGTTGTGGATGGAACTTATATAAAAAATATTGTTAGTTTTAATATTATAGATAGTTTTTCTTTGGGTTAAGTTACTTGTGGATGAAATTTATATTAAAAAATATTATTAATTTTATTTAAGTTAGTATTTATAAATATTTGAATTTGTGATCTTCCATTTACAACTTTTCATCTCATTTACTCATTACCAATTGCTATACCCTTGTATACTAAATATTATTAGTTTTAATATTATACATAGTTAGGAATTCTTTCTTAACTCAAATGCTAGACCCTGATATTCCACTTCGATATCAAAGGTTCACCTAAGCTCCCAGAATGGACCTTGAGACCTATAAAAATTTAACCACAACAAAACACCATTACATCACACGATTCGACCTATATAGTTGGGATTTTATACATAAGTTTTTAAATTTTTCTTTTTATAATTTATTATTATTATTATTATTAATTTATTAATCAATTTTAAAATACTCAACATTTATATATAAATATAAAACTATTTTGCAATTAAAAAATTTAATGAATGGAGTTAAATTCATTATAATTTAATGAAATATATTTTATTTTTATTTTTAATTGATTTAAAATATATATATATTTTAAAACAAATTATATTAAATAGTTTTTATTTTATTTTATTTATTTTAATAATAAAGAAATAAAATATTTTATTAATTAATATAAAAATAATTAGACACATTGAAACGTGAGTTATGAATACATTTAATGTGTGTTTTTTGGATTAAACTATGTTGGAGTTTAGAAACATTCCAACATTTTAAGTGGGTACTCCATTGATCATAAGGGTTCAATTCATTATTTTTTTAGCTTTGGTTGGACTTTTGATGATGAGTGGAGTGTCCACTTGAAATGTTAAGATAGTTCTGAACTTAACACAATTTAATTCAAAAAAATCACATATAATTATGTCTAACTATAAAAGTCTTGAGTCTCTAATAATATTATATTGTTTCTAAAAATGATATATTCTATAATAAAATTGCAATTTTTAAAAGATAATTTATTCTTTGAAAGTAGAAGAAAATAGAACATAAAAAACGTTTAAACCACATAAAAAATCATTCATATATATATATATATATATATATATATATATATATAACGCTCATCACTCTTGTTATCTTATTTGTATGTGAAGCTTGAGGATACAACATTTTTAGAGAGCCTTGGAGAACAATTGAGCAAATTCAAAAGTAGTTTATTACCTATAATATTAAAATTAAGAGCAATATGCCCTATCCTATTCTCCTCTTAGAAGTGAGGCACTCCCCCATTGAAAGCATGACTATGATTAGATATTTAATGTACAAGCACAAATTAAACAATATAAGAGACTACTGACTTCCTAAAATTGTGCTTAACTGCAGCCAAAACCACCTATGCCTCAAGCGGGGGTGGCTTAATGTAACATACCCAATTTCCTCGTTACGTTCTAGATAAAATGGGGTGAAATTTTTGTTTTTATTTCCTGTCGAATAAGCAAATATGTTCTACACTACAACAAAATTGGTAAATATATCATTTGAATAATTATAAATCAATCTAAGGAACCTGCTATATTGAACCAAACACTTCATTTAGGATTGTACGGTTGCTAATATAAAACAACTGGTCAACTAATGCATATATTTCACTGATATTTATATAAAACATTCCTTACCAACTTAGGTATATAGCCCATACTTCTTACTCCAAGAATGATTTATTACCAATAATACAACCTACTTCTTTTTACATGCTTCCAGAATGAGAAGAGGTTAACATTCTTAAACTAAACATATACGACAATGGTCATCTATGGCTGTATCATTTCTTCTAGAATTGACATCTTTGATTTAGTATGTATTTAGTATGTAGGTGTAATATAAATCTCATTATTGTGGCATGGAAATTGTACATGACTACTGGTAGTTATAAATATACAAGAACAAGCATTCACATGTCTTAACCCATTCCTTGGTATAACCATATATAACTATCTTATACAAAAATCCTTTAGACAACAATTCCAACACTTATACAAAATCAATTCACCTACCATATTAAATAATATCTAAACAACTTCTTCTATCTCACTTGGGAAAATTATATGTAAATGGAAAACATTACAAATATGGACCATATATAAGTCAATCGATTCATCTATCATATTTATATTAGCTCATATTTGAATATTAGTAACTTTACATTGAACATCTTCATTAAATTACTTGCTCATTAGTGGTAAACTTAAATGTGCATGAACCAAAACAATATATACATCTAAATGGCCATCGTCATCATAAAATGAAACAACATGACTAACAATGGATTATCATTTACCAAGGTATCTCTTGACAAAAATATATACTTATACATTGACATAAAAAACAATGCTATAATGTAGAGTAACCGACTAAAGACGTGACTGCAACTTTCCTCCCAACCGTTTGACACTCTGTCCGGTGTGTATTATTGCCACTGAGAGGCCACCCTCGAGCTGGCAATGAATCCACTAGGGAAGGATAACTAAGAACCAAGACGTCTCAACCATTTATAGGAATTTTTCGAAGGAGATTCTTCTAAGGTCTTTATATTAATCAAATCAATAAGATATTTTCCTTGCATTTAACCATGACAAATAAGTACTTAATAATTTTAACATGCAACACTTTAATTTTCGATTCACCTTATCTAATAACCCAACTGATGCTATCACCCACTCTCAAGAGTGGAAAACTGAGTCAAAGATTTAATAAACTAGGGCCAAGCAATTATAGAATATGCCACAAAGCTTTAGACCAAAATAGATCTAATATATATATATAACATGTATTCCTTAGCATAGATCAACTCTGAAAATACATATATGTATTAAGTTTACCTTTAGCATAATTCAACTCTAGTAATCCACATACATATATCATGTTCTTACCGAGATCTAAATATATAAATATAACCGAGATTTTTGCGAGGGATCAATGCTGACACTATTAGTGTTTTACAGAGATCTCTCAGATCTAAATAACATATAACTAACATAGTTCTTTTACCAGGGTTATACGCTGATATAAATAGCGTTTACATAGATCTCTTTGATTGGATTAATATATAAATACAAAGTTCTTTGATCAGGGTTCTACGCTGATATAAAATAACATTTACAGAGATCTCTCTGATCGTTTTAATATATAAATATAGATTTCTTTGATCAGGGTTCTACGCTGATATAAAATAGCATTCTACAAAATATTGTGATGCAGAGATAAATAGCAGGGATCAAGATTCTGTGCTATTCCAAGCATTCTATCGAAAATTGGGATGTAGAGATAAATAATAAATAACTGAAAACTAAACAGGGATCAAGCTTTTGCGCTGTCCCTATTCCAAGTATTCTACAAATTGTAATGAAGAGGATATAAATCTAGAATTATAACATATTATAAACATAATATAACAACAACATGGATCAATCTCTTCGAGCTATCACTTCCCCTGCGATCCATAATATTACAGTGCAGCGACATCTCCCAAAACTGGGATCACAATATAATTTATAATATATAAACAAAAATCTCAACAGGGTTCAATATTTCGAGCTATCCCTTCCCCTGCGATCTACATGATTACAGTGCATAATAATATATAAACAAAAATCTCAACAGGGTTCAAGCTCTACGCTGTCCCTTCCTCAGGTGTTGTACGAAATCACGAAGATATCCCAAACGAGCTTTTCCCACTACCGAGTGTCCCCCCCTTCTCTTTGAAATCAGAATCTTTAGAAGGTTCCAACGCTGGCGGTGGTAGAGAGTTCGTGTGCCCTCTAGTAAGACAGATGGTATGATACCTGTTAGAAAAACAGGATCGCAGAGCAATAACAATAAACAAAAATGCAAATATAATCACACATACACATTACAAGAGAGACACATATATATTTTTGTTCACCCAAGATGGGCTATGTCCACACTGAAGTTGCCAGTCCTTATTATTATACCGTCCAACAAAGTGAAGGGATACAACCTGCAGCACAGCCGTTGCACTTCCTCTTCACTATCTCACAGTCTCTCTTATTGATATCAGAGATATTTACAATGCATAATACCTAATACATCAACCCTAGCTGTGTTGCAATGACTTTCTTTTATAAGGGAAATACAATGGGAAAATACCACGGGTTACCCAAAACCATGGGCCCGAAACCTGTTGGCGAAACAACCCAAAAAATTTTCTCGGGGGCTTTGCCCCCAAACCCTCGTAACTTTTGGATCGTCTTGGGATCATAATCAAACCTGGGGTTCAAACACAGTTGAATCATCATCTATGATTTTGGAAGATCAGGCTCCACAACCAACAATCTCCCACTTGGAGACTGATCACATCAACTCCACCGCTGCTGCACTTGCTGGACTTGGACTTGGAAAATTTCTCCTCTTCACCTTCATGCTAGAAGGACAATTGAAACTGAGCAAGAAATCAGTTTCTCTCTGGTCACTACCTTTGTGAACATGTCTGCAGGATTCTGGCTAGTGTGTATCTTTTCCAGCTTCAACAGTTCATCTTCCAAAACAGAGCATATGAAATGGTACTCGAGCTATATATGTTTAGTCCTGGAATGGAATGTTGAGTTCTTTGCAAGATGAATGGCACTCTGGATGTCACTATACAACCTGCTATCCTTCTTCTTCTTACCCAATTCCTCCATAAACCTCTACAACCAAATCATCTCTTCACTAGCCTCTGTAATAGCAACATACTTTGCTTCCGTTGTTGAAAGTGCAACAACCTTTTGCAGTTTTGAAATCCAACTTACTGCTATTCCACCTATAGTAAACACATACCCTGTGGTGCTCCTCCTGTTATCCTTATCACTTGCCATATCTGCATCAACATATCCCTGTAGAACAATGTCTGAACCTCCAAAACATAATTCCCGAGTGGTAGTACCTCTCAAATACCTGAGAATCCACTGTACTGCCTTCCAATGTTCTTTACCTGGATTGTTCATATATCTGCTCACAACTCCCACTACTTGTGCAATATCTGGTCTTGTGCACACCATGGCATACATCAAGCTGCTAACTATTGATTGATAGGGAATGTTGGACATGTAATCTGTCTCTTCCTGTTTCTTGGGACACATTTCCTTACTTAGACTGAAATGGCAGGCCAAAGGTGTACTAACTCGTTTTGCATTCTGCATTCTGAACCTCTCCAACACCTTTTGTATTTACTCACCTTGAGACAATGTCAATTTGTGATTTTTCCTGTCTCTTGTTATTCTCATACCAAGGATTTGCTTTGCAACACCCAAATACTTCATTGCAAATGAATTAGCTAACTTCCTTTTGAGCACATTTATATCCTAAATGTTAGACCCTGCAACAAGCATGTCATCCACATACAATAACAAGATAATATAACTTCCATTATCTAGCCTCTTGAAATAAACACAGTGGTTAGAATGACATCTACTATAACCTTGTTCTGTCATAAACCTGTCAAATTTTAAATACCACTGCCTTGGAGCTTGCTTCAAGCCATACAAACTCTTTTTCAATCTGCATACCAAGTTCTCCTTACCTTTGACCTCATATCCTTGTGATTGCTGCATATATATCTCTTCCTCCAAATCCCCCGTAACATCCCGTAAAATACCAAAAATTTAATTTTTTTTAAAATATCAATAATTATCGAAGTTGTTAATGCGGAACATATAAAATAGTTAAATTTCTTAACTAGGATATTTAATAATGATGACACATTGAATTTCTCAAAATAAAATATGATGTTAGTTATAATTGCCATTGCAGACTAAATGGATGCTAATATCTTTAACGAAAGGCATTTTCTGATCATAACACAAGAATACAATCTTTAGATCTGCTTAAATTCTAAATGTAACTTTATGTTGTACGTAGGTTTGTATTATTATAATTTTCTTGGTAGTGTGCTGACAGTTTGTTTTGTATGATGATGAAGGGGTCCTACGAGGTACCCTGAGGTTTACTTAGCTATGTTTAGCTAAGGCATTTGAATCCTGTTTCCATGTGCATAACGCAGGTAAGAAATTCTACGACAAACATGAGTTAAGAGTACATGTGTCTTTCAATTCATCGTCAATGTAATATGAAAAATACTAAGTACTTCCTTGCAAAACAAGTTACTGGAGGTATGGATATTTTGGTTTCAATTCTCGTTTATGTGCTAGCTTACAAACTCTTCAGTGTTATTATAGTCACGTCGTCATTTTGTTTTTACATTGCTATAAGTATTATCTATGAAAAATCATCTTAATATGACTGTTGTCATTAATACCAAAACGATGATACCAACGTCCAATTGTAACTCTATTTGAAATCTTGTGGAAATAGTGTTTATACTATTTCAAATTAAACTATCATTATATTTTTGCATCAACAGAACTTTAGACTATCCTAAAGTCTCACATTTATCATTTGATTAACAATACATAGTTAATATATGAAATATATAGTGATTATAGTGCTTATTCTATGAACTTAGCATTATAGTGTGTATCAACACCACTTAAACTATACCTATAGTCTCCATTTATCAAATTATTAACAATATATGGCTAATATATGAAATATATAAAGTTTACCCTATGACTATACATAAGCTATAGAAATGAAATATATAAAATCCAAAGTGACTATGTATTCATGCACATACAATAGCATATGTTATTATATCATGATGCCTAAAATAAACCTTCCGGACTATATAAAATGTGAACTATGAATCTAACAATGCAATGATTATAATGTTGACAGGGTATTAAAGCTCGGTACTTGACATGCTTTCAAACTGGCGATGACAGGTCCTAGCATTAATGTCGCTCAACTGTTAAGTGAGATGGAAGCTTAGTTGGATGGTCTCCACATGATAGAGTTTACAATAAGCACCAAAAATGCTGAGTTGTGCCATGCACTAGCCCTCGGTCTGCTGAATTGGAAACTCGGTAGATGCAACAATCAATGCAATATTGATTTCAATGATCTCTTGAATATCTGCATGCCTGACTGGCAGCTAATCCACCGTTGATCTTTACAAGATCTAGGGCTTGGAAGAAACCCTAGTCTTGCGTTGGTAAGTAATGAGAATTGGTTTCCCTGGTCTTCATTTTGCGTTTAGTGGTAAGGTAGAAAGGCCGACAGTGCTGCTGCAATATAGGGTTTGAAATTTTACTGTTAGGAGGACTCCTTCCTCGGTTTCGAACCTTAGACCTGTGAGAGAGAGTTTATATGATACAGGCTTATAATCTTGTGCAATAGAGCCATGATACAACCATTGTAGTTGTGAGGAGGTTCTGCTGTTAGTTTGTTGAGTGTAATTCGAACTGGGGTTCGATTCTCCAATTCATAAAATGGTCTTCTGAGTTTGAACTCGTGTTTGTTGCAAATGCCATCAGGCTTCATCGTTTTTGTTGGTGTGGGGTGTCTAAGCCAGAAGCTTCAACGCTAATGGTAAGTTTTCAATGAAAATGACTGTAATAATGTGATACTTACTCATATATGCATTTTTCTTGTTTTTAATCCTTTCGAATTGTGACTGGCAGGTGATACTGCGTTGGAGGATTTCTATGAACAAAACTTGGAATGGGGATGTTGCAACTACTTCCTGGTAAGCCTCGGTGGTTCTTGAAACCTCGTAGGTGCCTTTGGTATGGTTTTAATCGGTGAATGCAGTGTGACGAGAGTTGGAAATACAACCCTGTTCGGAGTAATGGCCGAGTTTAATGTTTTAATTTGATCCATACTATAAGAGGATAAACCTTTAGTATTTAGTTGATATTCGGCTCTGAAATGATTGCTGCGTCGTCTTGAACTTGTTTTTGTGATTCTGGTTGTTAAGGGAAAGACCCTGTATAAATTTGGAACCTTGGAAGGTCCGCAATGTGAACTCTATCGAATTTTTGGTTATATTGTTGAATACGAAACTTATAGAGCCGAGGGTTCACTCCCTTCTATAGAACAATGGCTCGTTTGTATTGAAATGTTTTTGTTTAAATAATGGTTGAGAAATCGTTTGTATAACTGTTGATTTTGTTTTGAACAGCGAATGTTGTCTCAGGTTGAGAGTAGTTAGTTGCTTGTCTGTTGGTAGATAGACCTGTACTTCGTATCATTTTTGGAATTCAAGTTTAAAATAATGATGTTGTAAAATTTGGTCTTTTGTATGTTTTGAAATGGCTAATGCCACAAGGTTCGATTTTGTTTCAATGAATGAAACCCTACCCTGTAGGTTTTGTTGGCAACCTTCCTTGTATTGAGAATTTGAACCCGAGAACTGGGCCTTAACTTGTGCATGTAATGGTTTTGACACTGTGTATGTTTCTTGTTAGGGTTGTAAGCTATTTGTTAGACATCGATACTAAAATCATGCTTTCTACTAAGTGATATTAAGTGTCTTGTTGGTAATCTCGACATGAATAAAAGATAGTAAGGTTATATAAAATATGGTTTAGGGTTTGGAAAAACATGTCTGCTATAACTTCAGAAATATTAACTGTGTTTGCCATGAATGGCTTGATATGTAATTTATTGAACTGTGTACTCAATAAATGTTTAGAATCTAGGTCTGTAAAATCCTAGGGTCTTGGTTTTTATAGTGAAGGTATTTATATTTAATGATTAAATCAAATGTGATAATTAGTGATGAAATAATAAGTGTTTACTTGTCATTGGTAAGTAACACTCTGTATAGAGAATAATTGCAACTGCTATATATTTCTAGAATATAAATGTTTGAAAACAATGGATTTATAATATTGGAATGCATATTGTTACTATTCGAAAATAAATGGAATTGAATTGGAAAATATATATCTGTGCAGAAATCAAAGTGTTTTTCTTTTGTTATGAAATAGAGGAATACTATACATCTGTTTATACTATGCTATACTATTTCCTGCGTTTTAAACTTATGATTGAAATGACAGAATTTAACAAGAAATACTACTGTGTTTATCTTTTCATTCAAATGGCATTCTACCTATCACTCATCTCTATTAATTTTACTTTTCTATACTAGAGTACTATACAAATAACAATATCGAAAAAATACAGAAAATAATTTAATCATTCATTTAAATTACTTAATCATTCTTAAAACATATCAT
The DNA here is from genome assembly GCA_027924585.1 of Larix kaempferi. Lineage (NCBI taxonomy): Eukaryota > Viridiplantae > Streptophyta > Pinopsida > Pinales > Pinaceae > Larix > Larix kaempferi. The sequence continues at coordinate 13,866,857 of BSBM01000089.1, read as the reverse complement.
CTTTGAGTCAGAAAATAACATAGTCTCTTCTGTATAACTGTAATTAATAATTCTACTATGCAGAAAATCATTTAATTGTAAACAATAAATTAGAATAGTAGAACCTGGTTTACTGTAGGAGAAACAAACAGCCCAAGGAACCTGTTCCACCCAACCTATTCCTGAAGACAGCCAAATTACTTTCCTTAGGACCCTCGAGCCTGTTCACTAAACCACTAGGAAGAAGAATATGTAGTAGCCTTAGTTCATCAACTTGCAGTAGAATATAGATTATCCAATCATAAAGACTCAACAGTAAAAGAGACCTGCACCAACACCTCTGGTTTTCCTTCTCAGAATAACTAGCAGACTCACAATGCACTCTCACATAGCCTCCCTATTCGAATCTCTCAGTGATCACCTAATACACTTGAGGAAATATTTCTGCAGAAAATATTGTAGGAGCTGCCTGGTCAATTCGAATTGCCTTATCTAGGCTGCCTAGGCCTTTTAGTGGTTAACTGGTCATTAATGAGCTGACTGCTCTCTTCCACTCACCTGGGGGATAATGCCACAAATTTAGGGGTAGTTGTCCCATAACCAACAACTAGTGGTGGAGTGCAAATGTTGCCATCTGTCCCATGCGTTTTAACAGCTTCCATTCCTCCTAGTGGGTCAGTGAACACTCATTTAATAGTTCCCTTAGGTGTTTGTCTCCTATTTTAATTTATTAAATAATAATAATCAGTAATTACAATCATCCTTGACCAAACTTGGTCATAATTACAAAACTTTGTAATTATAATTTAACATAAAGTATTTTGCAAATAAAATAAATATTCTCAAAATTTGGGTAGGTGACATCCCCACGGAGAAAGGTTGTTTTTACATCTAACTGTTCAAGATGAAAATATTCTATTGCCACTAGACTTAAAATAGTCCTAATTGAAGTCATCTTAACAACAGGAGAAAATATTTCATCAAAATCTATACCTTTCTTCTGTGCAAGTCTCACCTTGTACCGCTTCTTACCTCCTTCTTCTTCCTTCAACCTGTAAATCCATTTGTTCTACAATTCTCTTTTACCAGTAGACAAATGAACCAAATCCCAAGTCTGGTTTCCTACCAATGAGTCCATCTCCTCATTCATGCGTTGCTCCCACTTCTTTCTAGTTTCCACCTGCATTTCTTCTTCACAACATTCTGGTTCACCAGCATCAGTCATCATTAAATAATACATTGAAGGAGAGTATTGTCCAGGGAGTCTACTTAACCTGGTAGATCTTCTTGTAGTTGTAGGATTTTCAGGTACTTGTTGTTGTTCTTGATTTTTTGGCACCTTTGGAACTTCATTTTCTTTAATTTCATCAAGTACTGTGTACTCTGTGTTTTCCTTTTCCTGTTTCTTTCCTTGCAACTGATATTTATACATAACCTTTTCATTGAATATCACATCCCTACTCCTAATGATTTTGTTATTTTCATAATACCATAAGTGATAACCAAAATCATCAACCCCATATCCAATACAGGTACATTTCTTGGACTTAGCTTCAAGCTTTGTTCTATTATCTTTATCAATATGGACAAATGCTTCACAACCAAATGTTCTCAGAAATGAGTAGTTTACCTTTTTACCTGTCCATGCCTCCTCTGGAATACCACCATCCAAAGCACTTGAAGGCCCTCTTTTTATTAAATAAACAACAGTATTTACAACATCTACCCAAAACTGTAAGGGAAACCCTGCATGCAATCTCATACACCTTGCACGCTCCATGATCGTTCTGTTCATCCTTTCAGATACACCATTTTCTTGTGGTGTTCCTGGGACTGTCTTCTCTCTACGAATCCCATGGTATGAACAGTAACTATCAAACTCCTTGCCGCAGTACTAACCTCCATTATCAGATCTGAGACACTTCAACCTTTTTCCTGTCTCATTCTCAACCAAAGCTTTCCACTTCTTAAAAGTAGCAAACACATCAGATTTATGTCTAATGCAATAAACCCAAGTTTTCCTAGTTGCATCATCAATAAATGTAGCATAATAATGAGAGCCACCAAGATGTTGTACCTGATTTGGTCCCCATACATCTGTATGCACAAGCTCTAACTTTTCATTCTTCTTCTATTTCCCAACCCTGAGAAATCTGACTCTCTTTTGTTTTCCATAAACACAGTTTTCACAGAATTCCAAACTTACCTGCTTCAAATCTGGTAGCAACTTCCTTGAGTGGAGAATCTGCATCCCCTTCTCACTCATGTGGCCAAGCCTATGATGCCACAATGCTGTATCTGTTCATGTGGAAGCTAACGAGATAGAATGGTCAGTATTATGAGGACACAAATACAACGTACCTACCCTGTCTCATTTTGCTATCACCATTGATCCTTTAGTGATCTTCCACCACTTTTCTCCAAATGTAGATAGACAGCCGCCATCTCCCAACTGCCCTGTTGAGATCAGGTTTCTTTTCATAGCAGGAATATGCCTTACATCTTTCAACAACCAATCGGTTCCATTCTTAACTTTTATCCATACCTTACCCATTCCAACAATTTTACATGGCTCATCATCACCCAATAAAACATGTCCAAAATCGCCTGGAACATAATCATGAAAGTATTTCCTATGGGGTGTAGCATGACATGAAGCCCCTGAATCTACTACCTAATAATCACTTGTATTATCTAATGCAAGAATCAAAGCATCTTGTAACACATCAGCTGCTACATTTTCTTCCTATGTAGTTTCCTGATGTCCATCTCCTTTCTTCTTTAGAGATTTGCAGTCTTTCTTCAGATGTCCTTTCTTTCCACAGTTTCAGCACTATATTTTTCCCAGTCTGGACTTGGATCTACCCGTTTTAGACTTGCCACGATTACCTTGGCTCTTTCCTCTCTCCTTTTTTCTTATCCTTCTCTCCATGGTCAACGCATTACCTGATGTCTCACCTGTGCTTTTTCTTCGCATTTCCTCGCTAAGAATAACACCAATAACATCATCAAATTTCAAGGTGTTTGAACCAGAGGTAGAGTTACTTACAGCCATGACCAAGCTATTCCAACTTTCTGGCAATGAACACAAAGTTAGAAGATCCCTAACCTCATCATCGAAGTTCACACTTACAGAACTTAGTTGATTTGTAACTGTATTAAATTCATTTAAATGATCAGTAATAGATCCACCTTCAAACATCTTCATATTAAATAAACGCTTCATTAGAAATACCTTGTTGGAGGTCGAGGGATTTTCATACAGCTTACCCAGTACGCTCATCAAACACTCCATTGTCATTTCTTTTGAGATATTGAAAGCCACCGACGAAGCCAGGGATAACCGAATTGTTCCTAGTGCCTTTCTGTCAAGAACCTCCCATTCTTCGTCCTTCACAGCCACTAGATGCTTTGCTCTTCCTCCCAACAGTAGGAATAGATCCTTCTGGTACAGATAGTCCTCCATTTGCATTTTCCATAACTGGAATTTTTGGCCATTTAACTTCTCGACCTTAAAATTTCCTTCTTCTACCATTGCTGCCACTCGAACCAAAAACCCTAGCTTCCTGCGGGTTTATCTGCCAAATAGATTTTTTGGCTCTTATACCAATTGTTAGAAAAACAGAATCGCAGAGCAATAACAATAAACAGAAATGCAAATATAATCATACATACACATTACAAGAGAGACACAAATATATCGTTGTTCACCCAAGATGGGATACTTCCACACTGAAGTTGCCAGTCCTTATTATTATACCGTCCAACAAAGTGAAGGGATACAACCTGCAGCACAGCTGCTGCACTTCCTCTTCATTATCTCACAGTCTCTCTTCTTGATATTAGAGATCTTTACAATGCATAATACCTAATACATCAACCCTAGTCGTGTTACAATGAATTTCTTTTATAAGGGAAATACAATGGGAAAATACCACAGGTTACCCAAAACCATGGGCCCGAATAACCCGTTTATCATAAGGTAGTTATGTGAGTTATGTGTGAGTATATTCTTACTCATTTCTCAAATGTGATAAGCCCACTCTTGTCTTATATATATATATGTTTATTTAACTCATTGTTTAATTTATAGCTAAATATACCAAGTATACTAATATATCAATATATATAAGTTTATTTATCTCAATGTATAATTTATAGTCAATTATACGAGTATACTAAGATCTCCATTAATAAGATGAGCTTACCAAATATACTAATATAACAATTAATAAGCTAAGATTCTTTTAGCTTTATTGTGTTCTCTAGCACTCTCTTGTTGGAATAGGATTAATACTTATAATAAAAGTAATTAGGATAATTATTTGGAAATCATCTATAACACATAATGTTGTGCTAATACCTAGGTCATAAGTGCTACCTATTCGCTTTATATTGAAAGGATACCGTCCTCAACTTAGGACGTCATTTAAAAGTTTTAGGGTAATAATCATAGATTATTTACTCTTTAAACCCACAATCAAATAATCATGTTACCTAAAGGCATCATAAAGACTCCTAGATATCATCCCTTAGATTATCAAGGCTTCCCTTAACCTTATCTCTCCCCCTAGTGGATTCAATTTCCTATCATTTAGTTGCGTCACCGTCTTTAGTCTCCTAAGTTTACAATTTACAACTTAGGAATTAAACCACATAACTTACAACATTAACTGGTGGGGCCTTGGCCTCGAGCTCCTCACCAGAAAACAAGTACAATATACATTTACATTTACAAAACAGTAGGGGTATAAAAGAGGGATGTTACATATTCCCCCCCTTAAGAATAACACCGTCCTCGGTGTTCATTTTTTTCAACAGTTTGTCTTCCACTCTTGAGTTCCTTTTTTCGTCATCTTTCACTTGCTTCGTTATCTTTGTTTTGACATTCTTAATTATCTTCAAACTTTCATGATTCCCGTAATTCACTATCACTCATAACCTGCACTTTTGTGCAACAAAACTGGGTCTTCCAAAATTGTTCAGTAAAACATAACATTATTTCTTAATTCAAATCAGAACATAAACAATGAGTCCTTTTTGCAACACAACATTATTGCTATTCATGGAACATCTTCCAGCCTTTCTTTGTGCTTTTATCATCACAAGGAAACATAATATAGGATTATTTTTCAATATAACTCGAAATAATTCATAGGTAATCTAGATTTACTTATCTTTTGGAGGACGTTTTTTACCTTCAATACTTCGACACTTTAACTAGTCCTTAACTTGAGGTAGACATCTCCTTCATTCACAGGTTAGTAGCATTTATATCACGTAATTTCAAGCAGTAAACTTCAAATTCATCGTTCATCCTCGCACTTGAGGGAATTTTTGCCTACTCAAATTTTATTTATATTCATAATATTCAAACATTAGGGATTTCAACAACCTAGTTACATAGTAGTTCTTTAATATATGTTTCATTTTTACATCATGAAGATGAAAAACTTTCAACAACACTTTGTTGAACACCAAACTCTCCCTTGAGTTTGGAACTTCAACAACCCTCCGCTGAACACAAAACTCTCCCTCGAGTTCTATCACCAATTTACGTGTGGACTTACGGGCTAAGATTTTTAGATTACTCCTCTTTTGATTGCTAGTAAAAAGTTTCCCTTCTCAAAAAACATCAAACAACGTCCTGTCTTCTAGATGTTATAATTTGGTGCACAGGTCTTTTCCATTGATGATCACCGGCTCTTTCTCTATTCCACTCAAGCTCCCTTGCTTGAGTCCAGGAATTTATTTTCCACTCAGCCTCCTGCTTGAATCCAAAAAATCTTCTTTTTCCACTCAAGTCCTCTCGCTTAAGTCCAAGAAAAATTATTTTAGCAAAGTAGAGTTAGATCATCAATTTCACCACTTGGTGTTGATACTGTCATTCTCGATTTTATGACTTATTATTAATGATCATTTATCATTTCTTGCATTTTTCGTTAATCACCACATGCATCATAATATCATCAAATAGGTTCACCTATTTACTTATCAATTCTTACTCATGCTTTAAATATATCTTTACATGAGTCTTTGATCTTTATTCAGACTCTTACAATATGCTTACCATACTTTATGCATAATGTATCATGCTCTTGTCTTCCAACAAGTCCCGTAGATATTGACAATCTGTCAAAATCACTTGTTAGTACCACTTTTTATGACATAGTCGAAATTTGTAAGAAATATTTTCCTAAACATAATAATAAGAAAAACCATCCTTCACACTCTAATATACATGATGAACTAAATCAACATTCTTACCTTGATTTATTATTTTCATCAATCATACCTGACGGCCATAAAACGACAATGTTAGCACATAGTATTTATTGTTCTCTTCTCATTAACTTTGGTTTCTTATGAGGTGTAATAGCTTATCCCCCTGATAAGTTTACAAGCTCTTCAATAATTCCAATGGTCATCCTTTTCACCATTTAAAATGTTTTCAACTTACGTCTATATAAATTTACAAGACTATTGCAAGACAATTTATGTATATATATATATATATCGAGAAAATATCTAGAAAACATTTACATTTCTTCTTGAATGTATCAAAAATAAAATTTTAACCCAACTTCCATTTTCAGTATGTCAACCAAATACATAATACCAAAACGAAACGAAAGAATTACCCTATGCTTATAGTTTTTAATTCACAAATTTTGTTGCTCAAGGTAATAACATATCTTGCTATAAATTTCCACATCTTTATCTATTATACGAGAAATATGGAGTGTAAATTTTTTCCTTGATCTTGATACAAACAGTCAATACATTAGTCATCATGGTTATTGAATTAATATATTCATAGAAAAGCACATTCCTGACAAACTTTTCCCTACATATATGAAAAGGAATTCAATTGTCAGCACAAAGTCATTATCTACTATCTTATCTAGAAACCCATATCCAAACGATTTACTTCCATATGAATTGTTCATTGGATTTAGGATAGCAAATCTTTAACACACATTCCTTAAAGTTCTTTTAATAACTTTGTGACTGTATCTATATCCCTATCCATTAGACCATACAATCTTACTAGGAGAATGATACTCCTTGAGTACTACATCAAAGTCCAACTACTAAGTACAAATAAACAAATATAATCATGGTAGAGTTTGTCTTATTTAAACTTCTTTCCCCAAAGTATTAGAACCACTTAGACTAACTATCATTCTAATTATTGTTATTTGAACTTCATTGTAATATCCCTTCCAGAAATGGGATACGGTTTATAAATTAGTATACTACTATCAAATTTCTTCAATCATGCCAAAACTGATTGACGTTATCACTCTACTTTGATAAACAATTTTATACATCTACAATGGAATCTGGTTTCTATTACATTTCATTAAACCAAATATACTACTCATCTTTTATTCAACCGAATATAACTACTCATCTTTTTGTATTATATGTTCAAAAATAAAAAAACTATTATAATCCTAGAAATCTTAGTCTACCATCATTCTAAAGCAATATATACACTTCTTGCAGAATATGCTTTGAACCTGAATTTCATTTGTCAGTTTGAAAACATAATGCTCCGTAAATATAACATAATGGAAACTACTTACTTGTAACTTACAGATGACTTATTGGTTACCTCTTGTAGATCTTTGAAATGCATTTGTTCCTTCATCTGTTTCTCCTTATAGCTAGAGTCCCTTCATCAGTTCAACCACTTTATATTATCTTACCTCATGCTGATCCCAAATAGGCCCGAGTGTTGTAACCTCGCTCTGATATCATATGTAACAAACCCAATTTCCTCATTATGTTCTGGAGAAAATGGGGTGAAATTTTTGTTTTTGTTTCTTGTCGAATAAGCAAATATGTTCTACACTAAAACATACTTGGTAAATATATCATTTGAATAATTGTAAATCAATCTAAGGAACCAACTATATTGAACCAAACACTTCATTTAGGATTGTATGGTTGCTACTATAAAACAAATGGTCAACTAATGCAGATATTTCACTAATATTTATATAAAACATTCCTTACCGACTTAGGTACATAGCCCATACTTCTTACTCCAAGAATGATTTATTACCAATAATACAACCTACTTCTTTTTATATGCTTCCAGAATGAGAAGAGGCTAACATTCTTAAACTAAACATATGCGACAATGGTCTTCTATGGTTGTATCATTTCTCCTAGAATTGACATCTTTGATTTAGTATGTATGTTTAATATAAATCTCATTATTGTGGCATGGAAATTGTACATGACTACTGGCAGTTATAAAGATACAAGAACAAACATTCATATGTCTTAACCCATTCCTTGGTATAACCATATATAACTATCTTATACAAAAGTCCTTTAGACAACAATTCCAACACTTATACAAAATCAATTCACCTACCATATTAAATAATATTTAAACAACTTCTTTTATCTCACTTGGGACAATTATATGTAAATGGAAAACATTACAACTCTGCACCATATATAAGTCAATCAATTCATCTATCATATTTATATTAGCTCATATTCAAATATTACTAACTTTACCTTGAACATCTTCATGAAATTACTTGCTCATTAGTGGTAAACTTAAATGTGCATGAACCACAACAATATATACATCTAAATGGCCATCGACATTATCAAATGAAGCAACATGGCTAACAATGGATTATCATTTACCAAGGTATCTCTTGAAAAAAATATACACTTATACATTGACATAAACAACAATGCTATAATGTAGACTAACCGACTAGAGACGTGACTGCAACTTCCCTCCAAACCGTCTGACACTCTGTCCGATGTATAGTACTGCCACCGAGAGGCCACCCCCAAGCTGGAAATGAATCCACTAGGGAAGGATAACGAGAACCAAGACGTCTCAACCCTTTACAGGAATTTTTCTAAGGAAAGTCTTCTAAGGTATTTATATTAATCAACTCAATAAGAGATTTTCCTTGCATTTAACCATGCCAAATAAGTACTTAATAATTTTAACATGAAACACTCTACTCTTCGATTCACCTTATAATCTAATAACCCAACTGATGCTATCATCTACTCTCAAGAGTGGAAAAATGAGTCAAAGGTTTAATAAAATAGGGCCAAGTAATTATAGAATATGCCACGAAGCTTTAGACCAAAATAGATCTAATATATATATATATATATATATATATATATAACATGTATTCCTTAGCATAGATCAACTCTGACAATACATATATGCATTAAGTTTACCTTTAGCAGAATTCAACTCTAGTAATCCACCTACATATATCATGTTCTTACTGAGATCTAAATATATAAATATAACCGAGCTTTTTGCGAGGGATCAACGCTGACACTATTAGTGTTTTACATAGATCTCTTGGATATAAATAAAATATAACTAACAAAGTATTTTACCAGGGTTCTACGTTGATATAAATAACATTTACATAGATCTCTTTGATTTGATTAATATATAAATACAGAGTTCTTTGATCAGGGTTCTACGCTGATATAAAATAGCATTTACAGAGATCTCTCTGCTCATTTTAATATATAAATATAGATTTCTTTGATCAAGGTTCTATGCTGATATAAAATAGCATTCTACAAAAGATCAAGGTGCAGAGATAAATAACAGGGATCAAGCTTCCGCTTTATTCCAAGCATTCTACCAAAAATCGGGATGCAAAGATAAATAATAAATAACTGAAAACTAAACAGGGATCAAGCTTCTGCGCTGTCCCTATTCCAAGTATTCTACAAATTGTAATGCAGAGGTTATAAATATGGAATTATAACATATTATAAACATAATATAACAACAATAGGGATCAAGCTCTTCGAGCTATCCCTTCCCCTGCGATCCACAAGATTACGGTGCAGCAACATCTCCCAAAACTGGGATCAAAATGTAATTTATAATATATAAACATAAATCTCAACAGGGTTCAAGCTTTCGAGCTATCCCTTCCCTTGCAGTCTACACGATTACGGTGCAGCATAATATATAAACAGAAATCTCAACAGGGTTCAAGATTTCTAGCTATCCCTTCCCCTGCAATCTACATGATTACGGTGTAGCATAACATATAAACAAAAATCTCAATAGGGATCAAGCTTTCGAGATATCCCTTCCCCTGCGGTCTACACGATTATGGTGCATCATAATATATAAACAAAAATCTCTACAGGGTTCAAGCTTTCGAGCTATCCCTTCCCTAGTGATCTACACGATTACGATGCAACATAATATATATAAAAAAATCTCAACAGGATTCAAGCTTTCAAGCTATCCCTTCCCCTGAGATCTACATGATTACAGTGTAGCATAATATATAAACAAAAATATCAACAGGGTTCAAGCTCTACGTTGTCCCTTCCCCAGGTGCTCTACGGAATCATGAAGATATCCCAAACGAGATTTTCCCACTACTGCATGTCCCACCCTTCTCTTCGAAATCAGCCTCTTTAAGAAGGTTCCAACGCTGGCGGTGGTAGAGAGTTCGTGTGCCCTCTAGTGAGACAGATGGCGTGATACCGAGTTCGGGTGTTCCACGAGTAGGACAGATGGTGGTGGTAAGGAGTTGGAGTGCTCCACTAAGGAGACAACCCCCCTAAAAACTCTCAGAGCGCTCCACCAAGTGCTTATGACCCGTTTAAAATAAGAATAAGGTTTTCTCTTTACCAATAACCCGTTTATCATAAGGTAGTTATGTGAGTTATGTGTGAGTATATTCTTACTCATTTCTCAAATGTGATAATCCCACTCTTGTCTTATATATATATATATATGTTTATTTAACTCATTGTTTAATTTATAGCTAAATATACCAAGTATACTAATATATCAATATATATAAGTTTATTTATCTCAATGTATAATTTATAGTCAATTATACGAGTATACTAAGATCTCCATTAATAAGCCTAGCTTACCAAATATACTAATATAACAATTAATAATCTAAGCTTCTTGTAGCTTTATTGTGTTCTCTAGCACTCTCTTGCCGGAATAGGATTAATACTTATAATAAATGTAATTAGGATAATTATTTGGAAATCATCTGTAACACATAGTGTCATGCTAATACCTAGGTCATAAGTGCTACCTATTCGCTTTGTATCGAAAGGATACCGTCCTCAACTTAGGGCATCATATAAAAGTTTTAGGGTAATAATCATAGATTATTTATACTCTTTAAACCCACAGCCAAATAATTATGTTACCTAAAGGCATCATAAAGACTCCTAGACACCATCTCTTATTTTCTCAAGGCTTCCCTTAACCTTACCCCTCCCCCTAGTGGATTCAGTTGCCCGTTGTTTAGTTGTGTCACCGTCTTTAGTCTCCTAAGTTTACAATTTACTACTTAGGAATTAAACCACATAACTTACAAGGTTAATTGGTGGGGCCTTGGCCTTGAGCTCCTCACAAGAAAACAAGTACAATATACATTTATATTTACAAAACAATATGGGTATAGAAGAGGGATGTTACACTTAAATATGGAACGACTTGGTTAAATTATTGGGGGATTAATGAAACTACCACTTTACAAAAGATCGATAACATTTAAAGTTAAAAAGAGTAATTTCATTAATAAAAATCAAATTAAATATTGTAGAAAGACTTCTAGGAGCCCTTTCCAGAATCAGCTTTGCAGCTTCAGAGAACAACAAAATGCCGTGAAAAAACTTAAAAAAAAACAATTACAAGCAGCCAAGGTTGGCTCAAATATCATAGTGAAAATCCGCTCCTATAGAGCTGAAGAAAAATAGAGAAAAACAAATGGAAATCCGACTGAGAACAATACAAAAACGATATTCCAGAATGACAGATCCCCATCGATGAGAGATCAACAGGGTAGAATGCCAAGCCACAGACATCTGATTGCAGAAACTGTTGCAGGTGAGCCGATTGGAGAGGGTTTTTCCCAGCCACGTACCAGTTTCAAAAGGGTTGCCAATCCAAACCTCAACGCCCAGCCGAATCAACATCCCTCAGCGCAATTTCTGCCATCAGGAGTGAAGCCCGTGTTTGTCCACTAGTCCTTATCTCCTTGGCCGTTGCCACAGGAGGATGCGCTCAGACTGCTCCAGAGCCGCCCTGCCTCAGACCCTTCTTCCCAGCTATCACCATCGCCGCCACAAAGAAACAGGATCGATCCTGCTACAAGATGGGTCACTGCGTAAAGGCTCTGCCGCCATGCCAAACGCAATGGAAGATCATCTGTGGTCATCCTTAGTTGGCCAAGATGGAAGGTAGTTGTGGGAAGAGATAGTAGATGTCGGCTATGGAAGGAGCCATAGCCGCCGAGAGCTTCAATAATCGACTCTCAAACCCTAGCGCTCGATCTCTCATGCAAAATACTTCCTAACCTTCATACCTATCAACATTTAAAGTAGTATTACTTCTATGTTCAAAGATAAAATGTAGTACAAGGAAGATTTAGAGGTTAAAATAAAATTACGTTATTATAAAGAGATCATTAACCCTAATCTTGAATATCAAAACTATCTTTCTATCTTAACAAGCTCAAAGGAAAAAATGAATATTGCCAAGATTAGAACGAACTCTCATGAGATTCATAGTGAAATTGGGTGTTGGACAACCCCTAAAATGACGTGGACCGAAAGGATTTGCCATCTTTGTGGGTCTATGAGTGTTGAGGATAAAATCACTTTCTCTTAGATTGCCATGCCTACACCCTCATTAGATCTCGGTTCCATAATCTTTGCTCCAACACTAACCTCTCTAACCTTCTAACTCCTCAAAACTATGGTGAGTTAATGTTGCTCCTCTTTAAGCTTTTTGAGCATAGGAATAATATTTTTAAACAAATCAAATAATTTCTGTTTTGTCTTTTTTGTAGGGTTCAATAAACCAAATTTGGTCTCAATGAACATTAGAAACCATCATCATCATCATCATATATATGAACATTTGTTACATTTCAAATTTATTTTATATAAATATTGTTTAATTCTATTATAATAAATTTATATTTGCTTAATATAACATTTTTTTTATAAATCAACCAAAAATCATTTTTAATAAACTTGAAACACAAATAAAATATACATTCTTTCCTGACTAATATTTGTTTTATTATTTTTTCACTATGGATTTTACTATCATTTCTTTTAAACTGAAATTATTATTATATATATATATATATCACACACACACACACACACACACATATATATTTCATCTTTACCAATGTAAATGTCCTATGCAACTATCCCTAAGAAGGGATCAAGTCTCAATGAGGATAAGGAATAAGGTTTAGCAATCACATTACAATTAACTCAATAAAGGTCTTACTACCACTTTACAAACTCTTGACAAAAGAACCTCAGTAGTGATGCCCACTTTGTTTAAAAACGATCTTACTACTCATTCTGACCCGTTGACAAATGCACCTCAACAATGCTGTCCCAAGGACCTATAACAATAATAGTACGATGTTAGGGACAATTGGCTAAACTTCCATGATGGGAGAATGGGAATGCAAATTTTACATAATTTGTTTTGGTAGTGGGGAGCTTTCAACTCTAACTCCCCACTACTACATGAAACCTGCTTTAACAATGTTGTTAAACTTGGACAAATTTTAACATTGATTGGTGCTTTATGAATGTCAACGTACTCAACCAATTTTTAATATTGATTAGGGATTTATGCACTAGGGTTTCAAATTGGGTATTTGTTGTGATGACACCCCATCTCAACCACTAGATCGTATCACAACAAACAATAAGATATTGTGCAAGAACAATCAGAAACCCAGTTACAAGTATCATATGAAACATGAATTTATTTGTAGATTTAATAGTGTATAACCATATTTAAAAAACTTTAGACATGGATCTATGGCTACTAGATCTCTTTGATAGAAGATAATGTTTTGGTCTATGCCAAGGGTTTTGTTATTTTGGACTTTCTTAGAGGAAGATTGTGCATGAATTCCTAGTAAAGATCTACTATATGGAAAAAGATGGATTATTTATAAAATCATGGTTACTTGGTCATAATCTACACCCAAAGTCATTAACAAAGGTCCCAATTTATGTAAGAATACTCAACCTCCCTCTTGAATATTGCTATTTCTAGTCTTTTTTTTGCCATTAGAAATGCTTTGGGTTAATAGGTAGATAATGGAGTATGCTAATCAGGGAAAATTTTAAGGATCCATAATTTTTTTAAAGTGTAAAAACCTTGACGAATCTTATTAATTCTTAAACTTCCAATCATAAAATGGTGGGCGATATTTTTTTAAAAGATTCAAATTTCTAAGGGTTTTATATAGTTTCCAGCCAATTTTCTCCATTTTTAGAATAAAAAAATGTATCACATGAAATTTGGGTGAATCAATTTAGAAAAAAATGGAAATTGGTGAATCTTTTTTTTGAAAAAAGGTAAAAAATTAGCCATGGGCTAAATTTCGCCCCTAAAATCTATTGACGTCAATCTTGTAACAAACAAACACTCTTTTTGGCCAAATATATGATAAAAATTCAATAGAAATTTTAAGAATGATCATAGTTCTACCACGATCCAAGATCTGTGCATCGTGGAACAATTCCCTTAAGATTTTTCCAAATTATGAATTAATCCAAGTCATAAAAAATTCAATCAAAATTATGGATCAATAGGAACTATGAATTTTTGTATCATTGGATTTCGACAACTAGCAAGGAGTTTCCTAGAAGAGTATATATGTGTAGACATAGATAATACATTAGCCTCAACATATATGAACATCCATGTTTATGTTGATTTCGTCATAACTTTTCTCAATAAAATTGTATCGGAGAGAAAGAGTCATAGTTGGGTGTAGTGATTGGATTATGAACATATTTCCTTCTCATGCAAGTTTAATCTCAAGCACAAGTAAGTCAAAGTGTCCTAATCAAAGAAAAAAGTTTTTCAGGAGCAAAAAGGAAAGAATAGCAAACCCAATGGGTGGACTCAATGATGAATCCTTGATGAAAAGCACATGAACCTGTAGCTTTGATCAAACAAATTGTCACAATCTCTAAGGGGTGTGATGTTGATATAAATACAACCATGATTAAGGAGTAAACCCCTCCACCACCAACAATATAAGTACTAGAGTGAGAGAGAGTCCTATCACATCAACCCGAGGACTTGAACCCAAAAGCCAACATTCAAATCAAAAAAACTTTTAGTGCAATGAATGCCTTATGAACCATCTTTGTTACATAATTCTTATAAATGTAGGACTATTCATAATACACATACCCGACACATATACATAATTATAGAATATGTTGATTTTGTCACAAACCAAATGTCCTTTTTTGTCCTTTTTGTCCCTTTGCAATGCATTTCCATCACAAATTCGACAAGAACTTTGGAATTATAGATTTGGGTTGTATAAATTACAATATTGAGTTTCCCAATAGAAATGGAGTTTAGGAAATCCATCTCCAGAATCAAAATTTGCAAAATTGTATTTTTTCATTGCCGAATCTAGAAATTTTCATTATCATATTGCTTTGAGTTAACGGATGAAAAATTTATAGTTTCTACAAGATCAGATGATCCTCACAATTAAAAGTGCAATACTAATGTGGAACAAAATATCAACATAGACATATGTTATTACAACAAAAAAACATGCATAAAAAACAACCACAGGTAAAAAAACGACCCAAGACTAAAATTTCAAATAATATTAAAAAAAATCTATAAATCATGATACTAAAATTTCAAATAATATTAATAACTTAATACGAAAGAATAATATCATATCAACCTTAAAAGTTTGTACTCTATATTCAACTTTCAAATTAATGATATTTTTAGTGAGCATAATTTGTTATAAACCCTTTAAAGAAGCAACATAAAAAATAATGTAAACCAAAGTTCCAATCTACAACTATAACATTGTAATAAGAATATATACAATTTAACAAAAATAAGAATCACATGGGCACTTAAAAAATAATAATGTGATGTATAACAAAAATAAGAATCACATGGGCACTTAAAAAATAATAATGTGTAATAAAAACACATAAAATATGTCAATATAGTAAAGAATTAATAATGTTATATTGATAAAAGCATTTGAGCGTCCAAGGTTAAAATCTCCAACATTTTATAATAAAACAGGTTTATGATGTTGATATTTAGAAATTTTGAAAAATTAATTAAAAACAATTTTTTAAACAATGGCAATGTTTTAGTCACAACTTCCTTATGTTAAAAGATGATGTTATATGGATTTTATTTTTTATTTTTTATGAAGTTGATTTGCATTTAAAAATAAATAAATTAGGTTGTTTAAATGAAAATGGAGTTTTAAAAATAACTTATAATATATGATTTTGAAATTATTAACAATATTTTTTTATAAAGTAAAATAGTCATAGAGATTTGAACTTTTGACTTTCCATTTACAACTTCTCAACTCAATTACTTATTATCAATTGCTCTAATCCCCATGGGCTAAAACTAATAATGATATTAATCAATAAGAAAATATGCTTTTACAATAACTTTGAGATTTGCACTCAAAAGACTTTCAAATTAACAAAAATTTTGATGTTTATATAAATTTAAAAAAAGAAGACAATTAATATGAAACAAACATCTAATTTAAAAATATATATTTTTTTTCAACCGAAATTTAAAAATATATTATTATAATAAAACTTATATATTTAAATAATAATAATAATTTATAAACCTTTTAAAAAGACAAATAATGTAGAACAAAATTCCAATTAAAAAGTATATCATTATAATAAAAATAGTTTACAATTTCTAATAATAATTATAAGAAATCTACTTAAAAATAATACCGTGAAAAAAAAAAAAAATCTATTCATAAAACCTTTTATTAAAAAATCAAATATAATGATTTAAAAAATGGAGAGTGCAAAGTTCAAAACTCCATCATTCCAGGTTAAGCATATTTATATGTGAATATTCAAAACTCACGGTAAAATTTGTAAAATTTTTAAGCAATGACGATAATTATGAAGAACAACCGTAGATCAAAGTTAAAAAAACTATGAGAGAATTCCTAAGAGCATTGTTGTAGAGTGAATAATCATGGAATATTTATGATGGTATATTGAATATTTATGATGGTTATATTGAAAATGATCACAACTTCTTTGTAATGCTTTGTGGTGTTACATGGCTCTATCTTCTCCTTTATCTATGGTTTATGATGGTATATAGTCTTCTTTAAGTGTCAACTTTTTTTAATGGTGCAGGTGGTGTCACATGTATGTGTCTTCTCTTTTATCTATGGGGTTAGTTGTGATGCAACCTTTATAGGTAGGTCCATGAAAATGAATGCATTGTTTTGTACCTTACAAGACTATATATTTCTTACTAGTTTTGAAAATATAACCCTTTCTTCTCCTTTATCTATGGTTTATGTTGATATATAATCCTTAAATAGTAATAGGTTCATGGTGATGTCACATGGTTGTGTTTTCTCTTTTATCTATGGGTTGGTTGTAATGCTTTATATCTATGGTTATATCTCCCCCTATGGTTTATGAGACAAATTGTTTTTGATGTAGGATGGTGTCACATGGTTGTCTTCTTGGTATTTATGGGGCTATGATGCTTTATATCTATGGCTATGTCTCTCCCTCTTGTTTATGAGTCATCTCCCTCTTGTTTAATGATGTAGGGTGATGTCACATGGTTGTTTCTTCTCTTTTATTTATGGGGCTGGTTGTGATGGAAACCATGTTTATAAAGTTGGTTCATAAAAAAGAATGCATTGTGTAAAATCATATATTTACATTTGAAAATATAACTTTACGTAATATAATTTTTTTTAATGTATATTTTTATAATAGTATAGTCTTATATAAACATTGTTTAAGTTTATGGGTAGTTGTTGTCAAAAATGTTATAGATAGTTAATATTGTTCCAATTTTATGGTGTACATATATATATATATATATAACAGAAAGAAGCATATTTTCATTTTTAGTGTAAAAATGTAATATAATTTTTAGAGTCAAGATTAGAATCAAAATGAAAAGTTTGTATAACCTTATATAGGCTTTGTAGTAAGTAAAAATGTAACCTGGAGTATACTAGTCCTTAAAAGACAAATCCTATAACTTAATAGTAATAAAACCAAAATAAAATTCGCACAATCTGTGTCTCTTTAGTAAGTTAACCTGGAACATAATAGTCCTCAACAAGCGAAGACCTATTGTCAGAACTACAGATCTAACTAAACTAGCTTACCTATCTTAGCTAATATTAACATATCAACTTAAATAAGAACAAAAATAGAACAAGGAAAAGAATTCACCAGATATACGTAGTTCACCCAATTGGGCTACGTCCACGAGAAGGGTGCATCTTCCATTAATATGAAAAAGATCTGAAAGATTACATGGCATCCTCACATATGCATCACATCAAGCTCCATCATACAATATGTGTACAAATGACATACACAACATGTGATGTGTGATGAATTACAATCAACACATACCCAAAAGGGTCTCCTTCACCTCTCTTATATATCAAGAGGTTTGGATTACAATACATCCCACAACACATGTGGGATAAATGAATTTCCTCCTCTTTAAATAGAGAATGGTTACAAAGGGTATAATTACAATGATGCATGTGGGATAATTCTAGTTTATAATATTAGAGTTATTTTATGCCTTTAATTGATATTTTACCAATATATCACATAAGTCATCATTACATATTCTAACACTCCCCCTTAATGATGACTGGGAGAAAGAATACAAATGGAAGGAAGGTGGAAACACACCAACAACCCCCTTGATGACAACTTCTAGAATGCTCCATAAGATGCGAATAAAAAACACTTCGCCTCATGGATTTGATGAAGAAAAACCGCTTCTCACTGAATCATGAAATTGCACACGAACCAGGTTGTACGATGAAATACCAACAACAAGATGCCCAAATCTAAAGAGAAGCCTTTATGGCTACTAGATCCAACAGTAAAATGCTGAGAACATGTGATACAATCCAACAACAAGGTGCCCAAATCTAAAGAGAAGTCGTCATGGCTACTAGATCCTCAAGATGCCTAGATCACCACAAGAATCGTCACAACCATAACTGATAGCTGAAGAACTCTGATATAACATTCACACCAGTGTACAAATACCTTTTGATGACTGATACAACAGAACATGTGTCTAAGAACACCACAACAGTATACAAAATACCTAGATGGCCAATATACATGTGGATAGCAGACATTCTTCCAATCAAGGTGCAATATAAATATTTGTAGAAGACCTCAAACATCGAAGAAACAAGACCCCAATGGTCTATACATCGAAAATGATATCATACAGATGAACATCATGACTTTAATAGTAGAATATGGATGTCCATCATACAACATTACTGAAATATGATAGAACATGATAAAATTCAACATTACATTCCTTCTTAAGTGGAACAATGCTGAAAAACCAGAGATCCGCAACCATCACATGCTTAAACAAGGAAGGAATAACAGAAGCAAGCTATCCCACAACATGGATAACAAATCTGAACAAAGGAACTTCCAAGAATAAAGCATATAAAACATGATAAGCCCAAAAGACATAAGATATGATAAAATGACATTGCTCAAGAACATATAAATAAATGATGTTGCTTCTATGCAAGACCATATAAATTTGAGAAAAATATTATCAATAAAGGATATGACATGATATAAAAGATAGAGGAGCATAAACATGCGTGAGCATAATAGATACCAAGATAGGATAATGAGCCAAGATTTCACTTAAATATATGAAAAAATTTAGTCATCAAGCAACTAATATTAAGCATAGGTGCATTTCATATTAGCATTATGTTAATATGCAAGATATGAATGCCCTAAAAATGTCAATGATTCCATATAGGAACAAGATAACCTCTGCAATCATAAGAATAGAAATCTCATTGCAACAAGAACAAGGTGCTCATGAAAAATATTTCAAGATTATAAGATTGCTCAAAGCCATATAAATATTGAGTAAAAGATGATCGAAATAAACATGACATGATATATATGAAAATAAATCAAAATGTTTAATATGATCAACATAAAACAAATTATGATCAACTCATGAGACATAAGAATAAGACAACCTCTGTAAATCAGAACAAAAAACCTAATGCAAAGAGATCAATAAGCTTATGACAAGAATTTCAAGATAAGAGATGAAACTTTTTAAAGATTTGAAAAAACACAGTAAAAAACAGAAACTTTACCTACAACCCTTAGAAAAGGTGCCAAATAAAGTCACTTGCGGGTCTTCCATAGTAAAATCACGTGTACTCACGGGTTATGCACAGAGAAGTCACGGTTAGATTTGATACTCATGGGTCTCTGTACAGTGAAGTTGCGGTTATGCTGAAGCACTTGCAGGTACTGCACAGGAGGATTGTGGTTATACTGAAGTAAACGCGAGTTTACAGTAGAGCAGGTGCAGGTATGTATTAGAAAACGCGGGTCTATACATTGAAATTCGTGGATCTGTAGTATATTCGTGGGTTCGCAGTAAGGCAAGTTTCGGTTACACGCGTTGTCTACGAAGAAAATTCACGAGTGTCTAGTTTTAGGCCGAAAACAATGTCGATTAAGTCGCTGACGGAAACCTCCACAAAGTCTACCAAACTTGGACGAAAACTGCTGATCTGACAACCGAAAGATAGATCTCCTTGAGGAGAATCCAAAAAACATATAGATCTACAAAAAAAATCAAGAAACCCTTGAAAAAATTCTACAAAAATCTACACAATAATGTTAGTGTTAGAAGTAAAAAACTGCAAAAACATGCCCAGATCTGAAGAGAAGCCTAATGGCTACCAGATAGAAAGAAAATCTACAAAAATAAACAATTCCCATATGATAATAGTTATTGATTGAAAGTTATAGAAGGATCTAGATCATAGCAACCAGCTCTGATACCATGTCAGAACTACAGATCTAGCTAAACTAGCTTACCTATCTTAGCTAACAATAACATATCAACTTAAATAAGAACAGAATGAGAACAAGGAAAAGAATACACCAGATATACGCGGTTCACCCAATTGGGATATGTCCACGGGAAGGGTTGCATCTTCCATTAATATGAAAAAGATCTCAAAGATTACATGGCATCCTCACATATGCATCACATCAAGATCCATCAAACAATGTGTGTACAAATGACATACACAACATGTGATGAATTAAAATCAACACATACCCAAAAGGGTCTCCTTCACCTCTCTTATATACCAAGAGGTTTGGATTACAATACATCCCATAACACATGTGGGATAAATGAATTTCCTCCTATTTATATAGAGAATGGTTACAAAGGATATAATTACAATGATGCATGTGGGATAACTCTATTTTATAATATTAGAGTTATTTTATGCCTTTAATTGATATTTTACCAATATATCACATAAGTCATCATTACATATTCTAACACCTATCTTAATAGTAAAGAAAGAGTATCTGAGCCTCCAGGGCATGATCATATACATAGTATTCATCAAAGTGATCACATGAACCTTGAGTGAAATTCACACCTAAACCAAGGGGATCCAACTTTAAAATTCATTCACGGACCAAACTTCTGTTGAGACCATTTTTCCATCGGAGAATTCATCTTCCTGTAGATGTAATAAAGGCCATGTAAGACACTCTTTTGATAGTGCATTTGCTTGAGTATTATACTATGTGTAAATGTGAACATAGGTGACAAGCTGAAAGTGCTATGTAACTCTTTTGATTAGGTCTGCAAGATACAACAAATTAATCATGTGCATTTGTAATTCCCCTTTCATCTAGTTTACTATGATTTCTAAGTCCCTAAAGAGCTAGAATTGATTTAATCCCTAGTAAATAGCAGACTTCAACAACAACAAAATAACTTCAAATTCCCCAAAGTTGTTTGTACCATGTCCCAAAAATGCTTTGCTAGTAAAGAAATGATCATCCGTTAAATACAAAAAATAACCAACTCCACACAAAGTGCCATAATTTTGGATGGTCCGATCAAAGTAGCTCCATGAAATGGATTTATCAATCTGTGGAGGAGTCCTTATTATGGAATTAGGCACAAAGAGAGTAGTTTTGAAATGAGGGAAATAATTCCAGTGCTTGAGCACATACCTATAGGTTGGAAACAAGTTTATCCTTGAAGATGAATTTATTTCTGCAATCCATAATTTCCATAACACCAAATAAGGCATGCATCTGTACTGGTACTGCAGTAATTCGCCCTTGGTGAACCAAACAATGAGGTTATCTAGAAAGGCACTTCCAAACCATTGATTTTTTAAGTGCAAGGAACCCTCCACATTCCTCCAGACCTATACAATGAAAGGGCATGATCAAAAGAGATGATGAATGGATTCACAATTGTAGAGACAACACCATCATGGTGCTTTCGTCCTCTCTTTTTGTATTTTTTCCTAGGTAGGTACTTTGTTCTTCATGATGAGCCAGATTAGTAGGGTGCTTTTTGTAGGAGCATACACAGTCCAAATTTTCTTCATCCATCCCTCTATTTCCCCTGCTCTATGCATATGTTGTGCTTTTTAGCCTATATCCACTTGTAGATATTCCCTTCACCATGCTAGGGCCAAGCTAGTTCATCATGATCTTCATAGATCTTGATATGAGATTTCTTCAAAGCATTATATAATATTCCCATGCAGATATTGACCTTCAAGACCAATTTCCTAGGCATATAGCCAACCTTGTGTCCAAATGGTAGTATCCAAATCTTTTACAATTATGTTTAGGGTGCAAAGGCCTCTTATATGAATTTGTTCAAACACCTCGGGGGGGAGAAAAACATTATGAAGGCATCCCATCATAGCATCACCTCCAATTCCTAACTGAGATCCATACCTAACTTTCCATGAAAGATGATCACCAATGTCTAATAAAACAGAAGACATGGCTATCCAATGATTTGAACAATTAGTTGTTATCTTCCTAGGGCTATACATATATTCAATCAAACTAAGAGGAGCCATATATTTATGAAAAATAATATTCCCCCACAAACTATTGTTAGTCATCATATGCCATAAACATTTTGTAGCAAGGGGTTTTCCAAATAAATTCAAATCCTTAATTCCCTATCCACCAAACTTATTGTGCTTTGCAAGAGAGTCCCAACTAGCAAGGTGGGCTCCTTTATATTCTGGGCTTCCCTTCAATAGGTAGTTTGTACATAATTTATTTATTTTCCCCAAAAATCCTTTAGGGAATGAGGCAAGAGTAAGCCAATAAACATGAATTGCTTCAATGACAACTTTTATCAACACCAATCTACCTCCCCCGTAGATCCATATGTTGCACCACTGGTTAATTCTATTCTCAAATTTGGTGAGAATCCATGCCTAATCAACTATCCTATAACAAATTTTCTTTTAGGTAATAACCTAGATATTTGAGATTGTACTCCTGCTTCTGCAAAGGAATTTGTAAAAGTCTTTGTAAATTTACCATCAGGTGTCCATCCAAACCAAAAGTATACAGAGCTGACTTATCCAAGTTAATTACCATTCTTGTAGAAGATGAGAAAAGTTTTAGTATATCATTAAAGCCCCGCCCTTATCTACAACTTCCATTCACAAAACGAGGATATCATCAACAAACAACAAGTGAGTGACAACACTCTTCCCTGAGAATTTAAATTCATGAATCTGACCAAGAAGCTTTGCCTGATAAACTGGCCTATTGATACACTTAGCCACCAAAAGGAAAAGATAAGGTGACAAGGGACAATGTTGCCTTAAACCTTGGGAGGAAGTAAAGAAAGGGGAGGTTGACCCATTGATATTGGTATAAAAAGTTGCAGATCACACACACCTCATGACCTAATTTACAACTTCAAGTGAGAAACCAACATGTAATAGCAACAACCTGAGAAAAGTCTAAGATGCCTGATCATATGATTTTGAGAGGTCAAGTTTTAGAACAAATACAGGGAGAGTAGACACCTTGATGGTATGTAGGGTCTCTTGATCCAAACCGATGGATTCATGAATGCGTCTTCCTTCAAGGAAACCAAAATGCTTAGGTCCAATAACCCAAGAAAGAATGGAATTCAACCTCATAGCAAGAACTTTTGAAATAATCTTTTAATCACAATTGTAGAGGGAAGTTGGCCTAAAATCATCAAAAGAAACATGGAGGTCCTTTTTGTAATTAATGCTAAAAAATTAGAATTGATAGATCTGGGTATCTTATCATGATATATTACCCTTCAACCATCTTAAGGAAATATGCACCTACCAGGTCGAAAAAAGTGATGAAAAATTCAATTGGCTAGCCATTGAGGGCAAGGCTCCTATATTTTCATAAGGATGTAATGATCTTAATGAGTTACTCCATAGTGGATTCCTTAAATAGGTTTGCATCTTCAAGTTCTTCCACCAATATGGGAAAGGTAGCGATTACCTTTAAAATTTCCTCCATCTTTTCATGATCATGAGATTTGAGCAAAGAAGATAAATGTCTAACTCCTAATTCGCAAAATCATGGAATCTTCTTATATATCTTCCTGAATAATCCTTCAATTCCCATATTGAATTGAGATTTTTCCTATTATTTTCATAGTTGTGGAAAAATATTGTATTTTGGTCTCCAACAGAGAGCCAGGTTGCTCTACTTTTTAGCCTCCAATCCTTTTCTCTGTCTAACACTAATTTTGATTTCTGGGTTTCAAGAACTTTAATAGAGTCAACAAATTCTCTAGGGTGAAATCCATCTGAGTAATATTTGTAATACTCTATAAACTCAAGCTCAATGTTTTTGAGAGAGATCACTCTTGAGGTTAGTCGATCTCGACCCTAGGGTATGCCCCTTTCCTTCACCATCTTAAGAGATCTAGAGAATTCAACATAGGTTGAGTCCATCGATCTAGGGTCATAGTGCTTCCATGAATCATAAAATCAGGACTTAAAGTCAACATATTTAGCCCCTTTATAATTATATTTAAATGGGGCACTAGGTTTCTTGTTGTCACCTCCGACCTCCAAGAGGACTAGGAAGTGATAAGAAACCGTTGTATGTTCAACCCACGACCTATAAGAGAAAAGGGACTCCATTAGTGTATGATGCAAAAAGAATCTATCCAAATGCTTTGCAATGTTGGAAACCCCTACTTTATTGTTGATGCAGGTAAGTGTTAGTGCCAAGGGATCTATGTCTACAAGCCCCTTAGCTTCCAACAAGTTAGAGAAGAAATTTGTTGAACGGTCAAGTTTGACTGAATTTCCCCAAATCTTTCCCCGATTGAGAGTAAAGTTTAAATCAACCCCAAGGATGAGCTCTTCTCCCTTAATCCACTCACTATCCATCAAGGAGGACCAGAAATATTCCCTATCCTCATAAGGCCTATAAACATTAAGCAACTGGAATGATTTCCCAAGCTCATTATTGTAGACTTGGGAACACGGAGCTGAAAAATTTCCAAAAGCATTTAGGAGAGAAAGAGAGTGGTTCTAGCTAGTAACTAGACCTCCAGAGTTTCTAAATGGGTCTAAAGTCACAAAATTCCAAGAAGGGAGCAAAAACCTTAGTATCTTAGTTGCACCATCACCTCCACACAAAGATTCTTGAGAAAAAAGAACATAAGGTTTTAGGGTATCAAAGGGTGTCTTTAGGGATTTTTTTTGCTTGCCCCACCAAGACTCGCACCTTATAGGATAATATCTTCATGTAGAAACCCATACATGGGTATTTGCTTTTCTAAGAACCCAACGAACAAGGTTTTGTTTGCCTTGATTAATTTTCCTCAATGCTTGTTCCCAATCTTGCTTAAAAGCAAAGTTTCGACCTGCTTTAGATCCTACAATCTCCTTAATGAAATCCAAAGCCAAACCCCCAAAATGTGTAAATGGATAGGAAGTAGGATGAGCATTATCAAAATATTTAGGTATGAGGTCATATTGTCCCCCACCCACCCCCAACTTTTTGTAGGATAAAAATCAGATCTAGAAAAGGTTGAATATTTTGAGAAGTATTCAAGGTTACTTTCCCTGGAAGCCCCATCATTAGAAAGATTTACCACTGGCAAGCCTGGGGGAAATACATCAAATTTTGGAGTGGGAGCACTACCAAGCGAACCAGCAATACCTAAGGGGATTTCCTCACCTGAAAACAAATGAGGAGCCTATGTTATAGATAGACCTTGTTTTCTCATTGAACAAATATGATTAAGATCAGGTAGACCCTTACCTTTTGTAGAATTCCATAAGTCAAGCAACCTTTGTTTTTGGGATTAAGAAAGGTCAAGAGTATATGTGGTAAAAGAGTTTTTAGGGGACTATATCTTCATGCGAAAGTCACCAATAAGGAAAGCAGTAGCATAAAGAGTATTTATCTTGGTATCCCTATCCTCCTCTCTAGAGGGTAGCTCTTTCTCCAAAGGTTCTGGGACAACCCAACGATATTCATGATCATTAGAGGGGAATGAAACCCTAGGATTGTTTTCCTCCCAAACCTTCTTAAGGAAGGGAAGATAACACTTCTTCACAAATGTCCATATTGGCGGCAGTGGACACATCAAAGGGGAAGTTTATGCAGTCAAGAATATGAAGGTGTTTCAAGTTGCCAAGCTTGATCTCTATCAACTCAAAGAGACCTAGAGTAACATCTTTCTCTACTAATATTTTTGCAATAGATCGTGCATTTAGAGATTTATATGTATCATCTACTAAAATAAACTTATTGAGAACATAGTTGATAGCCTATATTGAGGGTTCGTTCTAGAGCTCCATAGGCAGATGGGGCAATTTAACCCACATCAGCATGGATTTGAAAAATTCATCCTATGCATAGAACCCTGGGTGCCATGGATTTAGGGTGAAAGACACTTTATCATAGAACTAGTGGCCATGGAGAATTTAGTCGGCTTCCTCACTAGAATTAAAAATAAACCCTACCCATCTCTTCTCTAGAAAATGGTAGACAACATCATAATCGATCACCACAGATCATGCCTTATGAATCCAAGTGTTTAAGATGCCTTAGCTCTTTTTTCTTCCAATAAATTTCCCCATTACGATTGTTTTTCCAGAGGATCCCTACTTTCTCAACTTGCACTTCTTTGCCAACTACCAATGTAATCCCCCCTCCACAGGATTCGATGACATTTCTCCTCTTTCTCCAGGCTTCCTTCCCCACAGTAGTATCCTATGCCTCCTTTGAATTCAATCCTCAAAACTCCAAATCCTTTGTAGTTGGATTTGCAATTCCCATCACATTGTCATAAATCCCTTCCGTTGACCTTGATAAGATCATAATTTAGCCAACTAGGATGCATTGGGTAGTTAACTAATCCAAAATAGCAAATTAGTCACTTAACTGAGCCAAAATAGCCAACTAGGATGCATTAGATAGTTGGATAAGGCCAAAAAGACAATTAGTCAGTTAATTGAGCCAAAATATCTAAGTAGGGTGCATTAGGCAGTTAACTGATCCAAAATTTCTTAACTTAAGTGCACAAATCCCTAAAAAAGGGTTAATTAGTTGTGAGGGCACCTTTGACCCTAAAAGGGTGGGTTTGACCATGCAAGTGTGCCATTGACCCTAAAATCATGGGGAGAAATATAGTAGGATCACTATTGTCCCCTAGAAATGCCAAAGAGATGAAAATTGAATATGTATGTACACCAATGGTATATGCATTGGGTAAATAAGACCTTCATTCCAAAGTTTATCAAATTTTTATTTAACAATCATAGATTTTGAAGGATGAATAGGTTGCTACTTTTGGAATATAGGTTTGATATTGGTCCAAGTGTCAATGAGATGTTCCACTACAGTGGGGCCGAGTCTTGAAATTTCAACATAAAACCATGTCAACAACTCACATAATTCTTGAAACATAGCTTTATAGATTGTGACCTCTTTGGAGGTGTAGGAGGAACTAAGCAAGATATTTTTTGTTAGGCCATGCTTAACTTAAATGTCCACCTTGATAGTGGGATATATAATGGCCATATTCCTCTACTCAAAGGCATCCAAAGAAAGAATTGGGTTCTTGAACCAATCAACATGTCTTGGGAGAATACAATATTTCAATTCAATGAAGAAATGGTTTCAAGACTCGCCAAATGATATGCATTCTTGCGGGAGGAAATAGGATCGATGATGCATATAATCCCATGGGTAATCAAGGTTGGTGATAGATATTCAAGGATTTATTCATCATTTCTAAAGGTGAGGATAGAGATATCAGGGGGGTCTGACACCATGGTAGGTGATGAAGACATCAAAGATGATGATGCACCTAAGGAAGAAATACAATAGAAGGAGTCCATTTCTTTATGTGGTTGGTCAGGTGGGGAAATCTCTTCAATAATGGGAGGTTGAGGTTCTAAGGACTTTGGGCATAAGTTAGGCAGAACTACATGGAAATTTTGAAGCTCTGTGTAATAGTGAGAATAGTGGCCATAAATGCCACATATTGCACATTGGTGGTTAGTACGTAATGCCTTGCTACATTGTTTGGCAGTGTCAATAATAGTAAAGTGAACTATAGGGATGTTTGCATCAACCTTATCATCCTAAACATGGATATGGCTATGCAAAGTAGGAAACTATATACATTTATTGGTGGCATGACCAAGTATATTACAGATGGCACAAGGCCTAGGGGTTGTGGAAGGGGTTGTATATTGGGTGGTAATGATCATGTTTACTACATACTAAACTTTCACATTATTGGTTTTTCCCTAGCCTTCTTTCCGGGAGGAGTCTGGGTGGAAGTGGGGGCGTCCTTCATCACCATGGGTGGTAGGGCATGAGAACTACCAATTGGTTGAATGAGTTTAAGAATACTTGGGGGATGGTATGGGGGTTTGGTGGAGTAAGGTACCAAATAGGGAGGCCTAGAGTAATTCCTAGGAGGTTAAGAGTAGCCATCATATGGGTTCCAAAAATACCTAAAAGAGGAAAGGGTAAAGGTACTTTATGGATAGGCATTCTCTCCCATGGATGTCCTACCAAAGGGGTAGGATTTAGTGGATTTTGTTGTGGATCGGGAGTGCTTTCAAAGGTAATGGTGCATAACTTTGAAAAATCCTCTTGGGGGGTAAGAGGAGGCCCTAAAAATGTTTCAATCAAAGAGTTCTATTGGAATATTCTAAGACCAACTCCCTTGAATACAGGCATGGAAAGGATACCCTTGACCATAGGAATGACATTATCAAGATTAGAGGCAACCTTGGGATAATTTATGGTAGATAATTTGATCAAGAGTAATGATCTCCCCATTATGAGGGAACACCGTAAGTCAAAAAAAAGTGGAAGTGATCACTTTCATAGAGTACATGCAGCTACAACCAAGGAGGATGTTATAATCTAACCAAGTATTGACAACTTCAATATATATCAAGACTATGTTACCAATGCTTTCTACTTGCATGTTCTAAAGAAGACCTTGTGGTTGATAAGGTCGACTGCCATACACACATAGTGTCATGAGGGATCGGATCAACTCATGAGAACCAAGATTCTTCCAAATATGTGTCAACATGACACAAGTGGAGTCTCCTTCATCAATAATACATCAATGGATAATCAAATTTTTGATAGAGCAGGAACCTAGAAGGCTACTGAAGAAGGCATCCAGGGTTCATCTCTATCTAAATCGAAGGTGATAAAATGAGCATCATAAGTATCTATCATGTATAATGATGAAAAAAGGGACTTACATTACATAGGAAAATATTGGAGAACTTCCTAGGTAGACATGGTGGTAGGGGGTTGAACCAAGTCATCCACAACACTATAGTTGTGAACATCTCTAGCATTGTGGTTATGGGTTATGTGATGTAAGGGAATTTTGGGGACCTTTGTAGTTAGTTCAAGGATATGCCATGGAAGATGTAAGGGTTCTTCTAGTAAACATGAATCCTTATTCTTATGGGAATTGAGAGATTCAGTTGGCATGCCATGTTGATTACATCAATTTTGGAGATTGACATAGGCGGAGGTCATGAAGATGTTCTAGAAGGATGAGTCACTTTGATTTCCCAACGTAGACATTTTATCAGGGTGATATGTCACTAGTGGATTTGGACTCAAAATCCGACGACCTCCGACGAAGAAGGGCTATGTCGTCGGATTTCACCTTCTCAAAATTTGATGATTTTTTTTTTAATTTATAGAAGGAGATGTCAGATATCCGACGGATAGGCTCATATTTGATGGTTCTGTGGATATCCGACATCATCAACCCAAGGATAGCAGAAATATGACATCAATTCTTCAATGGTAACTATGTTCAAGGCGTCGGATATCCGATGGAAGGTTAACTTTTAAAACTTATAAATATTGAAACATTCCGACATGTTTGCTATACAAGCGACGATTTGCGGAAGTTTTTTTATTTGGCGGACTGTTTTTCATTATTTCCATTGTTTTTGAGATTCAAGCGAGCGAAGTGTGGAGCTTCATTTTCTAAGATCGATAATCTTCATTCAAGCACTTTACGAGAAAATGTCAACTAGAAATATTCCTAATCCAGACGAACAAAATCGACAATTGCTTGCTAGATTGTGGGAAGGAGTTGAAAAAAGGGGTGATAGGAAATGCTATTATCCATGTACTCAATGCAGGGGCTTTAAGAGGAGAAGAATTTTGATCACAATAGCCACAAAACATTGTAGGGAGCATGGGCACGCTAAGAGGGGACATGAATACCATCCATTTGTAAGTTTTGCATTATATATGTTTTTATTTTGATTGCTTTTGTAAATTTATGTATTGATCGTGGTTTCAATAGATGGGGACTAACATGAACAATAAATATTATTTTAATATTAAATATTTATTATACTATTTATTTTTCTTTTGTGCATGTTGAATCTAGGGTATAGTAGAATAACTCATTTATTTGTTCGTTAGTGAGACTAACCCACTCACCGGGGAAAGCACTTAACTCTCTAGATTTGTGACACTTTCTATCATGATAATAGAAATAACGAGTATATTGGCATGTTGTAATTTCTCTTATATTTTCTCTATAGAAATTACCATAGCATCATTTATCTTACCTTAGTGGAGTACGGTATGAGAAATTTTGTGTTATATTTGAGTAGCTTTGCTCAGTGATTGGGTAAATTATTATGTTTCTTGGATAGTTTGGATGCACCTATTTGACCAACAGTTCAATAGGCCGTTTCTCTTTTCATCTCAACAGTACAAAGTTTGTTACATTTTAAATGCATCACATAAATGTTTACATTTTGCGTTTGAAATGTTTACATTTTGCAGTTGAATTTCTTATATTAAATTTTATCTATTGATGGTTTCATGTAATTATAAAGGAAAGACATCCTAGGGCACTTCGTCCGAAGGAAGTGCTTCCACAACAAGTACCGGAAGCTATGAATATTAATGGAGAACAAGTTAATGATCACATTAATGAAGACGATGATCATTCTGAAAACATAGTTGAAGATGATGTTACAAATAATTTGATCCATGATACATTTAATGTTGGAATGGTCGATGCTGATCATGATGATGATGATCATGAAAATGATGAACATTTTGATGATATTCATGATATACCTCTTCTTGATAAGGCATACGAACCCCTTTATGAGGGCTCCAAGACAAATCTTCTCTCTGCTATATTATTGATAATGAACTTGAAGGTTATGAATGGTCTTTCAAACATATCAATGACACGGATGTTAAGGTATGTAATATATTCCATCACAAAATATATATGATTGTGTATTTTGTTGTTCATTCATATATAAGTCAAATTATTACGGATGACATTTGTTCCATTAATATTATTTCTATATTATATTAACTATATTTTTATTTTAATTTGTTGTAGCATGATAGGTGAATATTTGTTACCACCATCAAATATTTTACCTTGCACATATCGAGATTTATTTGCCATCATGAAAGAAATTGGAATGCAGTATGAAGTAATTCATGCATGCCTCGATGACCATGTTCTATATTACAATCAGCATGAATTTGCAATAGAATGTCCTGAATGTCATATCAGTAGATATCACATAGATCAAGTAACTAAAAAGGTGCCTCGCAAGGTTCTACGTTATATTCCCATTATTCCACATCTGCAACGACTGTTCAGGTGCAAAAACATAGCGTAGTTTATGGATTACCATGCACAGAACAGAAGTCAAGATGACATTATTTGGATGCCTGCAGATGGGTCTGCATTTAGAGATATGGAGGAAAAATGGCCCCACTTTAAAGAAGAACCTCGTAATCTTTGGATTTCTTTGGCAGCAGATGGTGTCAATCCATTTGCAGAGATGATATCCGTTTACTCGGTTTGGCCTATTTTTGTTATCAACAACAACATTCCTCCATGGTTGACAATAAAGAGGGAGCACATAATGTTGTCGATGATTGTTCCAGGTGCGAACCCTGCAGTTTTTTTTTAAGTAGTTGTATCTCATTTGTCGTATTTTTGTCGCATAATGTCATATATATATTTAATGTTTTTCTATTGTGCAATATGGTTTAATATTGTAATCTAAATGGTACGTCTCATATTTATATTTTTTATATGTTCATATATATCAATCAGGTAAGTACCAAGTGAAAGATATGAATGTATATATCGAACCTCTTATTGATGAGCTACTGAAGTTATGGAATGGCATTACTATGTATGACATATCTAGACCAATACGATAAAGGCAATTTCAATTCCATGCAATGCTTGTATGGACAATACATGATGCCCCAGGGTCAACCCATTTCTCTGGTATGTAATTATAAGTTCCACTTTATTTGCAAAAAGTTATACGAACTACTGGTTAATATACTATGCACGCATGTTTTTCTAAATAATCCAGTCATTTTGTATATAATTATAATTGACATAGATATTCCATCTCTTTATGTAGGTCTTCAGACAAAGGGGAAATTTGCATGTCCAGTTTGTGGTCCTAAGATCAAATCTCGTCATTCAAAAAGCTTAGGAAAGGAGGTGTTTGATGAGTATAGGAACTTCCTCTATAAGAATCACAGGTATCGAACTACTTAAAAACATCTATTCAATGGCAAGCAAGAGACTGCATTAAAACCGTAGAGAATGACACCTTGCCTATGGAAGTTGCAATATAATAGAAATCGTCAAGGTACATATAATGAATCATTGTATATGATATGTTATATTGTATTTTTTTATATTGTGTGTTTTTTACTATAATTGACATTAATTTATGTAATTTCATGATTGTCGTTCATGTGATCATGAAGGAATTAATGGGCTTCCACGAGGAATGAAAAGTTATCCTAGACAATTCAGTAGGTTGCCCTACTATGAGCACCTACAAATTGCTCATCTATTTGATACAATGCATATCGGAAAGAATGTGACCGAAACATTATGGCGAATATTGGATGGAAGGAGTGACAAAGAAAAAATTGTCAAAATTTGCAAAGACATTCAAGATAGCAACGATGCAATGAAAGACATCATTCAATTTCATAGCAACGGAGAGCAAATTAATATAAACTCACTTCCATGGATGTTAACGGACCAGCAAAGTAATGTTGTAAAAGAAGTCATTCGAAAAATTAAATTTCCCACCAGATTTTGTGCGAACATGAAGAATATCATAACAAAGAAAGGTGATTTCGCGGGGGGTGAAAACTCACAATTGGCATGTCTTCATGAAGGTAATTATTATGGTATAGATTTAATTATTATTTTTTTCCGATTACAGTGAATATGGTTGGTATATTTTTTATTTGTCTACTCTTTGTTGATAAAATGAAACTATTTGTATATTATTGTTACAATATGTTCTACCTCTCTCTATCCCGGACAGCTTCGACAACAATGTCAAGCAAATAATATATAGTCTTGGGAAATACCTGAGGTAAGTGGTGATTTTTTCCATGCTCTTAGTGTTTGTTTAATTCAACATAGAACTTATATTTGATTTTCGTTCTGTAATTCATGATGTTACATAATATATTGTTTTTTTTCTTTAATCTCTTGATTTGGTTGTCATGTCACTTGTAGATGGTTGTCATCTAAAGAATTCCATAAAGAAGACATAAAGTATTGGAGGAGAGAAATTCCTCGTCTCATGTGTGAAATGCAAAAGCATCTACCTTCGACATTTTTTCAATGCACAAGAACACTACCTCATACACCAAGTTGAGGAGATTGAACTGTGTGGACCTGCGCACTCAAGGTCCATGTGGATGGTTGAGAGGCACTTGAAATTTATGAAGGGTTTGGTTAGACAACGAGCATATGCTGAGGGTTCTATGATGGAGGGATATATGGTATACTAGAACATGCTGTATATTAGTGAATATCTTCCTAAATTAGCAGAAAAGCTCAATTTACGTCGCATTTGTGACCCAGAATCCAATAAGAGTTTCGTAGGGGAGTACCCGAAGGGGAAAGGTAGATCGAGGAAGGTGAAAGGTAATATAACACATTCTTATATTCATTAATTTGCATAAATTTATACTGTAATATACTTTGTTAAGTTACTATATTACATTTGTATTGAATTTTAATTTTATTGTCATGAAATAGTTGGTCGAGAGTGGGATGCAATTCATTTATACATCGCAAACAATATTGACTAGATGAAGGTATGGATCGAACGATGTGAACAATCTGGTCATGGAATATCATGGGAAGGTGTGGCTTCATTGGTTAAAGCTGCACATCGCAATGGAGACACCAACCTAACACAAAGGGAAATCGATTTAGCAAGAGGTTTAAAAGATAAGAAGGTAAGAATATTAATCATCCACACTATTTTTTTTTGTAAAAAATAATGCCGTTGTATGTCACGCTGCTTTTTTCATTGTATGGCATTATAAACATGCACTAGTTAATCATAAATATTGGATCATTATGTAATCTTTTCTTGTATGGCTTGTTGTAGGTAAAACACCATAAGGCTATGTGGTGCAATGGATGTAGATATCGAATCAAAAATTTGGATGAAACAAAGAAAACATCTGATTGTGGGATATCTGCAGTCTTTGAGGTGACCAATGTTTCTTCTAGAAGTGACAGACATCCAGAACTCTCTGAAAATTGATGCTATGGGTATCTGGAAGACATTATTCAGTGTGACTTTAACTCCTTCAAGGTATTTCTGTTCATTGTCAAATGGTACAGGTGTTGATTGAATCAACGCGATCTCGATAAAACAATAATTGAACATGGTAATGGATTTACCATGGTAAATACAAGGTTGTTTGAGCCAAGAACGGAGCCCTATGTTCTTCCAACCCAATGTGAACAAGTATTTTCATATGAGGTTCCAGGTAGAGCGGGTTGGTCATTTGCTGTGAGACACAATCCAAGGGGAAGGCTGGTAAAGTATAACATAGATGAAGGTAACGAAGACATTCTTCAAGAAGAAGACATCGTAGAAGATCATCATGATCAACATGAGTTAGATGATCATGTTCTTGAAGAAGATGTCGAAGAACTTATTGAATCAGATGATGTATCAGACAATCATGTCCGTGAAGATGATATCGACGATGACATGATGATCGTAACTGACATTAACAACGAGGATGATATGGCCAATCCTTACAATGTTGAATCTGGAGCATCAGATGATAGTACAGACGATGACTCAGATGAAGAAGATGATGAAGATCATTGAAGTTTATGAGGTATGGAGTAATAATAAATTAACTGTTTCTTATTGAGTTTCCATTTTCCAGTATGATATAATTAGTAACATTGCTTGTTATAGAGTATGCCAAAAAACAAATTTAAAGTTTTTGTACATAGATATTTTTGTCGGGTTATGGGGAATTGAGAGTGATGTGAGGGGGGGGAGGGGCCATAAGAGCTTCCACCTTCACGTGGTTGGCCTTGTTTAGTAGAGAATATTAAATTATTCTTGAAACAAAGAGAATCTTAGTAAGGAAATGCACAATTACCAAGACTCAAACATCATCATCATCATCATCGTCATCATCACCATCATATTCATCTTCATCATATTTTCCTTCTTCATTGACCTCTTCATCATCTTTATCATCATCTTCATCATCGTCATCATCATCATCATCATCATCGTCATTGTCGTCGTCGTCGTCGTCGTCGTCATCGTCACGACCACCATCATCATCATCATCATTGTCATCATCATTGTCGTCGTCACGACCACCACCATCATCATCATTGTCATCATCATCGTCTTCATCCTCACCATCATCATCATCAACATCACCATCTTCATCATCATCATCGTCATCATCATTGATGGTGTGGGAGGGTTTTTGGACTCAAACTTGGCTGACACTCGCCATTGGTGCAGCATCAAAAACCATACCTATAGATTAAATAATGTGATACATGGGGCCAACGTTGAATTTTTTTAAATATGTGTTGGCTTGGACTGAAATTTGGCATGGTTAGTCTAGACGCATGCATTGACGGCGTGGGAGGGTTTCTAGACTCAAACTTGACTGACAATAATCATTGCAGCATCAAAAACCATACCTATAGATTAAATAATGCGATTCATGGGGCCAACATTGAAATTTTTTAAATATGTGTTGGCTTGGACTGAAATTTGGCATGGTTAGTCTAGACGCATGCATTGACGGTGTGGGAGGGTTTTTGAACTCAAACTTGGCTAACACTCGCCATTGGCGTAGCATAAAAAACCATACCTATAGATTAAATAATGTGATACATGGGGCCAACGTTGAAATTTTTTAAATATGTGTTGCCTTGGACTGAAATTTGGCATGGTTAGTCTAGACGCATGCATTAACGGTGTGGGAGGGTTTTTAGATTCAAAATTTTCTGACACTCGCCATTAGGACAACATCAAAAACCATACCTATAGATTAAATAATGTGATACATGGGGCCAGCGTTGAAATTTTTTAAATATGTGTTGGCTTGGACTAAAATTTGGCATGGTTAGTCTAGATGCATGCATTGACGGTGTGGGAGGGTTTCTAGACTCAAACATGACTGACAATAATCATTGCAGCATAAAAAACCATACCTATAGATTAAATAATGTGATAGATGGGGCCAACGTTGAAATTTCTTAAATATGTGTTGGCTTGGACTCAAATTTGGCATGGTTAGTCTAGACGCATGCATTGACGATGTGGGAGGGTTTCTAGACTCAAACATGACTGACAATAATCATTGCAGCATCAAAAACCATACCTATAGATTAAATAATGTGATAAATGGGGCCAACGTTGAAATTTTTTAAATATGTGTTGGCTTGGACTGAAATTTGGCATGGTTAGTCTAGAAGCATGCAATGACGGTGTGGGAGGGTTTTCAGACTCAAACTTGGCTGAAAATTGCCATTGCGGCATCAAAAACCATACCTATAGATTAAATAATGTATCTTTTTTCTACTATAGGGTTTAACATTTTTTATTTCTCTTGTATCTTTTTGCACTATCTTCATTTAAATCTCCATTTCTATCAAATTATCGTCATCATCTTCATCTTCATTTAAATCATCGTCATCATCGTCGTCATCATCATCATCTTCATTTAAATCGTTGTCATCTTCATCATCGTCATCTTCATCATCATCTTCTTCATCATTGTCATCATCATCGTCGTCATCTTCATCATCATCGTCATCATCGTCGTCATCATCATCATCATCGTCATCGTCTTCATCTTCATTTAAATCGTCGTCATCTTCATCATCGTCATCTTCATCATCGTCATCATCATCATCGTCATCTTCATCCTCATCGTCATCATCGTCGTCATCATCGATCGTCGTCATCATCATCGTCATCTTCATCATCATCATATTCATCATCGTCATCTTCATCATTGTCATCATCATCATCGTCATCTTCATCATCATCGTCATCATCGTCATCATCATCATCATCATCGTCATCTTCATCATCGTCATCTTCATCATCGCCATCTCCATCATCGTCATCATCATCATTGTCATCTTCATCATCGGTAAGCAAGGATTTCACTCCTATCTCAAATACAAATCATTTTGGTGAAGTGAATTATCTCTTCACCTCGAGACTCTAGGAAGCAACTCCACTGGCGAACCCATATAAGGACTCCACTAGGTATTTTAAAATCAAAGAAGCACAATGAGTTCATATGTTTTCCTCTCATTTTCTCAAGCGTTAAACTAGTTAAACCAAGTAGTCTAAAATTTAAGATAGGCTAGATAATTAAGAGAGGCTCATGATGAGTGGGAATCACCATTGCGATATGAGGATGACATGGAATATAATTATGGGTATGAACCTAAATCTCAAAAAAATATAATACCCATGATTTTTCTCATTAGTCTAATGTGGACTCTTCTGAAGTAATTGCCCAAGATCCCTTCGAATATCATTCATTTTATGATTGTCCAATGTACTCATCCTGCCATAGATGCCTTCGTTTCTACAGCATTGGGCCAATTTTTGATATTAAATTAGATTATTACTTTTATAATTGTGGATTTTAAATAGATTACTGGTATATTCCATGCCGATTCAAAATCATGGGTGGAAGTAAATAAAATGGAAATGCCAAAGCGCACATCGGGTTAATATTTTTTGAAAGGAAAATAAAGTGTGTTATTGAAATTAGTGGGCAGCATTACTATTACTCTAATCCTTTCATGATTGTAGAGTTAGAAAGAGATTATTAACCCATCCTAAACGTAAGGAACATAAAAGGGTTACAACCTCCCCATATTGTATTGGGAAGTTTTAAATTGCCATGCACACAAAGTCTCAATTCTGTGACATCTAACAAAGTGAAGAAGGCTAAATATTTTAAATTTTGACCTTCAAAATGAAACTGTAGCTGGAATTGCAAATTTCAATTGTTATGATCATTGATTTTAACACCTGAATTGATTCAACAACCTAAACTACTCATACTCCAAATCTATTTTTCAATATTACTAATTGATATTTACAATTTCATCAATCCAAATGACTTTATCCAATTTTAGGAAAAAATAATACTGATTTCCCCTCTTGCATTTTAAGCGACCAAAGCACAATTAATAGATATATTTATTCCAATAACTGAAACAATCACAATGAAACATAACTCAAGGGATCGAAAATACTAGTGAAAACATCCAATTTGCCTCTTAAAAATATCAACGAACTTAATGTTGGTGTTTTTCTTATGGTTTGACAAACCAAGTTGAATGAGATAGACTTTAATAATTCCTTTAGATTGATATCCATCATTTCTCATGATTGCTTAATCGTGTTTTGTGTGTTTTCAAATCTATGTGATTACTTTCCGTTGAATAGTTTCAGTTTCCATTGAATATTAGTATATCACTTTTGATCATAGAGTGAAGACAACAACTTTGTAGAAACTCCATGTAAGAAATGTCAATGAGTGATAACGAAACAAAAA
Organism: Larix kaempferi; assembly: GCA_027924585.1. NCBI lineage: Eukaryota > Viridiplantae > Streptophyta > Pinopsida > Pinales > Pinaceae > Larix > Larix kaempferi. The sequence goes on along the minus strand of BSBM01000089.1, from coordinate 13,827,458 downwards.
ATATTTTTCTTAATTATAAGAGAGAACACCAAAAATTATCCACTTCCATGAAAGAGAAATGCTTCCAGGGAAGAAAAGAATGTGCAGTATAGTATTATTACAACATTTGAACAAAATTCCCCAATGAGATACTAGGGGCTATTTTATCTATAAATTCTCTATAAGATAAGTTGAACACATGGATAGGATGTTAAATATGGAGGAGACATTAGAAACACACATGTTAAAGAAAAATGGGAGCTTGCAATAAAAAATAGGAGCGAGTGGCAAGCTCAACGCCCACATCCAAGATGGAAGCTGGTCCATTTGCACAACAACTTAAATAGCGAACTCAAATAGATGATGAAGATAATGTTGAGCGTAACTTAATGTGGTAATATGACCGTCTATTATATTTCTATGGATGCCTTTTTAAAATTGAATATGTCGTTGATGGACTCATGTCACACTGGATTGCGGAGTGGAAGTTGAGTTCTACCAATCTAGCCGTTCTCACCACTGTGACCAAAACATGATAGAGGGGAAGTTAGGCTATATCGAAAATATACAAGAGATCATGCAAGTGGTCTCATCTTTCCAATGTGTCATTTTTGGTGCAAGTGGTGGGATACCTTCCCCCATAGTAACATAAATGAAGATCATGGTATTGCGATAATATGTATCAACTATGGAAGGATGTGGGATGAAACTAAGTGCACTTTTTCTCGAATTACAACAACCAACTACTTTTTCTCAAAGGATGTGTTGGATAGGCATTCGTGGTTCCTACTAGGACATCACCCTAGACCAAAAGCAAGGATGTGGTATTTCAAGCACTAACCTATACTAACCTATACTAAATTATATCAATAGATAAACAACCTATACTAAGATGTAAGCTTATATACTAACCTATTAACCCCTACTAAACTATACTAAGCTATACTAAGTTATATCAATTTATAATCAACGTCCTACACTAACCTATTAACCTATACTAACCTATTAACCCCAAACCCCGCCTAATACCTCAACTCTCCAACCACGAAATGCATAAACCATTTAACACAAAACCGGCCCTAATATTCCTGTCACTAATCGATAATCCCGTCACTCTGTTCGATAGCGTGTTTCGGCATTTTTTGGAGGGAAAACTCCACCTCCTCCGCATCTGTTTCAGACTTGCAGTCTGGTTTGTGTGATGGAAAACGTAGTTCTAAGGGTAGTGATGAATTGACAATCTAATTCAGTGATCGATAGGTGGTTTCTCCATTTTGTCGAGGGAAAATCCCACCTCCTCCACATATGTTTCAGAGCCGTGGTTAGGTTTGTAATGTGGCTCCATTTTTGGTGGGCATCTCGACTTCAATTTGGACTTAACCGGCGTTAAGCGATGATGCAAGTGTTTCCTTCGCACAAGCACAAGTAGGATCAAGAGCAGGAGAAGGATTAGTCTCTGCAATGTCTTCGGTATGTGGCCACATTTCATCTTGAACCCTCCTACACTTGAATTTCGTTCAACCCATTAGCAGAGCCTACTCTATGACCCTTCCTCTTTCCTATAGCTTCGATGCCTACTCTATTCATGGATGAGGAGTGTGTTTGTAGTTTTTTGTTTGGTGCCCTTCAGGGTTTCTATAACTCCGTTTCGAATTGGGGCTAGTCGTGGGCAGTGAGAAATTGTAATCGGTTTGACCCATAATGGGAATGTAATTCGTATGAGTAGTTTGGTAGTTGTTTATGGTGTGTTTAATGTAATGAAGTATGCCCATTGTGGGCGCTTATGACTTGGCCGTGGCCATGAATGGTTGTAACCCTGTTTGTAACTAATCTAAGGTTTTGGCTTACCTCTGTTTTGGTATTCACTTACTGTGTTGCTCTAAGTGATGGATTGGGTATTGTATAAATTGTTTAAATGGTTGCAATCTGGAACATGTTGAAATGCATATCTTTCATTTGGGTTCTATGTATCAATTCGTAGATAATACGAATGCTCTATTTGTAATTCACCACCTGTAGGTGACAAAAATGACTCTGCGTGTAAATTGATGGTTTGGAAAATGAATTGGGCTTTCGTTGTGTGTAAATACTAGTTCCGTTTCTATTTAAACATGAGTTTTTATACTTTGCTAAGCGATTGGGTGAGAATCGACCCTGTCGCTATACGTTATTGGAAAGAGTCTTTAGTTTAAACGATTATGTGTTAGCTTGATGAAGCGATCCTGTAGCTATTTGTTTTGGACTCTCGGCACAAGTATTTATTTGTTTGGCTAAGAGATTCGAACCTGTAGCTAAAATGTTTGGAAAATGATTCTATATTATGAGTTTTGACTTTCATGAAGCAATTGTGTAACTTAACGCTTTTGGTTCTGGGCGCAAGTATTTTCTGTTTGAGAAGTCATCAAAAACACACGATGTGTGTTTCAACTTTGGAGTTTTGGTCTATAACGTTGGTCATTTTATTTATTTAGTGTTTCTCCTTTGGTGAGATTCGATCTCTGTGTTATTACATTTTGAAATAGGATGTATTTGTTAAGGGAAAAGAGCTGGGTAAGCCTTAGCTGGTAAATCGCACTAGTTTAAATGTCTTAGCATTTGCGCAGAGGTTTGGTAGGAACGATCCTGCTGTAACTTTTGTTTAGATGTTTGTTTGGTTACACCTCTACATGATTCGATCCTGGGTCTACGAACTACTTTTTTTTTTTTTTTTTGGCTGGGTTGTTTGGTTCAGCAGTTAGACAAAAAATCAAGCTCCTAAAGAGATCATCTTCTTGATAGGTCAGCACTTCACTGACACTAGACACACACCTAGATGCACACTCTAGATTTGAGATTCCCTCTCCTAGGAAAAACTGCCCAAGTCATGCAATTAAAATGCACTAATCCTAACTTAAAATTAACTAAATTAAGGTCTTACTAAAACATATTGTGATCTTGATATCCAAATCTACTAAAAATGAAATTGTCCCTAAAATAGGAACTTCTGAAAAATAGAAAACATGTGATGAACAGAGTCTTTCAACATCTTGTACAATGCCCAGTGACAAAGGTCAATTTGGCATCAATTGGTCATGCCAAAGATCCTACCAACAAAAGGCATTGTTTAATGACTAATGTCAATTTACTTGGCAATACCCTTACATTAAAACATCATATTGATTGATTGGATCTTTGTAGGGGTCCTTTTGGAGCTACAACTAGAAATCGGGCATAGATGGAAAATAAATTTAAGAGGGATCAAGAATAGCTATTTTGTCCATATGGAAAATGTTAATACCTTGTGTCCCAGACTCCCAATCTAAAGTTTCTAAATTATGTTGTCGATTGTGCCTTCCCAATCTTCAAGAATCAATTTTCCTTTGGAATTGCTTTCTAGAGTGGCCAACAATCTACTTGGCAATGATGGATATCCCTGCCAGTTTGCATGGCACATGCTCTAGATGATACACGATGCATATAAAAGGTTATAAGAATATACAGATGGCATTACTGCCTGTTAAGAAAAGTTATATGGCATAATGTGAAGACAATAAAAGACGGTTTGATCGACGCTAGTAGTATTCACTGAAATTTTATGGTCTCGCGTGATACACATTAATGGATTCATTCATGTGATATGACAGCTGTGGGGTGGTTGCGTTCTTAATTACAAATATAATCTTGTTCTTCCTAAAAAAGTAGTTTGTTAGTAGTGACCCGTTTCAGTGGGTATTGTAATCAACGCAGCTGATATAATGGGGAAAACTCAATTAGTTTAAACAGACAAGTTTATTTTTGGTTAATTAGGTACAAGCTGGGAGGTGGGCAGGTTTAGGCTCTTATGTTAACTTGTTAATATGCCATTTATTGAATAATTAAACATACTAATACTGACAATAAGATATTCATCAATAGAAATGGATAGTACATTACATATTTTCAACCTTTAGGGCCTGAAAAGTGTTATAAGATTCACCAACCAGATTTGTTTTTTGACAAATAGTTGGGTAGAAAAATTTCACAAAGATCATGACATGAAGAAGAATTTAGCTAGTTGGTGGAGGTAAATAGGTTTATATCTAGGAAATATGGCATGCATTTTACTAAAAAATTTATGTTTCCATATATATGTCATGGCTATTATGTGTAGGTTGTATGGACAACAAGAGACTACACTTACCTCAATGCAGTTGGGTTCCTATTATTTATATTGTGGTTACATCAATTGCAGTTTTTAATTGGGAACCTATCTTGTATTTTTCCGTGCATAAATCTATAGAGAGTGCCTAGAGTGATAATCCTGAACTCTTCCCTACTTTCTACATGGCCTCTAATCTTTTAGATATAATTTGTGCAAGCAATTATTTTCCAAAAGTTCGTTGGAGTTGGAATCTAAGGTGTAACCTAGTTCATGGATGGAGAATTCAATAAGGAGAAAGGTTGTGAACCCTTTACATTCCAACACATAAAACTAAAAAAAATTCCCTTTTACGGGTCTGTTCCAAAAAGTGTCATCCATCATTACCACTAGTCAATACCCAACAAAAAAATAGACCACATATGTTTTCAGAAGAGTAGAAGAACAATCTGAAACTCTACTAAAGCACCAGGGGGCTTATTGCTCCATATACCCATTGGACTTAGTCCAATTATGCATTTACCCATATCTATTTTTTTATGTTGTACATGCTAGCACTAGTAGATTTGAACCCAAAATCGGACGAGAAAATCCGACGACCTCCGACGAAAAGGACTGTGTCGTCAGAATTTCTTTCAAAATTATAATTTTTTATTACTGCTCAGCTAGGCTGCCACAATTTGTAAATCTGTGTTTTGGATGCTTGCTTGGTGTGTTTTAATGCATATTACAAGTGTTTTTGTGATGAATGATTGAATAATGTTATAAGTGTTCCTAGAGAATTATGAACATGGGTAGTACTATAGAAGCTTTAACACTTAGAATATAGTAGCTTCAAATTTGGACTGTGGTGGCTTCATAAAAAAACAAGTTGTGGTATAGCTTCCCGGCCAATTGTGGTTACTATTTTTTTACTAAGCTCATGAAGATTTATATGTAGTTTATTGTTTCTACTACCCTGTGTTTTTGTGAAGAATGATTGAAGAATGTTATAAGTTATCTTCAAGGGGGATTGGATACCTGTGTATAGTTTAAGTTCTCGACGCGTTTCGGACTGCATAGTTGAGTCCATCTTCAGGAGAAAACATATCTCAAATTGAGATATGTTTTCTCCTGAAGATGGACTCAACTATGCAGTCCGAAACGCGTCGAGAACTTAAACTATACACAGGTATCCAATCCCCCTTGAAGATAACTGCAACTTGTGAAAGCCTTAATGAAAACAATGTTATAAGTGTTCCTAGAGAATTATGAACATGGATATGTACAATTCCTTATATTTATTATCACTTTGTTTAATGTGATGAATTCATTTGCATGACTTGAGTATATCTGAAGCTCTCCTTGAGGTCCCATGAATGAACTTGAACACTTGTTGCATTCATTTAATTTGAAAGAGTAGTTATAGTTTGAAATAACTCTCTCCTTACCTTAGCTAGCATTCATTGAAAGGAAAGGCTTATTTTATTTATATGCATTTGCATGGTTTGAGTCAATCATCACACCACGAGTTGCACTTCCATCACCCGACTGAGTAATACAACCATTAAAATTTAACTCGTTAACTCAACACACTTTAACCTCGCTTGAGGATAAAAAGAATTTCTTAGTTAGGTAGGACACCAGGGATAGGCATCCAAATAATTCCCCCTTGTCATTATCATCCAAGACATAGTTGTTGTCCTCTAGGGTGTTAAAATCCTCTTGTACTTGTTGACACGGTCATCGACCAGTTTGTGGAGGGGCCTCCTGTTGTTTCAGGGGTTAAACCGCAGCAAGATCGAGAACCGAACGGACTCTGTGGAATGCCGCACTCCACTTAGCCCTAAGGCAACATCGATCATTGTCTTCCTTGTATTCTCCAGCCACCATAGTGGTGATACAAGGGTGATAAGGAAGAAGCGCCGAAAACCTTTTCCGACGTGTCATGAACGAGGTAGCTTAGTGACTTTTCTACTAGGGCTCTTTTACCCAGGATCCCTTTTGATAGAGGGATATCCTTCCATTATTGGTCTCTCATTTTGTATTATTCGACTTGGATTTTATCACCTTGAGAAGGATACAACTTGTTGAGGTCTCCAGCTCTTAATTAGGAGGTTTTGCTTGCTATTTCACCTTTTTAGAGGGTCTTTTTCTTTTTAGTGCTGCTTGTTGGCATTCTGGCCACTTTTGTTTCAGCTCGCTTACTGTGACACCGGTCCCAGTACAGTTGTTTTGAGCTTATCTGATGATGTGTGATGTCCTCTTCTCCTAGGTCTTCGAGATGGTTTAGTTAGATGGTCTTCTCAAGGGACTTAACACCTCTTGATGGAGCCACTGATTCTTGACCTTAGGAGTAGTCTAGAGGACCATGTGATCACATCATCCGTGTGGACTTTTCTGTTTACTGTGATGATGGTCTTTCAGGTTATATGGAACAATGGTACATTTGAGAGAGAGATGATTGGTACGTTGTACCCCACCTTGGTTGATTGTCTTATGGTCCTTCCATTTTGTCGATAATATTTGTGTGGTACCTTTCCTTTTACCTTTTGGGTCTTTTACTCATCTTGGTATATCTTTTGATTCGTACCACCTTTTATGTTTTTGGTCTTGTGGGTGCTACGGTAGTTTGTACACATTTGAGGTACACACCCTAATTTGTCCAAGTTGTTATGAGTCTTTATACCTTTTGGTGGTCCTATTTGAGTTACAAGAGGTAGTTACAAGGAGCTATTGCATATAAGAGGTAGTTACAAGGAGCTATTGCATATATTTGACATTATTTGACCTTCCATCTCTTTGGCATGTCAAATAATAGGTAGTTACAATGAGCTATTACATATAAGAGGTAGTTACAAGGAGCTATTGCATATAAGAGGTAATTACAAGGAGCTATTGCATATATTTGACATTATTTGACCTTCCATCTCTTTGGCATGTCAAATAATAGGTAGTTACAAGGAGCTATTGCAATATATATTTGACCTTATTTGTATCTTCCCCACAATGGTTGATTTACTTTTGGACCTTACATCCTTTTGTTTATTGGTCTTGTGGTAACTTGTCCTTTAATTTTGGTCCTTTTATTTTTTTGTGGTACCTTGCCTCTCACCTTTTGGGTCTTTTACTAATCTTGAGTTATCTTTTGAACTGTACCGCCTTTTTTTTTTTGGTCTTGTGGATATAACTATGGTAGATTGTCCACATTTGAGGTACTACACCCCCTTAGTCCCAAGGGTTATGAGTCTAATTTATACCCACTCTTTTTTTTTTTACTTGTACCTTACTGGATGGTTTTTTTACCCTTTGGTTGGTCCTTGTACCTTACTGGGGGCCGTGAGTCTCTTTGGCCTCGGTTTGCTGGATGTCAGCTCATCTTTATTGTGATTGTACTGAGCCTTTTGACTGTCATTGACTTTCTTTGATTGATCGTACCAATATAGCCAGTCATCTCTCTCTCTTTGGTTTGTACTAACCCTATAATAGGGTCACTTGGTTCCTAGAGTTGACTGGCCTCTAAGAGGCACAGTCATTTCTGAAAGTAACTCTTTTGAGCATATTACAGGAAACGTCTACACCCAGGTAATTAAATATGTGTTGCTTATAAGACTTAATTAGTAATCAATGTGTTGGTAATCAAATATGTGGTAAATAATTTGAATTAAGTAGTTAAGGCTTGTCCTATCATACAAAATTGTTGGTAATCAAATTATATTTGTTGGTAAAGAATTTTAATAGTGGTTGAACTTGACCTCGACTAAACTTGTGAGGAAAATGATCTTGGATAATAAGTGTCCTGACAGAAAACTGAGTAGAATTATGAATTTATTTCTTGAACCATGACCTTATCATAACTATAACAGATTGCTCCAGACTTCCATTTGTGAGCTAAACAACACAATAAAATTTGTAACAACAAAAGGAAAGTTTGCAAGATGGGAAGCATTGTTCTGATGTTATAACTGTATTGTTCATGAGCACATTTCTGGGAAAGCAAAAAGCATTCCTGACTTTATAACAAGAGAATATTTGACACAGAAGTGTGCTGTTAATTTTTAAGAAGTGAGCCTGAAGCAAGCGAGCCTGAAACAAGTGAGCCTGGTGCAAGCGAGCACGAGGCAAGCGAGCGTAGAAGGTCAAAGTGAAATCCAGTGGGCCCATAACCCACAAGTAAACATGAAAATCTCTGCTTGGACCGGAGGAAAAAATCATATCTACATTATCAATGATAATATGAGTTGGTTGGATTATATGCAAGACTGGAAACCTAGGTGGGAGTTGAGACATGCTGAAGTATTAGATGCTAACTTACAAGGATCTGATGCTTATATTAGACTAGTGCCAAATCTCAGAAGAATTCCTATGGGATCTAGTATTGACGTACCAGAGATGATTTACAACAACTCCTTGAGAAAATCAGTTGATGCAAGCAATTGGTTAACTCACCTATACCATGATCTTAACCTAATCTCGACGGAGGGCTCTACACCTCACCCCGGGCTATGACTAGAACAACAATACTACTGTATTAACTGGATGCGTTCTTTGGAAGCATGGCCACATCAAGATGCTAGTCTCCGGTTTCCAAGTACTACACACACTTATGAAAAATATAAAAAATTATGGTGGAAATTCTTGAGAAAAGAAAATAAAGATAGAACATATTATACCATGCTAAAGTTTGGACCTCAAATGACACATATCCATGAGGATTCTGCATGGTCGTCCTTGATTGGACTAGAGATTGGTGGCGGTCATTCGGCATCAACCTGACAGCATTAGATCCAGGTGCTATTTATAATCTAAAACGGGAAGTTGGAGAATCTCTCGAACAGGTCAAAGATATTTTGCAGAGAAAGCTTTTGAGGCTCAAATCCTTCAGTACTACGTAAAAAACAAACGACAGTGGCTTGACAAAACCCACATAGACATCCACATGCATCAGAATAGACGCGTGGTCCTGAGGTCTATTTATTCAAAGGCATGGGTTGTTGAATCCAATGTCTTTCGAGAATTGTATGGTCCCCCATACTCCGATGAGTTGTAAATATTTCAAAAGTATTTGGCTATGAGTGGGGCATGTCCGTTCAAATTGTCAAGAAGATTGAAAAGAAAGTCTTTGTAACTATGTCTTGATAATATAAAGAAAGCCCTACTTTTCTCTCTGTCAATATGATTGAAAATCTATGTTATGTATAAACACCCTATGTCAATATTACAAGTAATTGTCAAAAGGAAACATTAGTTGGGAGTGTGACTGAAAGCTACCATTTTTCAAAACAACTTATGTGTTTACGGTTCCGTTTTTGCTTGATTCAATTACTTTCAGTCATCTAAGAAGACCATGATTGAATACTATTATACAAGTTCCACAACATTGTATAAAATATTGTTTTTGAAGATTTGTGAACACTTATTAACCACTTAAAAGATCTTACTTTTGAAAGTCTTAAAAACTTTTAGACATTTTCCATAATGGTTAGTGATTTTTATTTTATATTATTATTGCTGAATATAAATATCTTACTAAATGTGACTGGACTTCAATTACCGAGTTGATGAACCCAAACTGATGGGATGAGAGAGACTTTAGGGCAATGACGACACATCTGATAATTGGATGGTTTGATATGGGATTCAAGACCCAAAGGAGCAATAAAAGAAAGCTCATAATTACGTGAATTTGTAATCATAAGAAAGATAAAGTGATCGTCTTCCTCATCGCTTGAATTCCTACATGTTGAGAAAGGGAATGAGGATAAAGTAACATTATAAAAGGTGCGACACGTCACCTTTTAAGAGGCGCTATGCCTTGCGGTCGTATCTAAACTTTTTTCCCATGTTGCAGGTAGAACCAAACATGTATTTGTTAGAACTGTCTTCCTCGAGCGAAGGGAGTTTAGGAAGGCTAGAGGAAAGTGAGACATCTAGTAGGTCTAGAAGAGTTGTATATTCAACTAGATGTCAAAATACCAGAAGAAAATTCGAGAAACACAATGAATTTTTTCACAGTCAAGGGGGGTCATGTTCCTATGGTGATGAGACAAAAGACGACCTCGAGGTGCCCTTGAGGTACAGACATTTAGTGAAACAATGGGTACCCAAGGATCTTCCTCAATCGAACACAAATTTTTGTGTGAACGATAGGATATATCGAATAGCACCGTCATCAATAATGGTTTCGGGTTGTTCAGCATGGATGGCATAAGGGTCCCTTACAACACATGTACAGAATTGATGGAGTATGTTGGACCCTGTTACAACTACAAAGATTGGATGCACCTGGTCCAATTTACAAAAAGTATGCATAGCTATGGATTGTCAACAAACTATTTACAGTTGAAAGACAAAAATCAAAATAAAGGAGCAACGTTGTACATGGACGGAAGGCCAAAGGCCATAGGGAATATTGCAGGGTTTATAAACAGTACACAACCAGGGTCTACAATTAAGCAACCAAACTGCGAATTTGAGGGGCGTGAAGGAAACCATGTTTTTGTAGTTGCCATTAAATCAATATCTGCAGGGGAAGAGTTGCTTATTAATTACAATTTGAACTGAGTATATACAAAAAAGGTTACTATGGGAGTGGTACATATAAAAATTTACCCAACCTTTTATTAATGAATTTAACATATTAAGGATTTTTTCGTTAGTTTATTTCGTTTAAATTTTCCCCATTTACTTCACAGGCTAGTGATTAGGATAAAGCATCGCCAACAGATGGTAGGAGGAGTACATCTTCCTCGAGGGATCAAGTATACATCTTTGTAATAGTGCAAATATAATAAGAAAAAATAGTTGACTTTCACTATGTTTAGGTGACTTTCACTATGTTTTTTATTTAGGTTTCTGTAAGGAGCAACTTGTAATGTCCCTTGTTAGGAATTTTATTAAAATTGCAATTTTCCACTTTTTTTCCTTGGTTCGACCTTTGACTAGTTTTGATCTCTAGGTCCCAAATTTGCCCCAAATGATCCCAAATATTCTGAGAAGGTATATGAATGATATTAGAACATAAATATGTGTTTCAGGGATGCCTTTGGACCTTTAAAATACTTCTGCAAATCCTCTTTCAATTCTGGTCAATGTAGGTAACTTTACTAGTGATTTCCCTTTGACTAGTATTGGTCTCTAGGTCTCAAATTGACTCCAAATCCCTTCAAATATTCAAGGAAGGTGTATGAATGATATTAGTACTTGAATATGATGTTTATAGATGACATATGGTCACCAAAATACCTCTGAAAACTCTCTTAAGATTCTGGACCAAGTATGCAATTTTACTAGTAATTTGGGGTTCAAATCCCCCTGGGGTAAGTACTGAAAATGGCTTCCCAAATGCCTCCAAACCCACTCAAATTTATGAACAGAGGTATGTAATGTGTTAAGTATTCTATTAAAGTCTCATATGCACCATTAATGGATTATTACAACTGTTCTCACCCTCTCCCATTCAACTGCAAAAATCCCCAATTCGACCCTTGGGGAAATTGCACTATTTCACCTCCCAATACAACTAAACTGAGTAAAAATGCTTCAAATGCTCAAGTACAGTACATGAAACTTGTAGAAGACATCCATGGCAGTATATTGATCACAAATATATCAGATAATCATCCATTCATTCGAAATCATCATCAATACATTGGCTCACAACAAGGTAGTGGGGAAATGGCATTGTTCTTCCATTAAAAATGAGATTTATACATTTCTACTTGGAATTTCAACCTGAAATTTTTTGGAGATGAAGAACAGAGTATTTAATTCATATTAAAAAATAAATGGGGCATTAAAATCTTCCCCAAAGAGTACAATAGCTCACCAAAAACGCCCTCCCTCAAGGATCAAGAATATGCCATCAAAACTGGAAATGGTTGAAGGAGTGAGCTGCAATAGAAGAAACCATGAGCTGCCCTGTAGCTTACACCTGCAAATAAATACTCCATTAAAGCTCCAAATGAAAGGCCTGAATGGCCTTTCCAATTACCAACTTGGATGGGAATCTTTCACCCTCGAAATTGGCTAAGGCAAGAAACTAGTCATCCACTAGCTCTCCCTCTTCACAAATGCAATTCCAAATTCTACAAATGATCAAAATCCATTCTCATACTTAATTTCTACATTTTATAACCAAAATTAGCCTTCTAAGGGTCGAAATCCTCTCAATGGATTCAATAGATTTCCATTTAGGAAATATTCCACATTTGCCACTTGTCTCCTAGTTCCAACCTTCCATCTTCTCCCAAATTCGTTTTTGAGTCTCTTTGGCTTCTCCAACTCCCAAATTCGCCTTCCTTGAGCCTATTTTTGGGGCTGACATGTCATAGTGGTTAGATGTCAGAGGTCATGTCTGCAATTTGTCATAGTTGTCATAGATGCTCCATCATTGGTGTCATAGGGGCTAGGGAATCTAGCCCAAGTGTCCACAAACTTCCCATTTGACTCTTTATCTTTCATGGAGGTTACCAATCCTTCCCAATTCAACCTAAGATGCTCAATGACATGTGTTATGACTTACCAACTCACCCAAGAGTGTTCACATTCCCATTAATTCGAATTTGCAAAAGAGAGATACCATGTATTATGAAAAATCAAGCTAGTGTGGGTCCCACATCCTCCATATGTCTCCAAAACCATTTGTCACCTAGGATTTCTCTTGAATTTCTTTATTCACTCTATTTATTAAATACTTGAACCCTTCTAATGTCTAAACATCATTTATTATCCCCCTTATTCCAAATCCCAAAGCTTCCACCCCAAACCTAGGAAACTAGTAATTTTCCTCCTTGGCAATTATTTGACCCTTAACATCAATTTTACAAACTCTAATGAATATGGCTAATGTGATTAGGCCATTGTGACCCAATTCCAAATTTGGGACATGATAAATCCTCCCTTCCCAATATTTCTTGTCCTCAAGCAATTTCAAACATGGGTGTTGAAGAACCTGCTTTCTGTATAATTCTTTGAAGTTGCCATTGAATTGCCAAACCTTGAGTCTTTGAGTTTCCATGAATATTTTAGAGAGGAACCACCATGCTTGCTGATGCACTACTCTAATTAAAATCACTTTATTAAGTGGGGAATCCATCTCCCATACTGCTTTCTTCCCCCCAAAAAATGAAACCAATGAGACAAAAATTATTCCAGGGTCCCATTGCTTGTATTGCACCCCAACAATTAAGAGTTCTCTCCAACCTACACCATTAGATAAGAGGATTCCTGGATCCCATTTTCTTGTATGCATTCTTCCAAACATCATGAGTACCAAATATATATCATCAAAGTACATAACAACATAATGAAAATGTACATCAAGGATATGCTTCATCAAAGAGTCATGAAAGTGCTTATACCTCCAAGCAAGTAGACCACCATTTTCCAAGTGCATACAAGCTTCAAGTGACCAATCAAATCTGCTCCAATGACATAGGTGAGGATCCCATGTCCTATAATGCTGCTCCAAAAGGATGTGATATGCATTAAAATATTCAGCCATATATTCTTTCATCCAAGAAGTGAATGAAGAATCTCCACTAAAATCTGAACCAAATAATGAGCAAAAGAAACAAGGAGACTTCAAATGACTCAAAGAAGTCTCACCCATACATCCATGAATGTGAGAATCATAAAAATATAACAAAGTATGTGGCTGCCAACAAAAATGTTCTCCAATCATAAATCTATTCTCCCAAGTGTTGGATGAAGTTCCTCCAACATCAAATGAATCAAATGTTGAGCAAGAAAAACCATGAGTCTTCAAGTGACTCAAATGCATATCATAGGTGCACCCATGTAGATTTGCATCATCATAAAGTGACAAATAATGTTGCTGCAAATGTGAATAAGAATGTGCTCCAACCATGTCATCATAAAAGGTAAATATAGGAGTTCCATACTCCTCATGTGGCACCATCAAAAAGAACCCTTTCACCCATACTTCATTGAGACTAATGCTGCAAAACATGGAATTGTAGGATGTAGGATAATGAACTAACTTACCCAAATGATAAAAAAGTGCAGAAGTTTCATCATGGGAAGGATCCATATGGGTAGTATCATGCAGCTCCTTCAAAAGTGTGAAACCTTTGTCATAGATTGGTTCCAATGTAGAGCAATCATGCTCTTCTTTAAAAATTGCATAACCTTCATCAAGAGACAATTCAAGTTCCTCTTCCACCACATCAAGTGTTTGGATATCTTCAAGTTCATCTTCAAACACATTAAGCACATTCAAATTTCCACATTTCTCATGATCCACCATGTCATGAGAATCCTCCAAACAATCTACCATTTGACAATCTGAAACATAGGAGGAAAAACAAGTATCTTGCAACTTTTCAAGAAGTTGCTCATTTTGAATTGTGAGCTTATGAATATCCTCATTATTCTTCAAGTATGCATCATGTAACAATTCATTAAGCTCAAACAAATGGTTTCTATCAAAAAGCAAAGACATGAAATTACCTTTGATGTGGCACATTGCTCTTTGAATCTTCTCCATGTCTTCAATGAAGGATGTTTCCTCCAATGAAGTAGCTCTCCAACAAGAATTTGACACCAATGCTTGAGTGTCATGGAGAATGCTAAGGGACTCTTGGATCTTTTTTTCATTCATCTTTAAGGACCCTTCAAGAAAATGAGGCTCTTGCAAATGAACCTCCTCATCTTCTTCATTTTTGCTTGGACCAACTTCATGAAGCTCAAGTGGTGATGGGGAAGTTGATCTTGGTTCTTCTTCAACTGCTACAAGGTCTTCATTATCATGCTTAATGGAACTTGGGCTTGTAGAAACAATTTCAAAAGTGATCTCTATGTCACCAACATAGAGGTGTGAGCACCCATTAGTAGGTACTCCTTCATAGTTTAAGCATCCATCAGTAGATGCTCTTTGGTTCATGTCTAAGCTAGAAGGTGTCTCAAAATGATCTTCCATATTTTCAATAGAATCTTCTTCATGCTCTTGTGATGTCTCTTCATTTTTATCCTTCAAGCAAGCTGATGCATTTTTCCCCTTGTTTTCCTTAGGATCAGTATATTTGGAATCTCTTCTTGAATAAATCTCAAAAGCTCTCCTCAAGGAGGACATCATTTCATGCACACATATATGATACTCACTCCAAGGGTTTTTACAAGAAGGGCATAAACCTTTCTTCACTAACTCCACATCTTCATTTTTGGGCCTATTTTCAAAAACATGTTCAGCATAGTACTCAAAATACATTGCATTTTGTGTATTTTTGCTCGAAGCAAGATATTCTTGATATTTTTGATATTGTTGGGGCAAGGTTTTATATTTTTCTCTCCATCTTTGGAACTCACTCATAGAGTTATCCTTGGTTGGTGTGACACACTCATATTTATCATATTTAAAGTCATAAGAATAATCTTCATTTCTCTTGAAATTGTAAGTAGTGTTGCACGATGGCACCTCTTCCTCGTACCATTCACATTCTGCTTCATATTGCTCATAAGCATCTGCATATTCCTCATAAGAATTGTACTCATAGGATTCATCATAATAGTAAGACATGGCTTCCAATTATTCTTGAATGTATGTAACTAATCCACAGGTGCAAGGACCATGCTCTGATACCACTGTAATGTCCCTTGTTAGGAATTTTATTAAAATTGCAATTTTCCACTTTTTTTCCTTGGTTCGACCTTTGACTAGTTTTGATCTCTAGGTCCCAAATTTGCCCCAAATGATCCCAAATATTCTGAGAAGGTATATGAATGATATTAGAACATAAATATGTGTTTCAGGGATGCCTTTGGACCTTTAAAATACTTCTGCAAATCCTCTTTCAATTCTGGTCAATGTAGGTATCTTTACTAGTGATTTCCCTTTGACTAGTATTGGTCTCTAGGTCTCAAATTGACTCCAAATCCCTTCAAATATTCAAGGAAGGTGTATGAATGATATTAGTACTTGAATATGATGTTTATAGATGACATATGGTCACCAAAATACCTCTGCAAACTCTCTTAAGATTCTGGACCAAGTATGCAATTTTACTAGTAATTTGGGGTTCAAATCCCCCTGGGGTAAGTACTGAAAATGGCTTCCCAAATGCCTCCAAACCCACTCAAATTTATGAACAGAGGTATGTAATGTGTTAAGTATTCTATTAAAGTCTCATATGCACCATTAATGGATTATTACAACTGTTCTCACCCTCTCCTATTCAACTGCAAAAATCCCCAATTCGACCCTTGGGGAAATTGCACTATTTCACCTCCCAATACAACTAAACTGAGTAAAAATGCTTCAAATGCTCAAGTACAATACATGAAACTTGTAGAAGACATCCATGGCAGTATATTGATCACAAATATATCAGATAATCATCCATTCATTCGAAATCATCATCAATACATTGGCTCACAACAAGGTAGTGGGGAAATGGCATTGTTCTTCCATTAAAAATGATATTTATACATTTCTACTTGGAATTTCGACCTGAAACTTTTTGGAGATGAAGAAAAGAGTATTTAATTCATATTAAAAAATAAATGGGGCATTAAAATCTTCCCCAAAGAGTACAATAGCTCACCAAAAACGCCCTCCCTCAAGGATCAAGAATATGCCATCAAAACTGGAAATGGTTGAAGGAGTGAGCTGCAATAGAAGAAACCATGAGCTGCCCTGTAGCTTACACCTGCAAATAAAGACTCCATTAAAGCTCCAAATGAAAGGTCTGAATGGCCTTTCCAATTACCAACTTGGATGGGAATCTTTCACCCTCGAAATTGGCTAAGGCAAGAAACTAGTCATCCACTAGCTCTCCCTCTTCACAAATGCAATTCCAAATTCTACAAATGATCAAAATCCATTCTCATACTTCATTTCTACATTTTATAACCAAAATTAGCCTGCTAAGGGTCGAAATCCTCTCAATGGATTCAATAGATTTCCATTTAGGAAATATTCCACATTTGCCACTTGTCTCCTAGTTCCAACCTTCCATCTTCTCCCAAATTCGTTTTTGAGTCTCTTTGGCTTCTCCAACTCCCAAATTCGCCTTCCTTGAGCCTATTTTTGGGGCTGACATGTCATAGTGGTCAGATGTCAGAGGTCAGGTCTGCAATTTGTCATAGTTGTCATAGATGCTCCATCATTGGTGTCATAGGGGCTAGGGAATCTAGCCCAAGTGTCCACAAACTTCCCATTTGACTCTTTATCTTTCATGGAGGTTATCAATCCTTCCCAATTCAACCTAAGATGCTCAATTACATGTGTTATGACTTACCAAATCACCCAAGAGTGTTCACATTCCCATTAATTCAAATTTGCAAAAGAGAGATACCATGTATTATGAAAAATCAAGCTAGTGTGGGTCCCACATCCTCCATATGTCTCCAAAACCATTTGTCACCTAGGATTTATCTTGAATTTCTTTATTCACTCTATTTATTAAATACTTGAACCCTTCTAATGTCTAAACATCATTTATTATCCCCTTTATTCCAAATCCCAAAGCTTCCACCCTAAACCTAGGAAACTAGTAATTTTCCTCCTTGGCAATTATTTGACCCTTAACATCAATTTTACAAACTCTAATGAATATGGCTAATGTGATTAGGCCATTGTGACCCAATTCCAAATTTGGGACATGATACAACTCCCAATTATTAGCAAATCGGGGCAAGTCACTTATGAGAATCGATCTGAGGAGAGGATCACGATCCTCTATGTTGCAGGTATAATCCATTGGAATTGTTCATATAATTGTAGGAATCTATCATGATATAACTCAATAGTCTTTTATATTTTTTTGTTGCAGCTCGATGAATCGTTGTATGAAACGGCATCAGAAGAATGTCCAATAGATCCTGAAGTGGCCGAGATCCTTAAAGATGATAGACAAACTGGTGAAGCCACAAATCGGTTTACGATGATAGACAAATTGTTAGAAAAATATACTGCGGAACTCGTTTCTCTGCTTATCAAGTTTCCGTAGACAAGCGAAAACCTAGAAAGGATTGAATTGTTGGAACAGAAATCTGAATCCTTGGAAGTAACTTGAGGAATCTTGATTCATAAAATAATTCATTTATAACTTTATAATTTTCTCTTTTATATGATAGTATTGAACGTGTAAGACGTGGTTTGTATTTACAGAATTATTGGAAAACACACAATAGTGGTGGAGGAGATGTTGGCCACAGCGAGGCTCGTGGAGAGACGTGGCATCATGAGCAAACGACTCCACGTACTACATCGACTCCTTCACCATTGTTGTCAACTGAATAGTCGGCAACACGTTCTGACACACCATGGACCCCAACTGTGAGCGCACTGGCCGCTAGTGACCAACGCACACCGAATCGTCCACTGGAATAGGTCGACAACGAGAATCTTGGTAATATTGATATCAACCTAGTTGCATTTCCAGGATCTTCCCGTATCACTAGCACGGGAACAATGGAGGTAACATTTTTGGTCGACACCGATCTCGTCCCAATAAAGATTGATAAGGTCCCAGGTAATTAATATACATTGATCAAGTTATTGTTTATAACTCCATTGTAATATACCGATAAAACGTTTTCTTTCAACTAATTATGATCATTTTGCAAGAAATGATGTTTTCTATAAACAAATGAATGGCGCATGCTTGAAGATCT
Organism: Larix kaempferi; assembly: GCA_027924585.1. NCBI lineage: Eukaryota > Viridiplantae > Streptophyta > Pinopsida > Pinales > Pinaceae > Larix > Larix kaempferi. The sequence continues at coordinate 13,808,746 of BSBM01000089.1, read as the reverse complement.
TTAGGCCCACCATCCAAGAAAGGTGGGATAAACAATGAAAATGTTTAAAAGATGAAATCATGCATCGGTTGGTTGGCCTGTTCGGTGACAAAACCTTTAATAAAGTCGAGGTCATGAAAAAGGCTTGTCAACATGTGAAGGTTGTCCAAGACCAATATAGGACACACCTTGAAAAAAACCCTAAGTATGAGTGCCCTCCAATGATTTCACCAATGGAGTGGAGAGCTCTTGTGGATGATGGAAGGGAGAGGGCTCATAGAAGAGAAGGAAAGATAACACCAGGCACAGGGAGGTATGCAATACTTTCCGCAATGTAATTCAAAACCTTATTATTATTGAATATTTCTATATCGAACTTGGAACATCTAATATATTTCAACACTTGCATAGGCTTCCAGACATATCAAAGGCCACAAAGGCAAGAGTTGAAAAAATAGGTTAGCACTAGCTTGGGCTTGGTGGTTATTCCAATTTCGCGGCACGATTTGTAAGTTTTGATAAGCCAATAATGCATGCAAATAATAAATTGCAATTTTTTTTTTTCGTTTTATTGCACCAGAAAATGTTAATTAACGACGTTATGCAAATATGCAGGCCGACCGATTCAATGAACAACCCACTAAGGAAGACATGAAGCTTGGCTTCAAGGAAGGCTTTGGAGTTGTTGTTGAATAGTGAAAAAGCTTGACTGGCCAAACACAGTCTTCTGGTACCAATCCATCCGATGCACAGGTAAATAGAATCTATATACTTTATTGAATATTTACCGCTTGTGCAAGCTATTCGTTATAAATACTTGAAAAACAATATTGACTCTGTTTTGAGCGGGAAAGCAATGATCCCCCTAATGTTGAGGAGGGAGAACAACAAAACAAAGATCATGCTTCCAATCCTGGTAATGAATTTATTCATATGCTAAAATTTTATGTATAGCATTGCAAATGGTGAACATTAATTGTAGTTCACCATATTTGAACTGCAGAGCATGTAGAGGGTGAAACTGTACAGGTTGAGCCTGGAAAAAAACATGAACTACATGATGTGGCCACACCAGGTTAAAAAACACCTTTGTAATGTTTTTTTTTAAATGAAATACTTGTCATTACAATATCAAAATACAGTGTAATACCCCAATTTTGAACCCTTAGGAAATATTGTCTCTAAAGTTAATATTGTATACACACGTTGTATGTTTCCCTAGCGTGGAGCTCAAGGCCAAGGCCCCGCTAGTTTATGCTCGGATTTTATTTAAATTAGACCCGCTTGAGGTTTTGTTACCCGCGTGCTATTAAGCCATGGAACATTGTAAATTGATGTAAATATTTAACATTGAAATAAAATACCAAAAACTGGCTATGGAGGCAACGAATGAGAAGGGGCCACGTGTATCCACTAGGGAGTGGTGAGGGGGCTATGGGACTAAACCCTAGGCTATCATTTGTCATTATGAGAACCCATTGACTTCCCTAGGTGACATTAATGCCTGTTGTAAGAAAGTGGTTGAGATTTCAGCCCATGGCTTCAATGGAGCATGGGCAGCCTTGAAATTCGTATGGGTGGGCATGGGCTCTGTTTGCTTGGGAAAGAAGTCACTCAACCTCATGGGAGGTTGCTTAATTCTCACCCCATTCCATTGTGAAACTACCTAGCATCATTCTGCATCCAAAAAACGAGTGCCAGCAGTGAGAGAACCAGAAAATCGCGACCTTGAGAGAAACTAGATTTTGAAAGACCAAAAACGTCCAGATTTGGCATGGGACAGGGAAATCCAATGGGGAATCCATTAGCATGAACCTTGGGGCGAATTTGGGAGCATTAGCTACCCCGAAATCAATAGGAAAACCCAGTTTTTGCAGCTCAGAAAACCAGTGACGGATTTGAGCATTTGGTGAGCATAATAGTGAGAAATCAAGTTGGGAATGACTATGCAGAGGTTGGGTGTGCTTGATAAACCTAGTGAAGGCTAGGATCTCAAGGATTAACAGCTGGACCTTTCTATGCCCATCCTGAAGAGCATTGGAGGGAAGAGTTTCCTGAGGGACTGTGTAACAGAGAAGGGGACCTTCCTTGTGTTGGATGTGGTAGGTAATGTGGGTGCCTGACTGTTGAACTCACTTGAGAGGCCTGTAGCTCTATGGTTGAGCTCGCTGGCTTAGCGTTACCCTCCCCTATCTTCTTGGATGCTTGACTGAAACCATGGCTATGAGTGAACCCAGCTAGTTCCTCCTTAGTGGATACACAGCCCAGCTCGGGGGTGACCTCTCAGCTGAAAGAACACAAGCTGGATAGAGGTCTACGGTTGGGAGGAACGTTGCTCTTCCATAGCCAGTCGTTTGGACTGTTACAATTCAAGATAAGTATTCTGTGATTTAATTTATATACAGTCTGTGTTTTGCAATGCATTCAATCTGAAGGATTAATTATTCATGTTAATGAAATGAAAGGCATCATGTTTATGCAATATGATAATTAATGACTGTCACATGTATGGTTGATATGAGAATGCTGAACGCATGAAGGAATTGTGTGTATAAGTAATGTTTAATTTTCGCTGTGTTGATACTGAATAGAATCCGCACGCATAAGTTTTTAAATGTCATGCGTTTATGAGTCAAATTATTGGGGCTAAGTCTGCAATAAGCCCGGGTGTTGTTAACGTTTCCTTCCTTGCACGGGAATGATGGAAGGGGGCATTACATACAATGATGCAACATTTTCACATTGTTGCAGCAAATTCGAACCCCTTTCTACAGACATCACCACAAGCACTTGATGAAGAACCAAGAACTGGAAAATAAAGTCTAGGGGTAGATGCTCCTCTTAGAGATTATTTTCCAATTATGAAGAGAAGAAAAACTGCTAGTAAAAAGAAGTGACTCGAAAAACGTACCCATTTAATTATTTTTGATAATAATATATCGTCCATGAGTTTTGACCTAATGAATGAATGAATGGTTTAATGGTTTAATGATTCAGTGTAGTAAACTGTTAACTTTATTGAATGTTAGTTTTTATTGAATGAATGTGTTGAATGAATGAATGGTTTATTGAATGTTATCTTTTATTGTATGAATGTGTTGACAGAATGAAACAATGGTTTAATGAATGTTAGGCTTTATTGAATGAATGGTAGATGAAAGTTCATGATGAAATATGGATTAATTTGCACGTATTTGTTTTTTTCAAGTACATGCATTGGGTATGGGGAATTGAGAGTGATGTGAGGGGGGGGAGGGGCCATAAGAGCTTCCACCTTCACGTGGTTGGCCCTGTTCAGTAGAGAATATTAAATTATTCTCGAAACAGAGAGGAGCTCAATGAATGGCTACGATGTTGGCTTTCTACAACCCACTAGCGGGTCATCTAAATTTTGACAATTTCTTGGAGCTTGTTGTGATGTTTGGTTGCTCATCATAACCAATTTCTAGTTTCCACAACTTCAAAGGCTGAGTAAATTATGCACTAGAATCAATATCCTTAACCTTCTCTTTAATTTCATTGGAATCAATATCCTTAACCTCACATTGAACCCTTCCAAAATGGTCTATTTACCATTGAAGCTTGGCTTCTGAAGCATGATATTTGCAACTAATCTAGCATACACCAACAACAATTAGAAACATGCTTCCTGTTGTCAATGTTCATCATTTTTTATGGTTGCAACTTAACTGAGGATATTCGAACCCTCGGCCTATGTCTAGTCCCAAGGCTAACACCTTCAAGCTTGAAGTGCAACTGACAATGGGAGACCACCTTCAAGAAGCTTGATTCATTATGCATGCATTTCATAGTGGGAGACGACGGGCTACCACCTTGCTTGATTCATTATGCATGCATTTCACTATGCAACAGTCTCAAATCCCCTATGCGCTTTCCCTAAATTAGTTTCTTGATTCAGCATGACCCACGCCTGCCATCCGAAGAGTGTTGCCAGCGGTCTAGAGTTTCATCCTGGCAACGGTGACGATTCATGGTATCATGTTTCCCTTTGGCTGCAATATGACAAACTCAAAGCTCTCATACGAAGGTTTGTTTGACAAATGTGATGGTTTTGGTTTCTCAATTCAGCATGACCCAAATAGTCACATTTGTCAGACAAACCTTCGCAGTGGACTATGAGTTTTCCATATTGCAGCTGAAGGGAAACATAATACCATGAATCCTCACCATTTTCAGGCTGAAACTGAAGACCGTTGGCAACACTCCTTGGACGGCAGGCGTGGGTCATACTGAATTGAGACACTAATTCAGGAAAAACGCAGTGAATCTGAGATCGTTGCATAGTGAAATGCATGCAGAATGAATGAAGAGTACTGGGTGTCGAGAGAAATGGTTGTGGGACTTCATATGAGAGTAAATGGATGTGGGAATTGATTGACAAGGTTAGGCTTGAAGTTGGTAGCCTTAAGACTAGACATAGGTCGCAGGTTCGAATCTCCTCAGTTTAGTTTGTACCTGGTTATTCTTTCGATGCAAATTATAGATTTTATTTATTTTCCTTTGTCAACTTTACATATCCCTTTATGTGTTTTCTTTATTTTCCTTTTTTAACATTATGTATCCCCTTTTGATAATCAGAATTGTTAATATCGAGTCACTCAAGAATGAACGTAAAGAGGATTTCCACGGAAATATGTTCCAATCAAACCTATCAAGTGTACTTTTAGGTCAAAAATAATCTTGTAACAAAGCGATGAAATATCTTAGAAGCAAATGTAACAAATCCCTGAAAGAAGTTCGCGTAACATAGTGGTTTGTGTTTGCAGGAATCCTTCCTTTTATCCACTCTATTTTCTTTTGTTGCACTTTCAAATTCATCTGCAATGATATCAACACACTACACATTATGGGAATAAGACGTTCACATTTGCATATTCCACTACTACATCTAATTAAATATCATCTCCTTGCAACTCCACCATTGTAACACCACTCTCTTCTATAGTGTCATCTTCTACAACAACACCACTCACTACTGCAACATATATCCATTACAACTTTTTCATTGTTTATTGAGTTTCTTGTACAAGCTCAACTTTTACCCCCAATCTTTTCCTTATTGTATTTTGCTACAATCAATTCTTCTACACCTTTACTTGACTTGATAGCTTGAATATTAAATAATGTTAAGTATGGTTTTAGCTTGGAGTGAACACTTAGAGTTGTCGTTTCAAGTTTGGTAATAAAAGCCACATTTTAAATAATGGACTATTATAATAATTAGAAAATATTTTCAACTTTATTACAAAGGTAAAGTTAAATTATTATATTAAAATCATATATAATTTATAAATGATTTTATAAAAATAATTTAAACTTATTTGGAAAAATATTTTCAACTTTTTTATAAAGGTAAAGTTAAATTGCTATATTAAAATCATACATAATTTATAAATGATTTTATAATAATAATTTAAACTTATTTGGCTTTGAACAAGAATGAGGCATGGGACAACTTCAGGCATGGTACAACTTGGCATTTGCAATGAAGTAGGAAGGCTATAATAGACCTTAATTTGGACAATGAAAGGCAATGGTAGTTTAAACATGACTTCACAAAGTTCAAGACTCCAAAGGTGTACTAGAAAAAAAAAAAGAGGGTGTACTAGAAAAAAAAAAGAGGAATTGTAGCAACAAGCACTTCAAAACATTATTGTTTTTTTTTTTTTAAATTTCCACCAGTGTAGGATAACCGATGGCCATGGCAAAGAAAACCGATGCTCTCGCCATAGATCCGATGGCCAAAGACGTCGGTGCTCAGTCATTTTCAGGTAGGATGGACGACGGTTTTCCGATCTCCATAGTGCACAAAACCAACGACATTGCCATAGCTCCGACGTCACAAGCCGTCGGTGCTCAACCATTTTCAGTTGTGATATCCGTCGGTGTTCCGACCTCCACAGTGAAAACTACCGACAACTATGCCATAGATCTAAAGGTAAAAGACGTCGAATCCAGGGCATTTTTAGTTGTGAGGGAGGTCGATTTTCCGATAACCACAATGAAACAAACCGACGGCTATGCTATAGATCCTATGGCCAAAGACGTCGGATCCTAACAATTTTTGGTTGTGAGGGCCATCAGTGTTCCGACTACTACAGTGAAAAAAAACCGACGGCTATGCTATAGATTCAACGACCAAAGACGTCAGATCCAAACGCTTTTCGGTTGTGAGGGACGTCGGTTATCCGATTGCTCGAAGGGTTGAATAATCGACGAAGTCCGAGGCATCGGTTTTGATCTAAAATTGGACCGACGTTAAAAAATTACTGTGGTTTTCGGATAGTCGACCACAAAATGTAGAAAATCCGACTTTTTGGCCGTCGGTTTTTGGGTCCAAAAAACCTAGTGTGTATTTTGTTGCATTGTGAATAACCCTTATAATGGGAAGGGGTTTTTCAATGCCATTAATTGCATAATGATAGGATGATTAGGATGAGTACTATAGGGGCCTTAGGAGGCATTAGCAGCCTTGCACTTGTTAGCCTCATCCAAAAATTGGAAATATATAGAAAGATAAAGATAATGATGGGTATATTGTTTGTAAACTTTGAAAAGGAACATAGATGGTTAGTTCATTACTAGGGTTTCTTGCCTTGCTTGGTAGGTTTTGTGTGATCCTGATTTGTGAAGTTAGGATTTCCTCTAGTATTTCTAGGAGGGTTGGGGGCTTGGCCTCCACCTTCCTAGTTTTGGTTATTTCCTTTATTCTTCCTCTTATAATTCTTCTTATTGGATTAGGATGTGTATTTTGATTATTGGGCATAGGTTGAGCGAGTGTGTTTTGTTGAGCATAAACCTGCCCTTGTAGAAAAGGAGAGGGTTGAGGATGTTGTTGAAATATAGGTCCTAATGATAGGCCGAGAAATGGGTAATAAGGGTTATGGGACCATAAAATGGGTTATGAGATAGAGTGTCCACATATGCAGTAAAGGTGATACCACACATAGTGCCACTACAAGTGGGTCCATGAACATGAGGGGTGTGAAGATGAACCAAATAACAGGTAATCGTTCTTTCATGTGAAGATGAGCACGAAGGAACGGATGGTTAAAAGGGAATATAAGGTTTCCATGCATTAGAGTGATCACCACTAGGGGGATTACCATATGAATGATTGTTCATGCAGGTGGGTGTTGATGCTCAACATTGACATGATTTCGAAGCATTGGAACATGATGCCAAAGGAAAACGTATTGAACTTTGTTGCAAGACCGTTCCATCTACACTATCCTGTCTAAGGCAACGTGATTGTTAATCCCATATCTTGTTTCTCCTTTTTGCCTCCATATGACCCCTTCATCTAACTTGCCAAGTTGTGTCTTATGCGTCATCGTGTCGTGGTCAAGTCAAGTCTTGGGATTTTGTCATTTCTTGTATATTATGTCATCATGCCAAGGAGTAAGTATCGTTGCATTCAGTTCATCATAGTGATCGTGTCCATATTTTATTTGACCAAAATCATCACCGTTTGACCCTTTCGACAGTTAGTCAAAGTTTCAGCAAGTATGAGTCATTTGTGTCTTGTTAGTTAAAATTTGCCAAAAGTGTGTCCTTTGTTAATTAATCTTCCACGTCCATTTTTTAGTTATGTCTTCACGAATATGTATGGAATGTCAAAAATACTCCCCTAATGCTCCCTTTGCAAAAAAAAGCCCAATATCCTCCATTTTGAAAAGTCAAACTTACTTTCCCCTTTCTAATGTTCACTTGCCAAATTTTATAAAGAACCTCTTTTCCCCAAAAAATTTTCCCTTATCTTGTCCCTTTGCAAAAAAAAAAAAAAAAAAACAACTTTATCATTTCCCTGAGCATTATCCATTTGATTAAAGTACATTCTTATCATTGCACCTTTTTATTCCCCTTCAAAAGGGTTCATCATAGAAAAATATGAAATCTCATAAGCACTTCCTCATCGCACTTATCCTTTTTTTCTCTAATTAATTCCTTTACCCTACCCTTTTTATTTCCCCCTTCACACTTAACAAAAATATTTTACATTATCCCTTAGTGTTCCCAAGACGAACTGGTGGCTGTTACACAACAAACACATCCATAACAAGATTCAACTGCAAAACCAGTTGACGGCAGAGGCCTGTTATGTGGGAAATTATGGAAAATGCAGTAGGTTTGGAAGGTGACCACGAGGGAAAGTATGACCATAGCCAATTATGAGGTCAATTGGATTTTTTTGGGTTTTTTTCAAAAAATAAATTCGCTATCTAGTCATTTTTAGTCTTTAATATCGCCTATATTTACATAAAATATGTTTTTTTATCATAATATTCGCCAAAATTTACAAGTTTTAGTAGTAAATTATATGTTTCATATTTAATATTCGCCTACAAATCTAAATACATGTTTTTTTCAATCCAAAATAATCGCCTAGAATACTATACTAAAATATACTTTTATAATCCTTAAAAAATACATTGCCCCACACCCCCCCACTAGGATGAGTGTACGACCCACTTGCACATCATATAAAGCTGGGGTACAAACACGATTGAACACCAACATCTTTGAATCAAGAAGATCGTGCTCCACAACCAACAATCTCCCACTTGGATACTGATCAAATCAACTCCACCACTACTACACTTGCTGGACTATACTTTGAAACTTGGACCTGGAAAATTTCTCATCTTCACCTTCATGCTTTAAGGCCAACTGAAACTGAGTAGGAACTTAGTTTCTCTCTAGTAGGAACTTAGTTTCTCTCTAGTTACTACCTTTTTTAACCGTTGTCTGCAGGATTTTGGATAGTGTGTATCTTTTCCAGCTTCAACAGTTCATCTTCTAGAACATACCATATGAAATGGTACTTGATTTGTATATGTTTAGTCTTAGAATGGAAGGATGAGTTCTTTGCAAGATGAATGGAACTCTGGTTGTCACTGTACAACCTTCTATTCTCCTACTTCTTACCCAATTCCTCCATGAACCTATGTAACGAAATCATCTCTTTACTAGCCTCTGTAGCAACAACGTACTCTACTTTCGTTATTGAAAGTGCAAAAACCTTTTGCAGTTTCAAAATCCAACTTACTATTGTTACACCTACAATAAAGACATACGTTGTGGTGCTCCTCTTGCTATCTTTATCACTTGCCATATCTGCATCAACATATCCCTGTAGAACAATGTTTGAACCTCCAAAACATAATGCATGAGTGGTAGTACCTCTCAAATACCTGAGAATCCATTGTACTTCCTTCCAATATTCTTTACCTGGATTGTTCATATATCTGCTCACAACTCCCATTGCATGTGCAATATATGGTCTTGGGCACACCATGGCATACATCAAATTTCCAACTACTGATGAATAGGGAACCCTGGACATGTAGTCTATCTCTTCCTGTGCATTGGGACACATCTCCTTACTTAGTTTGAAATGGCTGGCCAAAGGTGTACTAACTGGTTTTTCATTTTGCATTCTAAACCTCTCCAACACCTTTTCTATGTACTCACCCTGAGACAATGTCAATTTGTGATTGTTCTTGTCTCTTGCTATTCTCATAACAAGGATTTGTTTTGCAACACCCAAATCCTTCATCGCAAATGAATTTGCTAACTTCATTTTGAGCACATTTATATCATGCATGTTAGACCCTACAACATGCATGCCATCCACATACAATAACAAGATAATATATCTTCCATTATCTAGGCTCTTGAAATAAACACAGTGGTCGGAATGACATCTACTATAACCTTGTTCTGTCATAAGCCAGTCAAATTTAAAATACCACTTCCTTGGAGCTTGCTTCAACCCATACAAGTTGTTCTTCAACTTGCATACTAAATTATCCTTCCCTTTGACCTCATACCCCTATGGCTGCTGCATATAAATCTCTTCCTCCAAATCCCCATGGAGAAAAGTTGTTTTTACATCTAACTATTCAAGATGCAAATCTTCTACCGCCACTAGACTTAAAATAGTTCTAATTGAATTCATTTTAACAAGAGAAAACATTTCATAAAAAGATATATCTTTCTTATATGAAAACCCCTTTACAACAAGTATGGCCTTGTACCATGTTGGCATGGGGTTAGACCGCATAAAGTGTGGAAGCCGACAACAATGAAGAAGGACAATCCGCGGAAGAAAGAACCATTTGCGGAGAACAAGGAGCCGACGAAAGTGCAAGATTGGTTTAGTTAGTTAGAATGGGTCATGTGGACCATTTTGTAACCACTTTAGTTGCTATAAATATGAGTATGATTGTAAGCCTAATGGCATTAGATCATTAGCATCATCCTGGATAGAGATCACAAGTGGTCAATAGATGTGCAGATGAACTCTGTAATGTTTTGCTCTGTTTTTTACAGTTTTGTATGAATCCACGATAAGGTGTTTTGAACTATTTCTGTGAAGGTTATATTGCAGGTTTTGATGAATGCATGAAGATGTTCAGTTATGTTTATCTCTTGTGTCTATGTTCATGTTAAATGATGAATGTGAATGCTAGTTTCAAAATGTGAAAAGCTTTATGGTTTGGTAAATGCTGTTGATGCGAATGTTAGTTTAACCATGATAATGCGGATGTTGATTATGCACTGAATATGCGAAGGATGAATGAATGAATGAACAGTTAAATGTGATGCGACGACACAATTTCTGGTTGCTATAGCTGTAGAGTGAGATTTGATGCGTGTCCTCCCCCCACTGTGGAAATCTAGTTCTTGCCGCCCCCTTAATCATCGCGGGTGAGACCTCACTCACTTTGCGAGTGTTGCTGGAAAGGGTAAAACCTTTCTAGGTCAATGTTTAAGGGAGTATGGTTGATGTTTGTTGATAGTAGTGCGAAGTGAACCCCTGTCGATAGCCGCTGTGTCAACAAATGGTTACGTTGCCGAGACCCTGAAGAGGAGAAGAAGAGAACATGCTGTGGCACCTGACGAAACCGGAGATTCAATAGTGGTTTGACAAGAAAACAAAAGAATTAATGGAAGGAGAGAATCGAAACCCTAGACAGATAGTAAGCAGTTGGTTGCAAAAGCATATCTATTCGGATATCCACAAAGTGTTTTTTTGCGAATTCCCAGTATTGCTGCACGAGTGGTTGACGCAACTGACATTTCAGAAGAACCATTTCCAAAAGATTGAGCCTGACCATTGGACTCCAGAATTGATTCAACAACTAAAACGACTCGACAATAAGGTGTCAAGGGCTGTCGACGTCTGGGTAGATAGTATCCTAGAGGGATACATTACTGAGTTAACATTTGACACAATCAAATCATACAGAGACGCAGAAAGGAAATTTTTCAAAGGATCTAGAGGGAGGTTCCTACTATCGCTCAAGTTGTTGATTAAGATGCTCGTCTGCAAAAAGGGCATCCTAAGGATGAATTTTGACGAATAGAAGATCAGTGTGCGGAGGTTGTGGGTATTGCGTGAATGCGGATTTGATAGAAAGATGCGGGGTAGATGGACATGAGCAATGACGTATTTTTAAGGGAGGTTGAGGAAGATTGTGGTACCTTGATGAGTGGGGCGATATTCTGGCGACTAGAGAAGAAGAAGAGTGTTATAGGTCAAACTTGCACCTCTCCATCCGTGATCACCCTGAGCTGCTGATCACGCAAAAGGACAACTTGGATAGAGGAGCATGTTGACCTTGGATGATATGTTAACTCACTCTATTTCCTGACATTACTGGAAAACCCCAAAAAAATATCATTTTGAGATATGAGCGCTACTTTACTCAAAGAGACTAGCACCCATACGCTACTCCACTGTATAATAGTACTGCCCATATCCAAGTATACGCTACTCCTTCTAAGCATAGTAGCGCTTACAATGTAAAATCGAATGAGCGCTAGTTGTTAAGCACTAGGGTAGCGCCCTATACGCTACTCCACTGAACAAGAGTCGCGGACATCTTAAAAGATGATTTAAAAATAAATTAATCTCTCGAGGAGGATTAGTTGATGGTAGTTTCTTAATTCCCCCAACTTCCTCCAGAACTACATATCGACCTGAACTGCTTCTTTAATCCTATAAATACCAATAAGGTTAAAGGAGAAGGGTTAGAAATTGGAGATAGTAAGAGTGATTAATGGAAAAACTTTGAAGAAGCTTGCATTGAAGGAGTTGATGTTGAAGACATCCAAGCCAGAGAAGAGCCAGAGCCCAGAATCTAGTTGCAGGAGCCTGTTTCATAATCAGGTATACTTGTACATCATTCTACTTTTGACTAATAAAGGTTGAAGTGTCTTTCTGTTCCAATTTGAATGTGTTATGAAATGGCATTTTAATTTGGATCTGTTTTGGTCGATGCTGAATGTTAAACATTGTTTTTGTTTCTTTCAAGCTTTATATATTGCCCAAAATGTTTTGAGAAAGGTATTGTTATTACAGGTTTGCTGAAGGAAAGGTAGATTTGGAAGTTGAACACGAGATCAAGTCAAGGCTAGGATCAGACTTCGATTAAAAGGTATGTTCCCAAGATCTACAACTTCTTTCTTTTTGTAAATGTCTCTGTAATAGCAACAATACACTTACCTGTCACCCCAACCAAGTTGATAGCATTAGTTTCCTTGCTATAGGGTAGATTTGCCCGCCAACAGACTGGCGACTCCGCTGGGGAAATAGAGTTTTTGGCTTTAGGAAACCTTGTTCTTGTGTGTCTTCTCGGATTGTTTTGACTTCTTTGATATGTTAAGAAACTTTATAGGTATCCCTTGCCTGTTTCTTGCATGTTTTCATCAGTTTTTGATACCTTCCAAAGTCAGTTTTCAAGCCTTTGAGATATGAGCGCTACTCTTCTATATATACAGTAGCGCCCATACGCTACTGTCCTATATATACAGTAGCGCCCGTTTCTGTATGGGCGCGAGTTTCCCTACTACATAGTAGGGTACACTTTCTGAAGCAGTCTATTTTTGGTTTGCTTGTGTTTTAAACTTTTTGGTGATTTGTTGACTTTGTTGTAGGATCCCTTTGATGGTTGCATGAGGTTTTTAACTATTGTTTAAGTCATAAGAACCTTCTCTTGAAGTTTTTCCCATCTTTTAAACCGCTTGTTGACCTTTGGAACTTTTGGGACTTTTTATTGACTTTTCGGAAGACTAGGGAGTGTTTGGTGTAGAGCATTTCCATTCTTTTAGACCCTGACTACTCATTGCCAGTTTACAAACCTGCATACTCTTGTATCTGCTGTTTGTGGTGACGTTTGTCTATTCTCTACTACTCCCATCCTTTGTTTTAGGGTTTGGTCCTTAGTAGAGCCTTTAGGGTGTCTTCTATTTTGGTCAAGTTTCATTCTTTCGGGACTACTTGTCTTTTTGCTGGTTGCAAGTGCTTTTAAACAGCTGTAGGCTAGTTCATTTTCTCAGTTTCTTTGTGTTAGTAAGGCAGCTTGCTTGTCTACTTGTGCTTGGCATAGTGGTCTTGCTAGGGCTAGATACTTTAGGCCAGTTCTTTCGTGTCTTTCTCTTTTGTTTTCTTCCACTTTGTTCTCAAGTTTATAGGCTTTTTCTTTGTAAAAAACCTGTAGATCAAGTCTTTTTCGAGCTAGGGTTTCGACAGCTATAGGCCTAAGAACTTTTAGCCATACTTACACACATTGCATATAAAGTTGTATTTTGCTTTCCATTTTTATATAGTTCTTTTTCGTTTATTGAAAAAGCAAAAAAATTGGTATTTTAAGTAAATAGAACTTGTTTTTGTTATTACAAGATAACTTAGTGTATTTTGTATAATTTCAAAAAAGAAAACAAAAAATATTTAAGTAGGTTTGCTTAGACTTTCAGTTTTGGAAAGAAGTAATTGAAAAAGTGAAAAGAGTTTTGTTGTAGAAAGTTTTGATATTATTGCACTTTTGTTTTCTTGTCATAACCACGCCACACAAAAGCACTACCCTTTTTGAGTGATAAAAGCCCTAAAATTTGTTAATAAAATGAACTAGAAACTTTTTCTTTTTAGGGTACACTACACCAACTAGTTTTGGTTAGGGTCTTGGGTTTAAATCACCTTAAACCACTCAAGACCACACATTGCACAAAAATCGTAGTGAGACTATCATAGGTAAACCCACCTCACTCAAAATTTTCCTGGGATCTATGCAGTAGGTCATTGCGAGATCAGTTTGTGGGAATACTCCTCCTACTTTCTGTTCGAGCATACGCCAGGATCTGATTGCGTATTGGGGACTCTTTCGAGTTTCGGGCTTAGCTACCCTGCCCACGCTTTCTGATTCGACCGGTGACTGTTCCCCTAGGAATTTTCGGTGTTGTGGTATCCATAGTATCAGACTCTAGGTTCATACACAGGTGACAGTAGAGGGTATATCTGCTGTACCTAAGACAGACGTGAGAGGGAACCCCTTGCAGGTCTTTGGGAGGGCGATTGGGTGATTCCAGTGCTTGCACCCTTAGTCATTGTATTGTGGACCCCGGGTAACTGTCTTTCTTCCTTCGTTGATCTGTTCTGGGCCCTCATCATCCCAGACTCTTCTCCGGAAGGCATCTTTGTTTGCCTGGTTTGTATACTTAGGAATTTTTTTTTAGTTGGTGTGTTGTTTGCCCCCTAGTTGTACTGGCCACTAGGTTCTAGTCTGTTATTTTATATTTGTAATCATGGAGAATCAACAACTCCATAGATCGAGGAGGATTCAAAACCTTCCACCAGTTAGAATAGAACCTATACAACCAGCTAGACGATAGCGGGTAAATGCCGGTATTTCTTCAAAAATTACTTCTGAAATAGAATTGCTTGAAGAAATCCTTGTAACAGAAAACTTTGAAATTGAGGTTCCTGAGGAACCACTACCAGGTACCACAGATCAGCAACACTTTAGTACTGTTGAGGTGGAAGATCTTACTTCCGCGGAGTATAGCACTCCTTTCAATCCTCCCTTAACCAATACTAGAATTCCGCTTCTATCACCTGTTGGTTTCCAGTAGCCCCTTTTCAGTGCAGATCTTTCCTTTCCTGGACATTTGATGTCTAACTCAAGAGGTGAACAGGGGGTTCCCCAAACTCCCACGTTAGGTATGAACACCAACACAGTTAACCCTTCTTTTACTGCTACACCTAGTCAGGCACAAACTACATCTGTGCCTACTCCATCTTTCAGTTTCAACACTAGTACATTAGGTATGCCTAGTTCTACAACGATGGCATCTATTCCTACACCTACTGTTGGACCTAGTAGTATGGCCAACTGTGCAACACCTTCTACTTCTCAACCGTTATATCAGATTCCTAGTACTTGGGTTTCCACACCTATGGTAGGACCAAGTGCTTCTGCAAACATACCAGTCATGGGTACCATGACTGCACCGTCCACATCAGCTTCTACTAGTTTCAATACCTTTGTAGGCCCTAACATGAACCAATGTAGTATGCCTGCAAGTAATACCCCTTTTTCCTTATTCTCAGGGGGAGGGGGTAATATCTTTAACCAGCAATATGGCAGGGCTAACACCCAGCCATAGTGGACGAATCCACAAAGCACTAATCCACTCTCGTATGGGTGGGGAAATTTTAATAACTCTTTCGTACAACAACAACAACTGGCAGGGGGAAACCCCTACCAACAAATACCTGGGGGTAACCCCTACCAGCAGTTAACTGGGGGCAACCCCTATCAACAGTTGGTAGGTGGAAACTCCTATCAGCACATGGCCGGGGGCAACCCTTATCACCAGATGGCTGGGGGCAACCCCTACCAACAATTCATGGGACAAACGATGGGTGGTTCCCCTTATCAAGTACCATCTTACCGGCCTCATCTACCATTTATGGCAACCTTAAATTTGCCAGATCTTTCTAAACTGACAAATGATCCTATGTGTCATAATGCCACATGGCCATCAGTTCCCACCAAATTACCTTCGGACATTCCAAAATTCGAAGGCAAAGCAGGTGAAGATCCTGGTGACCATGTCACTACCTTCCACTTATGGTGTTCTTCAAATTCTTTAAATGAGGATTCCATCAGATTGAGATTGTTCCAAAGGACCTTAATTGGTCATGCAGCCAAATGGTACATTGAGCTACCTGCGGCCACTTTCTCTAGTTTTGGAGATCTTGCAATAGTTTTTTTGAACCACTTCCAGCTTCCTGTTCGGTATGATGCCGGAACAGAACTTTTGTCTACTTTTAGAAAAAATAAAGCCACTCACCTATCTGACCACATTCAGGAGTGGCGAATATGGAAGAGGCTCATTAAGGCCAATATACCTCCAGAGTTCCTGCTTGAGTTGTACTTGAAATCACTCCTTCCTTATATTTCTAAGGAAGTAGCGACATCTGGAGTATCCAATGAAGAAGAAGCCATCTTAAGGACTCAACAGTTAGACCTTGTTTATGCACAATCTGGTTTACTGTACGAGATTATACCTGACGCACCGAGATCAAACACTGATCTGAGTAGACCCAAACCTGGACCACATGCTGACGGCATAGTGGGTTCAGTTGACTCTGCAACCTTCGAAGCACTGACTAAACAGGTTCACGCCTTATCAATCAAACAATCGACTGCGGATATTTCTTCCGTCACAACCTCTCCTTCTATTGCTGAACCTGTCAACCAGGTTCAGAACAATCAAAAGGGCCCTCGGCAGCCTAACAACAAAAAGAAGGGCAAGAAAGGAGAGGGGAACCAACAAAAGCCCAAAAAAGACATTGTCGAAGAGGGTAACAAATAAGAAAAGAAGGTTAAGTTCCCTTGTAAACTTTGCAAGCAGAACCACCTTACTCATCAATGCCCTCTACTTGAAGAAGCCCAGAAGCTCTTAAGAGAAAAGAAGCCTACCATCCTAAAAGATCCATTTCCTAAAGGGCAAGGCTCAACTTCTGGCACCTCCAAAACTGGGGGCACTTCGCACGCTTCGGTTGATCAAACATTTATAAACATGGTTAATTCGAATGCAATTTTGCAAACTAGAGCTAGGAACTATACCCCGGAAGCGCAGAAAAAGGATAAGGAGATTCCTGAATCCTCCACTCCACTCCACATACCTGTGGACCTAATACCCAAGATTTCGAAAGGTGTTTTGAAGAGGGCATCGCACAATCCCAACACACGGGCTGCTTCTAACTACAATGTGGTTGAAGATTTATCCCAGACCCCTTGTGCCATGTCTACTCTAGAAGTCTTGCAGAGTTGTCCATTGCAACGAAATGCACTTCTGGCAGCTATTGGGAGTATGGAATCCTCCAACATGTCTGCGCGATTTGATATGACTGATGTCAAATACCGGTTACCCTATCACGTTTCCCTTCAGATTGAGGTCGTTCATGGTCCAATGACCATCAGACGAGCTATAGTAGACGAGGGAGCATCGACTTGCGTAATGTCGATTTCCTGTTGGAAAGCTTTAGGTTCTCCTGAGTTAGCCCCTTCCAACACACTGCTTACTGCATTTGATGGCAGAACTTTCCATCCACATGGAGTTTTGCCATCATTTGATGTCACTTTGGCCGGTAAGAAAGTTGTTGTTGAGGTAGAAGTTCTGGACACTCCGCTCGATTACAATATGTTATTGGGCAGGAGTTGGACTTATGCCATGCAAGCTATAGCATCGGCAGTTTTTCGAGTGGTCATGTTCCCATTTGAAGGTAAGATCATTACAGTTGATCAACTTTCTTTCACTCAAGGAAAACACCAGACTTCTTCGGAAACCACGATTCCATTGGTTGATCAAACCGCCCCGGTTAAGGAGAGTTTAGGAGTAGGGTTGTATGGTTCGTTAATAGGCACTTTCGACATCCCCTCCCCTATTCTTTTTATGCGTTCTGATGTGGGTACTGCCACTGAAACATTTATGGTCGGTTTAAGAACTGATCCTTGGATCCTTCCTACCACGTCAGAACATCGTGTGCCTCCCTCCATTGCAGAAGTGGCTTATATGGAAACTCAACATGTTGCAATGGAACATATCATGACTCCACCAGTCTCTATTGAGTCAGATATGGACTATGCTCTGGCATGGTCATTGAATTCTACTCACTTGTTCGATTGTTTAGATACGGTTTTGCCATCTGATGAAGCCATCTTAGAAGTTATGATGGGCCTGGACCAACCTTGGGAACATATGCATCATAAGTCCTACATACTTCCAGATCTAGACAGAATTGAGAGAGGAGAATTCCCTGTGAGACCCGGTGGATTGGTTGATTTGTCATCTTCTCCTTCTACTTCAAGAGCTGTTTATGCTGAAGGAAATATGGCTAATATTTCAAGAACAATTCCAATCAACATTTCCACCAAACCCAGGGTCGTGGAAAATATTTTTATTGGTGCAGACTGTTCTCCAGAAGAGATAGCTCTGTATACAAAACTTTTTAAAGAATTCCGCGACGTTTTTTCCTGGTCATATGAGGAGATGCCAGGTATTGACCCAACCATTGTGGAGCATGTATCACGACATACCCTAACGCGAAACCTGTGAGACAAAAGCTCCGTCCCATAAACCCTAGAAAAGCGGCCGCCATTAAGGCGGAGGTTGAAAAGTTGCTCAAAGCCGGTTTCATTTATCCGATTGACATGACGGAATGGGTTTCAAACCCTGTTCCGGTTGATAAGAAGCAAGGTACTATTAGATTCTGTACTGACTTCCGAGATTTGAACAAAGCTTGTCCGAAAGACAACTATCCCACACCATTTATCGATCAAATTATAGATGCGTGTGTAGGACATGAGATGTTCTCTTTTATGGATGGTTTTTCGGGATACAATCAAATAGAAATCAAACCTGAAGATCAGCATAAAACAGCTTTCATTTGCCCGTGGGGCACCTTCTCTTATTGGAAAATGCCATTTGGTTTGAAGAATGCTGGAGCTACTTTCCAGCGAGCAATGAATTTTGCTTTTCATGATATCAAACACATTGTGGAACCTTACTTGGATGATCTCCCGGCGCGATCTCGAAAGAGACGGGACCATCCAGCCCACCTTAGACAAGTGTTTGAAAGATGCAGACGATATAAGATTCGGTTGAATCCTAATAAGTGTGTGTTCTGTGTCGAATCGGGACGTTTACTGGGTTTCATTGTCTCTAATCGTGGTATAATGGTTGACCCACTTAAAGTTGAGGCGATTGTAAATATGCCTCCTCCTCGCACCTTGCGACAACTTCAAAGTCTGCAAGGCATGTCTAATTTCTTATGGCGATTTATCATAAACTACGCCAAAATTACCAAGGGTTTTATGAGGCTACTCAAACAAGATTCCTACTTTGTGTGGGACGAAGCTGCTCAAGCATCCTTTGAAGCTTTAAAAAAGGCACTCCTTTCAGCACCCTTGTTGAGCCCGCCAGATTACTCAAAAGATTTTCTTTTATACCTGGCAGCGTCTCTTACTACAATTGGTATATTTTTGGTTCAGGAAGACGATATGCTCCAAGAACATGTTGTCTACTATCTTTCTCGCGCATTGATAGCCCCTGAGGTTAAATACTCGCACATTGAAAAGTTAGCACTTGCTACAGTCTATGCGGTACAGAGTCTTCGTCACTATATACTTTTACGAACTACTACTGTGATAGCAGAAGTCAATCCTTTCCAGTACGTTCTCACCCGACGAATCATCAGTGGGAAATACAATAAATGGATTGTGATCCTACAAGAATTCGATTTGGTATTCCAATCAGCCAAATCAAAAAAATCACTAGTGTTCGCTGAGTTAATCTCAGAATTTCCAAGTGACCTAGAACGCGTTGAGGAAGAAACATCATTCCCTGATGAAAATATCTTCCTCATTGCCTCCTCTGACCCATGATACGGAGATATCTTAATATATCTCCAGACTTTGAGGTGTCCTACCACTTTTTCCCGAGAAGAGCGATGCAAGCTCAAAAGCCATGCGAAGAAATACCTTATCATCTCAGATACTTTATATCGACGTGGGGTAGATTCCATTTTACGACACTGCTTAACTCAGGAAGAAGCCGAAGCAGTATTAAATGATGCCCACAGTGGAGCTTGTGGGGGACATCTTTCCGGGTTGGCAACAGCTCAGAAGATACTGCATGCCGGATATTTTTGGCCCACGATCTTTAAAGATTGTGTGGAAGCAGTGAAACACTGTCGACCGTGTCAGTTTTTCACTAAGAAAATGAGGGCACACCCAGCCCCTCTTCATCCTGTAATTATGGAAGGTCCCTTCACAAAATGGGGGGTTGATTTCATGACATGCAATCCAGTTTCAGCTGGAGGACATCATTACATCATTGTTGCCGTTGACTACTTTACTAAGTGGGCAGAGGCAATGCCTACTGTTAAGGCGGATGGAGAAACTGCCGCTTATTTCGTGTTTAATCAGATCATAGCACGGTTTGGCATACCTAAAGAGGTAGTGACTGATCATGGCAGTCATTTCCAAAATAGCATGATGACTGAGTTATATACAATGCTTGGTTTTCGACAAGAACATTCTTCTTCATACTATCCTCAGGCGAATGGACAAGTTGAAGCAGTGAATAAAACTTTAAAAGTCATACTGCAAAGAACTGTTGATGCCAGTCGGAATAACTGGCACATCATGCTATACCTGGCTCTTTGGGCTTACCGAGCCAACGTTAAAACTGCTACTGGTTTCTCTCCTTTCCAACTTGTGCATGGGATAGAAGCAGTTGTGCCGATTGAATGCGAGATTCCTTCGCTAAAACTAGCAGTTCGGTTACTACCCGATACTTCAATACTCGAAGAACGTTTGTTACACTTAGAACATCTAGATGAACAGTGCCGAGATGCACTTACAACAAACGAGGTTCACAAAAAATGAGTCAAAGGACAGTACGACAAATTCGTCAAACCTAGGGTTTTCATTGAAGGAGATTTGGTCCTACTTTGGGATCAAGACAAAGAACCTTTAAGACCCAGTAAATTCAAATCCAGGTGGCTCGGACCTTATATAATTTCTAAGGTATTGAAGAAAGGTGCCTACAAACTGGTAGATTACGAAGGTAATAAGTTGGTCAAGCCTAGAAATGGGCTCTACCTGAAGAAGTATTACGCTTAGGTTGAAGTACTTTTTCTTGTAACATAGCTTTATATTTTTGTAAAGCTAGTTTTTGTTATGCTCGTTAGGTAATCTTATGTGTGTTTCTCATTTCGTGTACCAGATGTCAACCGCACATTTCTTAGGATTTGCTGATGGCGCTAGTCGCCACACCTATCAGTTGGCTGCAACAACTTGGGTCATTTATCCACCCGCTGACCAACTTGTTTCTTCGGGGGCGGTTTGTTTGGGACCTACCACGAATAATGTAGCTGAATACAGTGCAGTTATAGAACTTCTCCGAGATGCTCTCAGTCATGGCATTTCGTACCTAGAGGTAAGGCTTGACTCACAATTAATTGTTTTTCAGCTAACAGGTGTCTATCAGATTAGAGATCTAGGATTGCTACGTCAGTTTCTACGAGTTAGACTATTGGAAAGACATTTTCATTCTATCAGATATGAACACATTCCGATAAGTTTAAACACTTTAGCTGATTCATTAGCAAACTATGTGTTAGACTGGCATTTGCATCACACATTGTCATAAACAACATTACACACATAAAATTAAAACGCATACACATGTAAATAACCGATACTGTATATAACCGGTACCGTATCAAAAAATATGAGTTTTGAGTCATGAGTCTCTCAAGTTAAGTCATATAAGTACAAAGCTGGGCATAGTAGCCTCAAAAATATATACATAGAATGTTTTTCTTCTCCTATGGAGAAGGAGGGACCTCCTCCTCATCTACCGCATTGCGATAGCATATCACTAGTCTAGCAACCCTCCGCAGTAATCTAAGCCATGCTGGGGGCACCCCAACAACATCTTCCTGAATGTCAACAGGTATCTGGTCCATGTGGCATGCAGGAATCTCATGAGTCAACCGACTCATTTTCCTCTCCAGGGTTCCCAACATAGCATCCACTGCGGTAATATCAGCTGGCCTCACATATATGGTAGGATGTCCCTCAGGACGCACAGGCCCAACATCTGCATATCACACTTGATTAGAACTTTGAAACTCATTCATAAAAATCAAATACTTGAAAAAATTTGAAAAAATTGAATAAATTCTCAAAATTTAAACATACCAATATCTCCCCAGGCACCACCTGGAGGAAGCACCAGCTCTGGATCGTGACGGAAATCCAATCCATCATAGGGAAACTACTCAAAAGCGGGTACTTGCCTCTCCCACCACCCCCGGAAGTCATCAGTGTGGTAACAATAGTGACTTTCCCCACCACCCTGGCGGAGAAAAATGTCACCCCAACGGCCTAGTCTGGGCTCATGGGGGTTAACCTGGGGTAGAGGCATCCCCAAACTAATAGCAGGCATCCTCTCAAAGAAGAAAGTACACAAATTACTTTCGTACCCAAAATTCTTCATTGTGCCGTATTTGCAACCTGTCAATTGAGACTTCATGTTGGCCAGCAAACTAGTACTCCAATCATAAACATGACCGTGCAAGCATTGTACACCAATATGCATCGAATGCCTGGAAGCTAAGTGTTGTGATGCACTACCGGCTACTCGGTTGATCATGCTCACTATCCCTTTCAGAGGGATACCATCAATAGTTGAAATCAAGACTTGACTTCCTGATTTTTCTGCTCCGGCAACACAGTATGTATTCACATATTCTTGCACTGATCGTGCACCCAAACGAGAAGACCCTTTCAGATTGATTACGTCTCCTCTCCTTAAGAGACCAGTAATAAATTATATGTCCTCAACGGTAAGCTCAAGAGTTTTCCCACGGATGATGAAGGTATTAGTATCCACATCCCAATACTGAATCAGTCTTCGAAATAGTTTGTTTAATGCCCTCATGTTTACGGTTCGATAAAACTTCAACAAACCGCATCTTCAGAGTGCATGGAGGGTAGCCGGGTCTTGCATGGCTAACCTATCCATATCTTCATGCTCCCTCTCCCTCCATTGAAGGACCATCCTGCATAAAAAACCAAAAAAATTTTAGTTTCGGCGCTTGTAGGTAGCTTTGCAAGTATGTACGCTACTGTGTATACTACACAGTAGCATGTAGGCGCTACTCTATTTGAGCACAGTAGTGCCCATCGAGTTTATACGCTACTGCTGTGTATACACAGTAGCGCCTGCGCATAAACGCTTATGAACATTGCGTTGCAAAGTTATTTTTTGCTCAAAAATTAAAAAATAAACCATGAAATTGCAAGTTAGGGAGATTTCTACTTACTTGGTGGAGGAAGTTTGGTGGTTGGATGCTCGGTTTGATCGCAGTGGAGATTTGAAATTTGCAAAATGTTGCCCAATTTTTGCCCTACAACACAAATTGAAAATTGATTTTTAAACAATGAAATTATATATAAATTGGATTTTGATTTTTACCCATATTTGTTAATTTTCCATAGTTTCAAAAACTTTCAAAAACCCTAATTAATCAATTGAAACACACAATAAGGTATAACACTGATCCAAACTCAATTTTCACTCAATTGTTGTCAGATTCATCTCCTAAGCTCAAATTTCTTGATGATAGACCTTGTCAGTTAGCTAAACATTCCAAATTCATATATCATTCGAGATTTTTGCCACATCGACTAATATTTTGTTGAAGACCTAGTTTTGGTAGGACATGAAGCTATGATCCTAGAAGCTGACCTTTAAGTCATTTTAAGCTCTTGTTTGGACTATTTAAACCTAAACAAGATATCCGAGCAAACTTGTCCTCTTCGATCTCGTTAAATTATCCGAAGACTCATCCACTCAAGTATAGAATTACCCCTTTTCCGGTCCTAAGTGGATTAACTACGGAAAAGGTATACTCTAGGTATACTCCTATATGCGCTAGAAGAGTTCTCCTTTTACTTTTTCGGGGGAGGAGACTAAATGTACGAAAAAGGACCTTTTGGAGTCTCTCTTTAGGGTTTTCAGACTCTCTAAACATGAAAATACCAAGCGAGCATTCACCTACTCGGGCTCAATGTGAAATACACGAGAGAGTAAGTAGAGGACTGTTTAAGTTTTTCAACTCTATAAACAAGAAAACACCGCCGATCACAGACCAATCCGGGCTCGATATAAAATCCACGGATAGGTGAAAAGAGGATTGTTTAAGTTTTTCAGACTCTATAAACAGGAAAACACCGGCGAGCATTAATCCGCTTGGGCTCGATATTAAAATCCACGAGCAGATATATAGAGTTATTGTTTAAGTTTTTAAGACTCCTTAAAATTGAAAACACCGGCGAGCAAGAACAGATCTCGGCTTGATATTAAAATCCAGAGATCAGTACATATAGAGTAATCTTCTATCTCTTCTTCGAACTCTATAAATTATGAAGAAGGTACTGAGTCTTCCTCCCATGGGCTCGTTAAATTTTTTACATGGTTGGACCTATTGAGTTTTCATTCTTTCTTGGACTCATTAAAACAACAAGAAGGGTATTCTTTTATCTAAAAAGAATAAGGAACGGGAAAGACATATCACATCCTCATTGTTAAAGGCAGTTTCAGTCAAGTTCTATCCTTGAACATAGCACCTACTTGAGTCTATCTTGTCGGTTGGGTTTAGTTTTTGGCCTCAGGGTGAACCTTTCCTCCAAGTTATTTACTCCCCCAGTTGGTTATTGTTCCAACCATATGGAGGGTCTGTTAATGTCTCTTACATTTCAGACTTATTTACCCCATTATGTCAGAAACTGCCTCAGTCACTTCGTGTCGTGTTCAATGTTCAAGGATATACCCTATGTCAGCCATTCTGCAGTTTACCTTGACCTCATGTGTCGGCCTTCCTAGTGTCAGTCTTGTTACATATTGTTCCATATCAGCTCTTACCAGTTGAGTGTTCCTCGAGTTGGATGATGGAGGATGCCTTAAGGCCTCCCTTCCAACGGACTTCTTCCCATCGACACCAACTCATTATTCTGGGATTGAAGTTTAGAGTTTCAATTAGTACCTTGGAGATTGCAGTCACCAGTGGCAATTTTCCTCGTTGTTGAATGATGAGAATACATCAATGTCTCTTCTTCGACAGGATTCCCAAGTGTTCGACTCCAAGTCCATCTATTCACATTTGGCGAATCGTACTTGGTACCTTGGACCCCATCATCATTATCGGTGGAAGTCCTCGCATTTGTTAACGATATACACCAATGACCGGTAATCAAACGATACCCCCCATGTTCGACTATCAGCTCATCTATTCACATGGTTAGGATTTGTACCTAGAGTTATTGTGGGATGAAGACCTTGGGATTTTGGATGACATTACCCCATTTTGTTATCACCCAAGTTGTGCAAGACTGAGCCTCACTTATATTTGGCTCTCCATGAGACATAGATCCATTTTGTTGTTATGGCTATGCTCTCTCAGTTTGACATGGATCCACGCTTGTATTTCAAGTGGCCATGCTTTTATATACATCTCCTTGTTATGTATCGGAGATCATGTTGTCTCACACTACACATCTATAAGATGTCAAAAATGTAATTGCTCGCTGACCTTGATCTTTGTTGCAGGTTTCTTGTGACTTGTTTTCTGCGGTTCTGTGCTCCTCCTCTGGCTTTGGATTGTAATGTATTTCGGCCATCGTTTCCCTCTGACCTCACACATTAGGGGGCATCTGTTATAGGTCAAACTTGCACCTCTCCATCCGTGATCACCCTGAGCTACTGATCACACAAAAGGACAACTTGGATAGAGGAGCATGTTGACCTTGGATGATATGTTAACTCACTCTATTTCCTGACATTACTGGAAAACCCCAAAAAAATATCATTTTGAGATATGAGTGCTACTTTACTCAAAGAGACTAGCGCCCATACGCTACTCCACTGTATAATAGTAGCGCCCATATCCAAGTATACGCTACTCCTTCTAAGCATAGTAGCGCTCACAATGTAAAATCGAATGAGCGCTAGTTGTTAAGCACTAGGGTAGCGCCCTATACGCTACTCCACTGAATAAGAGTCACGGACATCTTAAAAGATGATTAAAAAATAAATTAATCTCTCGAGGAGGATTAGTTGATGGTAGTTTCTTAACTCCCCCAACTTCCTCCATAACTACATATCGACCTGAACTGCTTCTTTAATCCTATAAATACCAAGAAAGTTAAAGGAGAAGGGTTAGAAATTGGAGATAGTAAGAGTGATTAATGGAAAAACTTTGAAGAAGCTTGCATTGGAGGAGTTGATGCTGAAGACATCCAAGCCAGAGAAGAGCCAGAGCCCAGAATCTAGTTGCAGGAGCTTGTTTCATAATCAGGTATACTTGTACATCATTCTACTTTTGACTAATAAAGGTTGAAGTGTCTTTCTTGTTCCAATTTGAATGTGTTATGAAATGGCATTTTAATTTGGATCTGTTTTGGTCGATGTTGAATGTTAAACATTGTTTTTGTTTCTTTCAAGCTTTATATATTGCCCAAAATGTTTTGAGAAAGGTATTGTTATTGCAGGTTTGCTGAAGGAAAGGTAGATTTGGAAGTTGAACATGAGATCAATTCAAGGCTAGGATCAGACTTCGATTAAAAGGTATGTTCCCAAGATCTACAACTTCTTTCTTTTTGTAAATGTCTCTGTAATAGCAGCAATACACTTACCTGTCACCCCAACCAAGTTGATAGCATTAGTTTCCTTGCTATAGGGTAGATTTGCCCGCCAACAAAGAGGACTGAGAGAGAGTCTCCTGAGGGGACCGTAATGGAAGACTGCGAAATAGGACCACAAGGGATGAAGCGACCTTATTACGACGAAGAAGAAAGCAGACAAGATACCCTAGAGGCAGAAGAGGGATGAATCGTGAGTCACAACGTACCTTCAACCTCGCACACTACTCATAATTTAAAAGGAAGAAATACAAGTTTTTCGTATAGTTGTCCTACGTGCAACAGTAGGAGTAGCACATCAGTAAACAATAACAGTAGGAACGTAAGAATGGCAGACGATACAAAAATGCCCACTTTCCATGGGAATGGGACCAAGGATCCCGAACAATACTGGTTCCTGTGCGAAGCGGTATGGATTGGGAAGCAAGTCCAGGATGAAGATATTAAAAAGGGATAGCTAGCGACGACCCTCAGGGGTCGTGCGCTAGACTGTTTTATGAAGTTTACTAAGGTTCCGATGGGAACTCCAGGAAAGACATTGGCACAGATCAAGGAAGGAATGATTGATGAATTTAGAAAACCAAAATTGGAGTTACAATACATCATCGAGCTCAAGGAAATCAAGCAATACCCAAATGAGCTGGTATGGGAATTTGATCAACGGTATAAAACATTAATGGAAAAGGTGAGTTTCGGGATGAACGATATGCACATAAGGAGTGGTTTATCACAGGGTCGGTACCACACATCTGCGGACCTCTAATGCAATAGAAGGTAGTGACTCAAGCCGAAGCGTTGGAGATTGCGCTAAAGCTGAAGGCTTCACCAATCGGCGAAGCGGGCATAGGTATGGATAGGATACAAGAACAGTTGGACAATTTGACACTTCAACTGCAAGATATGAAGAAGGGGAAAGAAGCTCACGAAGATATATGGTGCAGTAGATGCAAGACGGAAGGACACCATAAGGATAATTTCCTAGAATTTTGAGAGTATTTGCAGTCAGGTGCACCGAATCCCCTCAGTCAGGGAGGGATGCCTTGGTGTCGCATTTTTCAGACCAGAGGACATCGACCGGAAGAGTGCGTGTACCTACAGAAGATGGTATCGAATCCAGTGAATTTATATTGCAAATTTGTTCAATCGGTTGGCCACGATGAAAAAGAGTGCAGGGCTTACGATCTACTCCAAGAATGGACTGCAGATACATTTTTCATGAAGGGGGAAGAACAACCGGTGGTACAACAGCAACCACAGTATACTCAAACGAATCCTCACTATAACCAGCCACCACAGTACGATCAAGGGCATTATGGGCAACCGTAGAATGGTCAACCGCAATATTCCCAATCGCAATATCAACCGGCGCAGTATGGTCAACCACAATACCCACAACCACATTATGGTCAACCACAGTACCTACTATATGGGCCACTGCGAGGAGGTTTTAGAGGGGGATTCCGCGGAGTTTGAGGTGCTAGTGCAGGACAAGGAGGAGCTGTTGGATGTGGACGAGGGCCGATCATTGCACCGAGTGTAAACGAGGTGCTTACAACCCAGTATGGGGGAGATCCTGTAACATATGTCACATGTAATGTTTTCAAAAGTAATAAAATGTAAAAAGTAATAGTATGGGGGAGATTCTGTAACGGATGTCACATGTCACATGTCACATGTAATGTTTTCAAAAGTAATAAAATGTAAAAAGTAATAGTATGGGGGAGATCCTGTAACGGATGGCACATGTCACAGTTGTCACGTTTGTAGTATGGGGGAGATCCTGTAACGGATGTCACATGTCACATTTGTCACGTTTGTCACATTACGTTACAACCCAGTATGGGGGAGATGTTGTAACGTTTGTGACATTTTTCATGTTTGTCACATTTGTCACGTTTGTCACGTTACGTTACAACCCAGTATGGGGGAGATGTTGTAACGTTTGTCACATTTGTCACATTTGTCATGTTTGTCACGTTACGTTTCCATGTAGGAGCAACACAAGAAAGGGATCCAATTGCCCCAATTAAAAAATTAAAAGAGAGGGATCCAATTTCTTGAGGGGTAATTTTTTTCTTAATGTGTAAGAAATTTAAGATAAAACAAAAAGAATTACACCTCAAGGAATTGGATCCCTCTCGGTGCTTGATAGATCCGGGTTTGAGATGGATCTACGCTGGTATGTTACAATTGTGGGAAGCAGTGGCATTATCATAGGGATTTCCCAAATCCAACACCATGGTGCACTTATTGCAGTGTTGTGGACCATGGTGTCGAAGACTATCCGCAGCTCATCACGAAGTGGAAAACCAAGAACCTACCCCCCCCTCCACCGAATCAACACCAAAATACACCACTAGCGGTGCAGAAGATATCAACAGAGGTGAGAATTCACACTACGACTGTTGGATTAGTGACCTAAGGAGGAGCTGTGACAGGAGTCGACAGGTCACAGGCTAGCGTCCAACCAACAGCATGGAAGCGTGTCACATTTGATGTGGAAGTAGAGAGGGATATTTTCTTGAAATCACAGGATGCAATGAGATAGAGGAGGCAGTCACCTCTGCACTAGGAAGAAGTTACCTATGACATGCCACCGACATTCAACACGACGAATTAGTAGAGAAATGATAACACCTTAAGAGCCTTCTTGGAAAGTTTCTTGGAGTTTGCAAAAGATTAGGACGCACTGGCAGAAATATCTAGCTTGTTGAATCGGAGGGAGGGTGCATGAAAAGAACGCATGGTCAATCGAATCCACAAGAGGAAGACGGGAAGAGAAATGAGGATGTCTACACAAATTAGGGCATTTGATGTCGACTCGATTATCTCGGACGGTTAGACGTAAACATTCTAACCGAGCAGACCTGGTAAACAATGGGGAAACCATAGTTGGCCTGGTCACCAATACAGCTGCGGTTGGCGAATCAAAGTAAGGTTACTCCAATTGGTCGAGTGTGCCAGGTTCCTATTGAAATTGAGGGACTCAAAACATACGAAAACTTTGATGTGATAGAGATTTTCGACAACACAAGCCCCTATCCAGTGCTTCTAGGGATAAACTGGGGGATGGAGAACCAGACCATCATCAATTTCAGGAAACACACTATGTCGTTCGAAAAACGCGAGATGAGGGTAGTCGCACCTCTCAATCCCAAAAAAGGGAAACGATATGTTGAACTGACAAGAGATGAATTCACGGAAGGATGGGACAGTTTATACAACATATCCAGAGACTGCATTAATCCTACCACAGATGGAGAGTCGGGATGGCGCAGTTTCAGTTTGGCATCGTCAAAATTGGATGAGGTGCTTGAAAATTGGCAGAATCGGCTACATGAAGTGTCTTTTAGGAGGTGTGCATGGATCACAAAGTCGTTGCGATGGGTAGCCACAGAAGAGTGCGCACTGCCAACATACGAGGGGTTGCCCAAGTTAACTATATTTCTCACCGAATTTGAAGAAAAAGTGGCAGAACCACAACGTCTACTAGCCTTGGAGGAAGCCTTGAAGGCTACACTAGTGCAATGGTGGGTGGCACACAAGTCAAGTATAACAAACTGACCACTATGTCAACACCTAATGGAGGTTAGGTTTGATGACACTGCAGGATACAACGGAAGGAAGTATGATGGCCGAGAAGATCCAACGGAGCATTAGAATGAATGTCAAAGTCAATGAAGACTGCGGGAGAAACATGAATGGGTCCATGCATTCATTCACACAGTGGATGAAGTGCCACAAAGTTGGTATGTTGTAGAAAAACTGCGACGCAAAACAGTCTCATGGGAACAACTAACTATTGGATTTAGCCAAATGTTTAGTTTCTCCAACGAAAAACCCTTCATCCACAACGCATTACAGGTGATCTGTGAGAAGGTATTTGAAGCAGTTCTGATAGAGCAACCAATGGGACTTTGGTGGACTGCGACACCGAAAATGCTGATGGAATGCTATAACATAATAGGAGAACCAGACGATGAGGATGACCCGAGGGCTACGTATATACCGGAGTTAGAAGGAATTTGCAGTGTCGAGGCACCAAAAATGCCTTTCGACAAGTTTTAGCAACCGTTGAAAATCAAGAAAGTGAACATTGGGTCAGAGGAGAATTTGAAGTTTGCAAGTATTGGAGATTATTAGGATGAATCGACCATTGCCAAGATTATTGATTTGTTGCATTAGTTTTAGGATTTGTTCGCAATGAAATTCTCGGAGATGAAAGGAATTTCTGGGGACTTAGGCGAAATGAAAATCCCCCTGAAACCGATGCGAAGACAGTAAAGAAATGACCTTACTAGTTGAATCTGAGGTAGAAGGAGTGGGTACACGCTGAACTTGAGAGAATGTTGGATGTAGGAATTATAGAACCAGTGGAGGAATTGGAGTGGATCAGCCCGATGGTGGTCCAGGATAAGAAAACTGGCGAATTTTGAATCTATGTTGATTTAAGAAAGTTGAATGATGCATGCTTAAACGATCCATTCTCGACACCATTCACGGAGGAGGTGCTCGAAGGGGTAGGAGGTCAGGAAATATACTCCTTTATAGACAGATTTTCAGGATACCACCAGATAAAAATTGCAAAGGAGGATTGGCACAAAACAACGTTCATCACAGAATGGGTATGTTTTCAGTATACGGTGATGCCATTCGGCCTGAAGAATGCACCAACAATCTTCTCCAGACTGGTAGTTGTTGCATTCAAGGACTACATCCATAAATTTCTTGCAAAATATATGGACGATTGGACAGTGTACAGGTTGGTTAAGGATCATGTTGTGAATCTGAGGCTGATGCTGGAAAGATGTCGACAACACCAGATTTTGTTGAACTTGAAGAAGTGCATTTTCTACGCTCCATTTGGGATTTTGTTGGGACACATTGTATGCTAGGAAGGGATGCTGGTTGATCCTGCAAAGATTGCAATTATTGTCGATCTACCACCACCAACAACTGTAAAGAAATTAAGAGCGACATTGGGACACATAGGATAATACCGGAAGTTTATCAGAGGTTATGTAGCAATCACGACACCGATGGAAAAACTCATGAAGAAGGATTCCAAGTTTGAATGGAATGAAGAATGCCTGAAGAGTCTTGACATATTGAAAGCAAAGATGGGATCAACACCCATATTAGTGTTTCCAGATTGGATGAAGGAATTCCACGTTCATGTTGATGCATCATCAGTCACACTAGGAGTTATATTAGCTCAGCCAAGAGAAGGAGTGATTGACAACCCAATTGCATTCGCAAGTATAAAGTTGTCTACTGCGGAGAAGAATTATACGACAACGGAAAGAGAAGGTTTGGCAATGGTCTACGCTCTACAGAAGTTTCGACATTATCTACTAGGAGGTCATTTTAAAATGTTCACTGACCATTCAGCACTCAAGTACCTAGTGAAAAAGCCTGTGTTTGGGGGGGGGGGATTTGTTGATGGTTCTTACTCTTTCAAGAATTTGAATTCAAGATAATTCTAAAGATGGGGCGACTGAATGTAGGACCGGATCATCTGTCGAGGATAGAATCAGGAGAAGAACCAAGGAATATTGACGAAGGGCTGCCTAACACCCAATTATTCAGCGTCGGCATGGTAGATGACCATTATGAGCACATTATTCAATTTTTGGCAACTGGGACGACACCGGAGGAATTCACTACAAACCAAAAGAAACAGTTAGTTGTCAGGGCTGCAAATTTCCAACTAATCACTGGGAAACTATACAATATGGGACCAGATGAAATACTTTGATGGTATGTCCTTCCACATGAATAGGAAAGGATTTTAGCAGAATCTCACGATGGCATCGCAGGGGGACACTATGGAAGACGTGCCACTGGTAGGAAGATCCTTTGAGATGGACTTTGGTGGCCGACGCTGCACGCAGATGCGGCAGACTATGCAAAAAGATGCGATGTATGCCAAAGAATAGGGAAACCGTCACGAAGGGACAAAATGCCCTTAGTACCTCAAGTGGCACTACAGGATTTCGACAAGTGAGTGGTTGACTTTGTGGGACCCATCAACCCCCCAGGAAAAAGAATAGGGTCACGATACATAATCACTGCGACAAATTATTTGACACGATGGGCGGAAGCTGCACCAGTGAAGGACTGCACAGTGGCAACTGCAGTACGGTTTCTCTTCAACAACGTGGTCACTAGGTTTGGATGCCCAAATATACTGATGAGCAACCGAGGCACTCATTTTGTGAAAAAGACAATCAGAGTGATGACGGAGGAGTTTCAAAGTCAACATAGAAAGAGCACCCCCTACCATCCATAAGCTAACGAGATAGTTGATGCGTTCAACAAAATATTGGAGCATGCACTCACAAAGGTGTGCAACACAGACCGTGATGATTGGGATTTGAATATTCCAATGATGCTCTGGGCGTATCGCACAATTTTCAAATGCATGACTGGTTAGAACCTGTTCAAGCTCGTTTACAGATAGGAAGTAGTCATGTTGATGGAGTATATTGTTCCAAGTCTGTGCATCGTGCAGCCACAGGGATGAGTGATGATGGAGCACTTGAAGAATTATTGGCACAACTGGTACAACTCGATGAGGATCGGTTCATCGCAGGATTGCATCAAAAGGTAGAAAAGGATCGACAGAAGGCTTGACATGATCAAAACGTCAAACCAAAGCATTTTCAGCAAGGAGACATGGTTCTATTATACGACAGTAAGTTTGCAAAGCATCCAGGTAAGTTGCAGATGCATTGGTTAGGTCCCTACATAATAGATTTTGTCATTGACGGAGGTGTGTTGCAGTTAAAAAGTTTAGATGGCATATTGTTTCCAAAGCTAGTAAACGGGAATCAGTTGAAACCCTATCGTTATGATCAGGCACATAGCGACTGAGAAGATGGAAAAAAGAAGCAATAATGACACAAAAGTGGAAGCATGGCAAGACCAGATGCTCATCGACGTTTAGCACGCTGGAATGGGAGCATGGTGAGACCATATGCTCGTTGATGTTTAGCATGCGCGAGCCCACTCAATGCATCATTACTGTGGCAAGGAATCACCAGAAGACGGCGGAAGCTTATGATGACACACTTGAGGATAGAATCCAATGAAACTGTGAAATATTTGATAATCGTGCAGCGAGCACATGAGGAACACACATAAATACAAGTGAAGAAGAGTTGGGATAATGAAGGTTTATGTGCATTGGCAATGAATTTAGTCAGTTGAATCAGCAATTCTAAGGAATCTGTGGAAATGGTACATTTCATTTCGAGCAGAAGAACTCCAGGTGTGCTAAGGGCAAGGACGATGATTGTGCATGAACAACCAACGAAGGAAGTGGCGCAGAAAATTGGGAGGAACATAAATGAAGTCTCACCTAAGATTTCTAAGAGAGTGGTAGTAGTTAGAAGAACCATGGTCCTTGCAACCACTAGAACACCAAGGGAGGAGGCCCGTTGGCTCCAATAGTGGACGGTAAAATGCGTGAAACAAATGTGCCAGAGAAGTTGGCATGTTTCACAATTTGGCGACGTCGATGAACTTTTTCCCAGCCCGAGACATGAATGAAGCACACCAGCAGGCGCAAAAGGGATATATGATGAAGGTTTAAAGAGACTGGAGGATGAGTTCGATAAGTACATTACAGTGACCAAGAGACTGGCGGACGGGTTCGAGGAAGCACACAATAGCAAACTAGAGCAGTACCAGAGGTGTCTAGCTGAGGTGGCTCGAGGGCGAGCCACAAGTTTGTGTTGGGGGCCTGTTGGCATGGGGTTAGACCGCATAAAGTGCGGAAGCTAACAATAATGAAGAAGGACAATCCGTGGAAGAAAGGACCATTTGCGGAGAAAAAGGAGCCGACGGAAGCACAAGATTGGTTTAGTTAGTTAGAATGGGTCATGTGGACCATTTTGTAACCACTTTAGTTTCTATAAACAGGAGTATGATTGTAATCCTAGGGGAATCATATCATTAGAATAATCCTGGATAGAGATCATAAGTGGTCGATAGATGTGCAGATGAACTCTATAATGTTTTGCTCCATTTTTCACAGTTTTGTATGAATCTGCGATAAGGTGTTTTGAACTATTTTTGCGAAGGTTATATCGCAGGTTTTGATGAATGCGTGAAGATGTTCGGTTATGCTTATCTCTTGTGTCTTTGTTCATGTTAAATGATGAATGTGAATTCTAGTTGCGGAATATTAAAAGCTTTATGGTTTGGTAAATGCTGTTGATGCGAATGTTAGTTTAACCATGATAATGCAGATGTTGATTATGCACTAAATATGCGAAGGATGAATGAATGAATGAACAGTTAAATGTGATGCGACGACAAAATATCTGGTTTCTATAGCTATAGAGTGAGATTTGATGCATGTCCTCCCCCCACTACGGAAATCTGGTTCCTGCAGCCCCTTTAATCATCTCGGGTGAGACCTCACTCGCTCTGCGAGTATTGTTGGAAAGGGTAAAACCTTTATGGGCTGGTGTTTAAGGGAGTATGGTTGATGTTTGTGTACAGTAGTGCGAAGTGAACCCCTGCCGATAGCCACTGTGTCAACATACCACTTTTTGCCTCCATCTTCTTCCTTCAACCTATAAACCCATTTATTTTGCAATGCTCTTTTACCTACAGGAAATTGAACCAAATCCCAAGGATGGTTTCTTACCAATGAGTCCATCTCCTCATTCATTCCTTGCTCCCACTTCTTTCTAGTTTCCACCATAATCAATCATCAATAAATAATACATTGAAGGATAATATCGTTCAAGGGTCTACTTAACCTGGTATATATTCTAACAATTGCAGGAGTTTTAGGTACTTGTTGTTGTTCTTGATTTTCTGGCACCTTTGGAACTTCATTTTCTTTGATTTCATCAAGCATTGTGTATTATGTGTTTTCCTTTTCATGTTTATTTCCATTCAATTGGTATTTATACATGACCTTTCCGTTGAATGCCACATCTCTACTCCTAATGATTTTGTTTTTTCATAATCCCATAAGCGATAACCAAAATCATCAACCCTATATCCAATAAAGATACACTTCTTGGATTTAGCATCAAGATTTGTTCTATTTTCTATCAATATGGACAAATGCTTCACAACCAAAAGTTCTTAGAAATGAGTAGTTTACCTTTTTACTTGTCCATGCCTCCTCTGGAAAACCACCATCCAAAGCACTTGGAGGCCCTCTATTTATTAAGTAAACAATAGTATCTACAACATCTTCCCAAAACTATAAGGGCAAGCCTGCATCTAATCTCATACACCTTTCACGCTCCATGATTGTTCTATTCATCCTTTCTAACACACCATTTTCTCGTGGTGTTCCTGGGATTGGCTTCTCTCTACGAATCCCATGGTATGAACATTAACTATCAAACTCCTTTCCGCGGTATTCACCTCCATTATCTGATCCAAGACACTTCAATATTTTTCTTGTCTCATTCTCAACCAAAGCTTTCCATTTCTTAAAAGTAGCGAACACATCAGATTTATGTCTAATGCAATAAACCCAAGTTTCTCTAGTTGCATCATCAATAAAAGTAACATAATAATGAGATCCACCAAGAGATTGTAACTAATTCAGTCCCCATACATCTGTATGCACAAGCTCTAACTTTTCACTCTTCTTTTGTTTCCCAACCCTAAGAAATATGACTCTCTTTTGTTTTCCATAAACACAGTTCTCACAGAATTCCAAACTTACCTGCTTCAGATCTAGCAGCAACTTCCTTGAGTAGAGCATTTGCATCCCCTTCTCACTCATGTGGCTAAGCCTATGATGCCACAATGTTGTATGTTTTCCTGTGGAAGCTAAAGCAATATAACAATCAATACTATGAGGACATAAATACAACATACCTATCCTGTCTCCTTTTTCTACCACAATCGATCCTTTAGTGATCTTCCACCACGTTTCTCCAAACGTAGATAAACATCCACCATCTCCCAACTGCCATGTTGAGATCAAATTTATTTTCATAGTAGGAATATGCCTTACATCTTTCAACAACCATTCACCTTCATTCTTTAACTTTATCTGTAACTTACCCATTCCAACAATTTTAGGTGGTTCATCATCACTCGATAAAACATGTCAAAAATCACCTTCAACATAATCATAAATAAATTTGTTATGGGGTGTAGCATGACATGAAGCCCATGAATCTATTACCCAGTAATCACTAGTATTATCTAATGCAAGAATCAAAGCATCTTGGAACACATCACCTGCTACATTTGCTTCATGAGTAGTCTCTGTTGGACACAATGGCACACTGAGAGGGGGGGTGAATCAGTGTGCTAGCAACTCCATACTTTTTCACTTCTCAATAACGTTAAGCATAGTTCATCGTTTACATTACATTACCAAGTACATCATCATTCATCAACTAATCAACACTTGTTATATTACTACATAAGCATGTCATCAACATAGATCATAACAAGAGACACATCACAAGACAAGTATAGTAAACTTTCTTTATAATTTTATTTGATGTATAATGGAAGACTTCAATCTTCGTGAATACATCAACACCAACTGACTAAAGAGAACCAAATCCTATTCCAAGACCCAGCTTGGTTTTCTTAGCTCCAACTAAGATGGGGTGAGGTATCAAAACCTCAAATACAAGACTTAGCTTGCCATCACATATTGATCACTATAATCAATTATATCATTGTCAAATCAGTTTATATCACTATCATTACAAATCTATTTATGTCATATCATGGCTGTCACTGTCAAGCTAATCAGAGCACTCATTTGTTTAAGCAATTCAAATGTTTGCTCACCTAGATAGGCTGCTCATATAGTCATGCTTATCTTTTCAACTCCCTTTTTTCTCATCACAATGTCAACCAGTGATACTAGACTTAATCACCACTTATCTTGCACAGTCATATGGCATGTCATCATTTGATCTTCAATTTACAGAACTAAATAGTTCTCCTTGGCTGCCAAAGTCACAAATGAAATGCTACTTCAGACTTGAAGAAGAATGTTTAACTCACTTGAATGCTTCTGGTATGATTTGAAGTTATGTTCAATCTACTAACTCAACCTCAATCGTTAAGAATCATGCCAAGTCGTCATACAAGGAATCTGCTCCTCAAATTAAGCCAAATAATCAACTCCAACCACAATCAAATCAGCTTTGTAATCAACAACAAAAAAGATCGAAAGGAACATGCTTAATGTTTGCCTTATGTACATAGATGTGCAATTAAAAATTATTCAAGTGTATGTCCTATCTTCAATGTAAATTCAGAAAGAATCATCTCACTACACAGTCCACTTTGGTCAAGAAGTCAACTTAGTTATACAACCAAATCTGAGCTTAGTCTCAGTAAAAATTGCCATCTAACTCAGTCAAGAGTCAGTCACAATTAGCTATTAATTGCACTCAGAATTTGTTCTTACTGTCAAGGTTTTTCTCCAATATATGAAGCACATTCAGATCGAAATTAGAGCCTGATGTATGTTGCCTTAGTGCACCAAAATCTAATCTTGATGATGGCCATAACTTCTCACATAAATCAGACCTGCGGCTGCCTCAGAACTCCACCTTTTAACCTGAAATTCAAAGCTCTATTTTCAATTCAAAGTACACTAACAAATGAGGTCATGGCCCTCTTATTTATATAGAATATTTGTCATGTTTCTGGGCCGACCTTGTAAGTATTTTTTTTATTTATTATTTATTTTGATTCCCTTTTAAAAACCTTATTTAGACTGAGCCGGCTTTACACTTTATTTTTATTCAAGTTTTGATCCCCCTTTTGACTGGGCTGACATAATCATATTAGAACTGCCATGCCAGGGTAACTTAACATTCTCTTTACCCTTTTTTAGGGTGAATTTCAAGCACATACCAAGTGGACTTTGATTCACCTTCAAAAGAAATATTAAATATTTGAGAAGGGCTGCCATGTTAATATCTTCAAGTGAGGGAACCACGTCATATCATAAAAGGGTCTCTTTCTTTGCCACGTCATCACATTCTATCATGTTTGTGGATATAAAGACCAACAAGCAATGGTTCCAAATTCTTCAAGGACATCCTCGCCATAGCAAGAAGGCTTCTTCAACACAGTCATCGCCATCTCAACCATATATGCAGGAGTGTGAGGGAATCACCATCATAGTTGCAACAAGGACCATCAAGCTACCAATTGTGCGGGATCCATGACCAGGGTAATTTTTAAGGGCGAAATTTCGTCAATTGGCTATTTTTCGGGCTTTTTTTCAAAAAATAAACTCACTATTTGGTCATTTTTAGTCTCTAATATCACCTATATTTACATAAAATATGTTTTTTTATCATACTATTTGCCAAAATTTACACATTTCAGTAGTAAATTGTATGTTTCATATTTAATATTCTCCTACCTATCTATATACATGTTTTTTCCAATCCAAAATAATTGCCTAGGATACTATACTTCAGTCTAATATTAGAATCCTTAAAAAATACCTTGTCCATGACCCCATCAAGTCATAACACCTTCAACAAATGACCACATAATGGGTCATTTGTGCCACCTAGTGCTCCAAAGAACATGCCATCTGTGAATGGGTTCCTTTGTCAGTAATGCCTTTCAGCCTTGACATCAATGACAACCATACACAAAAAAATCCCCCTTTGTCATTGATGGCAACACTTCTTCAAATTTCTCCCCCTTTGACATTAATGAAAAAGGGACAAACCTGTAATGTATGCACCCCCTTTCATGTAGACTTCTTCTTTTGCTGAACCGTCTGCTCCCCATGTTTGATAGGATTTGCTTCTGTTATCAAAAGTCAAAAGTCTGCTTGGAGTTCCAAGGGTCATCTCAAACATTCTTGGATGAAGGATTTGACTATAGTAGGATTTTCTTCTTTGTAATTCTATGCTTTCCAAAGCCTCCAACTAAACCCAAGTCTTCAGGAGTCCTTCAATTCTTATGCTAACACAAGTTGTCTGCAAATAATATATTTACTTGGCTATTGGAGTAAGCTTACCAATATAATTGTGTATACGCTTCCACTATTACTTTGGATGCTATGTACCTTGTTCTTTTCATGCACATCATCATCTCTTATCATGGAAATACTGTCAATTGCTCTTCTCAAAGCATTTAATGGGTGTCTTCTCTATGAATAGTACAAAAAAATTCATACAATGATAAAAATATTGATAACCAGCTGGATTGTAACCAATTATATTCCCAGTATAATTCATACAATAAATGTTTCTTGAAGTCATCCCTTCCAATCATATCCAAATCTAGAGAGAGTCGATTTATCACTAGTGGATGGGAAGTTACTACTCCCAGTAACTGGTACACTTCATCTACAATCATCTAGTAAATTCATAAAAGGTAAGCATGCATTAGGGACAATCTTCCATAGATCTCTATGTTGCTTCACTTCATTTTCTTCAACTGCTACCTCTACCATAATTTCTTCTTTTTGCTTCTTGGCTCCCCCTAAGAATTTGTTGTACTTCTTCTTAACTTTTGTTTCCTTCCCTTGGCTTTGATCCCCTTAACAAATATGTAGAATCCCCTGCTCATATCCTAATCAAGGGGTCAATTCAACTCTGTCCAACTTGTCTTGACATGTCTAAAAAGAGAAGTGTATACAACTATTGAAAACTTCACTTGTATTTGAAACGCTTAGAAGACTTATCGAGTCACTTTTTGTCAGATTAAAGCATTCACTGTCTAGTAAAATCAGACTTGTTATTACTTTCCAAACCAAGGTTTTCACTCTCACATGCAAGTTAGTCTACCTTTCAATCATTTGTGAACTTCACACGACTTATGGTCTGTTGATACTTTGAATGGTGCCAATTCAATTAGTATTTCACATCACTTTACCTATGATTTATATGTCAAAACAGGAATTTAACTTTCATATGTAAATATTGATCTCTACTCTTACCAAAAGACTGATGTATCTTCAAAAGAGGGTTCCCAAATTCGACAAAGACTGATATATCTTCAAACAGGACCGAGTCTGTATTAGGAGACATAAGTTTGAACTTCAAATGCCTTAGTAAGCTTGAAACCAGTGCAATATTGAAGACATCTTTTTATGTATAAGAATGTCTCTATATGTTCTATGGAGAATGATATTGCATGTGCCTTCAAGACTTTGGTTGCCTTAGTAATTGAGATTGATACACAAGATCAGACTATCTTTGGATTTTTTTTCTTCTTATGTGCCTGAATTCAATGTTTTATCTTGTTGTTACTAGCAACTGTAGGATTATACCTTCTCAAGGAGAACCTGAGACTTAAGTTGTGCTTGATCTATATCTTATGCACCTACAGTTGCTTCTTGTCAAGGATTGAACCCATCAACTATCTCTGTATTTACAGGAAGCTTCATCCATGAACTCTAAGCTTGTGTTTAATGTTTTGCATGTTATGACCTAAACCTGAGTTGGCATGGCCACGAGCTATGTACATAGAAAATCAGATCAAACCTATGGATAAGGATGGATCTCCCTCTACTGCATTCAATTATCTCTTATTCACCCAAAGTTTAGAGATAATAGTTTTTTCATCACCGAAAATAAGAGCTATAACAACATCCTTCATACTGCAGCTACCTTCATCCGAATTTCATAGCAAACCAAATACCTCCTCCTGCTTCTTGAAAGAGCCATCAGCTGCTCTTTCCTACCCTTGAGTTCCTTCTCCAAACTCCATGAACTCAAGTGCTCCAAGTTCTTTTAGGGACCTCAGAATTGGATTTCCATATGGAATCCATCTCCTTTGCAATGGTCAATTTCTCCTATATGTAACTGCTCGGTGTTTTTCATCCATACTTGTTCCTTGGAACTTATTTTTCCACATTTGCTCCTTCATCATTATTTGTCTTCCTTGGTTCATTGGATTTCCTTGTTGAGTTGAATAAGAAAATTCTCATGGATTGTCTCCTTGTATTCCAACAGTCTTGAGCTTTGCTCCCAAATCCATTACAACTGTAGCATCTTGGATTCTCATTGTATAACAGTGGGAAACAATATGGCCAATATGGTTGCATCTCCAACATCTAATTGTATTGTTGGGAGTCCCAACACTTCTTGCATGAGATCTGCAATCCAATTCCTTATGACCAAAATCATTAAATGAGTAGCAATAACCATTGAAACCATTTTCATACATGGATGCCCGATTCCACCTTGAGGATGTCTCTTTTCTGAACTTGCCTTGAGGATTAGGACTAACTCCTTGATGTCCTCCAATTTTTCTGATGTCTTTTGCAGGTATATGAGGGGCTTCTTGACTTTCACTTTTGGGGGATGATGAGCTTGCTTCAGTATTCTTAGGATTCTTTGAGCCATCTTCATATTTTTTTGCTTTCTTCTTGTAACCCAAGCCAGTCTTGTCAAAAGGGGACATTTGACAACCCAATATCTCATCTAGAATGACAAAGTTGTTGT
Organism: Larix kaempferi; assembly: GCA_027924585.1. Taxonomy (NCBI): domain Eukaryota; kingdom Viridiplantae; phylum Streptophyta; class Pinopsida; order Pinales; family Pinaceae; genus Larix; species Larix kaempferi. Next base: position 13,766,742 of record BSBM01000089.1, on the reverse strand, counting down.
TGAACTTCACATAGGCACTTGACTTGTCATTCTTCTTCCTGAGATAAACCACTTCCATTTCAATATTTTCACAAGTATTCTCTCTTTCATCCAATTGGTCCTTCAAGACTTCCTCTATCATTTTGGCTTCCTCAAGTTGAATCTTCAAATCGACATTAGCCTTCCTTGTTTCTTCGGGATTTTCTGAATCTTCACTAGACTCTCCTTGACTAGTAAGTTTAATCTTTAGTCTTTCAACGTCACTTTCTTTCTCTTCTGGATGATCTTGTAAATATTTGTTCTTGTGTTTCAGTTTCTTGAGCAATACCATTGTCTCCTTTTGGTATTTTTCGAAGGACCCAAATTTTTTCTTTTTAAGCCTCAAATTGTACTTGAGATCAATATCCATTAAAATATGTGATATGTAATCTCTCTTATCATCCGCAAGTTCATTTTCAATGTCATCATAATCAATGATACTGCAATTAGAAAGATCTTTACCTTTACTAATGTCTTATGCTTGCACTTCCTTTTCTTCTTGGTTCACATCTTCAGTGGGCTTGACTTATGTTTCTTGCTTTCTTTGTTCGATGTCTTGTCTTCCTCTTTGGTATTCACTTTTCAAATTGAACCATAGGTATTTGGATGAAGTGTATTCCCCTACACTCTCTTTGACTGAGCTTGGAAGTCCATCCATCAGGAATTTCAAGGTGGTTGTGTTGTCCTTCTTGGCTTCTTTCTGTGAAACTGACTTGGACTTCCTTTTGGAACGAACGGCTGGATTGGTTACAATTTCCCAAACACCAAAATCATTCAAGTAATATTTCATTTTGCTTATCCATCCGAAATAATATGTTATGTCAAATTCTGGAACATCATTGCTAGGGAACTCTTCTTGTGCATCCATTGTGTGTCCATTGATCTCCTTCAAGCTAACAAGGCTTGTGGTGAAGGATAGCTCTGATACCAATTGTTGGAAAAAATGGCACACTGAGAGGGGGGTGAATCAATGTGCTAGCAACTCCATAATTTTTCACTTCTCAATAATGTTAATCAGAGTTCATCATTTACATTACATTACCAAGTACATCATCATTCATCAACTAATCAACACATGGCATATGACTACATAAGCATGTCATCAACATAGATCATAACAAGAGACACATTACAAGACAAGTATAGTAAACTTTATTTATAATTTTATATGATGTACAATGGAAGACTTCAATCTTCTTGATTACATTAGCACCAACTGACTAAAGAGCACCAACTCCTATTCCAAGACCCAGCTTGGTTTTATTAGCTCCAACTAAGAAGGGGTGAGGTATCCAAACCTCAAATACAAGACTTAGATTTCCATCACATATTGATCACTGTCATCAATTATGCCATTGTCATTACAAATATATTTATGGCATGTCATGGTTGTCACTGTCAAGCTAATCAGAGCACTCCTCTATTCAAGCAATACAAATGTTTGTTCACCCAAATAGGTTGCTCATATAGTCATGCTTATCTTTTCAACTCCCTTTTCTCTCATCAAAAAGTCAACCAGTGATATCAAAATTAATCACAACTTATCTTGCACAGTCATATGGTCTGTCATCATCTGATCTTCAATGTACATAACTCAATAGTTCTCCTTGGCTTCCAAAGTAAAAAATGAAATGCTACTTCAGACTTGAAGAAGAATGTTTAACTCACTTGAATGCTTCTGGATATGATCTAAAGTTATGCTCAATCAACTAACTCAACCTCAGTCGTTAAGAATCATGCCAAGTCCTCATCCAAGCAATCTGCCCCTCAAATTAAACCAAATAATCAACTCCAACCACAGTAAAATCAACTCTCTAATAAAAAGCAAAAGAGATCAGAAGGAACATGCTTAATTTCTACCTTATGTACAGAGATGTGAAATTAAAACTTATTCAAGTGTATGTACTATCTTCAATGTAAATTCAGAAAGAATCAGCACACTACACAGTCCAATTTGATCAAGAAGTCACCTTAGTTCTACAACCAAAACTGAGCTTATTCTCAATAAAAATTACCATCTAACTCAGTCAAGAGTCCATCACAATTAGCTATTAATTGCACTCAGAATTTGTTCTTACTGTCAAGGTTTTTCTCCAATCTATGAAGCAAATTTAGATTGAAATCAGAGCTTGATGTATGTTCCCTTAGTGAACCAAAATCAGAGCTTGATGATGACCAGAACTTCTCACAAAAATCAGACTTGCAGCTGCCTCAAAACTCCACCTTTTAACCCGAAATTTAGATCTCTATTTTCAATTCAAAGCACACTAACAAATGAGTTCGTGGCCCTCTTATTTATACAAAATATTTTTCATGTTTCTGGGCCGACCTTGTAAGAATTTTTTTATTTTTTATTCCCTTTTAAAAACCTTATTTAGGATGAGCCGACTTTACACTTTATTTTTATTGAAGTTTTGACCCCCCTTTTGACTAGGCCGACATAATCATATTAGAATTTCCATGTTAGGGTGACTTAACATTGACTCTTTACCCTTTTTTAGGGTGACTTTCAAGCACATATCAAGTGCACTTTGATTCACCTTAAAAAGCATTATTAAATATTTGAGAAGGGCTACCATATTAAGATATTCAAGGGAGGGAACCACTTCACATCATAAAAGGGTCTCTTTCTTTTCCATGCCATCACATTCTATCATGTTTGTGGAGATAAAGACCAACAAGCAATGCTCCCAAAGTCTTCAAGAACATCCTCGCCATAGAAATAAGGATTCTTCAACACAGTCATCACCATCTCAACCATATATGCAGAAGTGTGAGGGAATCACCATCATAGTGGAAACAAGGACCATCAAGCTACCAAGTATTTGGGCTCCATGATCCCATAAAGTCATAGAAACTTCAACAAATGACCACAAAATGGGTCATTTGTGCCACCTAGTGCATGCTCCAAAGCACACACCATCTGTGAATGGGATCCTTTGTCATTAATGTCTTTCAGCCTTGACATCAATGACAACCATACACAACAGTCTCATGTTTTCCATCTCCTTTCTTATTTATAGTTTTGTAGTCTTTCTTTAGATGTCCTTTGTTTCCACAGTTCTAGAACTCTACCTTTCCCAGTCTAGAATTGGATCCACCCTTCCTGGACTTGCTATGATTACCTGGGTTCTTTCCTCTCTCTCTTTGTCTTCCCCTTCTCTCCTTGGTCAATGCATTACCTGATGTCTCACCAATACTTTTCCTTCGCATTTCCTCGCTAATAATGACACCAACACCATCATCAAATTTCAAAGTGTTTGAACCAAAGACAGATTTACTTACATCCATGACCAAGCCGTTCCATCTTTCTGGTAATGAGCACAAGATCCACCTTTAATAAAAGTTCACATTTATAAAACTTAGCTTATTTGTAATCGTATTAAATTCATTTAAATGATCAGCAACAGATCCACCTTTAGACATCTTCATATTAAATAAACGCTTCATTAGAAATACCTTGTTGGAGGTTGAGGGGTTTTCATACATTTTACCGAATGTGCTCATCATACCCTCCGTTGTCTTTTATTTTTAGATATTGAAAGACACCGACAAATACAGGCACAGTCATATTGTTCCCAGTTCCTTTCTGTTAAGAACATCCCATTCTTCATCCTTCATAGTCGTCGACATTTTTGATTTTCCTCCTAATGGTAGGAATAGATTCTTCCGATATAGATAGTCCTCCATTTGCATCTTCCATAACTGATAGTTTTTGCCATTAAATTTCTCGAACTTGAACTTTCCTTCTTCCACCATTTATCCCACTCGAACCAGGAACCCTTCTTTCCTACAAGTTTATCTGCCAAATAGACCTTTGGATCTGATACCAATTGTTAGAAAAACATGATCGTAGAGCAATAACAATAGACAAGATGCAAATATAAATCACATAAACACAATACAAGAGACACACCAATATAGCGTGGTTCACCCAAGATGGGATACGTCCACACTAAAATTGTTAGTCCTTATTATTATACCATCCAACAAATGAAGGTATACAACCTACAACACATCCACTGCAACTTCCTCGTCACTCTCTCTCAGTCTCTCTTACAGAATCATAGAGATCTTTACAATACTACAATACATTACACATCTGTATTACAATGTCTTCCTTTTAAAGTGTAATTACCATGGGAAAATACCATGGGCTACTCTATACCATGGGCCTGTAAAATATTGGCCAACAAACAACCCAAAAATTTCTTTCGAGGGCGAATCCCCCGAACCCTTTCCAAGGGTCCGCTTGCCCCCAGACCCCACACAACTCCCACTTGGATGAGTATATATTCCACCCGCACATCATATAAAACTAGGGTACAAACATGGCTAAACAACAACATATCTCAATCAAGAAGATCAAGCTCCACAACCAACAAAGCAACCAACGAACTTGGCAGAGCACATCACACATGGCACACATAGTGGTTGAAAAACGAAATAGTCACAATGAGGGATACTAGGTTTCACACAAATATGGAATATAAATGAAAAATGACAAATAAATAGGGGCAAAAAACCTAACATGTGGAAACTAGCAAGAAAAAAAAAACATGAACCCACCATGGTGGAGGAGGACGACCATTGACAATTGACGGGAGAATAAATTCCAGATAGAACACATGCTGCTTATTTTGAGATCTCCCAGTTCGCGTCCCAAACATTTTTTGATACATTGAATCCAAGACAAAGGATCAATAGGTAAAATTATCATGAGTAAGAGGGAAATTACAAGGTCAAATCTAGTGTTCTTCTTCTGAATATGCCTCACCCTCCAGTTTGGAATTCTTACCCTAAGGAATGCAGGCCTGGTTCTGACTCCTATTGGGTGTGTGGTTGTCCTCTTAGTGTGTTAACCAATTGTAGACGTCTCTTTAGCATTTATTCCAAGCCATTGATCACTGAGAGAGGGATTCAAGGATGATAGTCCCGCAAGATTTTAAGGCTGTGAACGTGTTTTAACCTTTCTATTCATGATATAACACATCATGAAAGAGATGGAGGTCGACATCAATTTAGATAACAACTAAGATTCCTCAGTACTCTCATATTCATAACTCATATTCATAATAGTTATATGGAAATCGGGCTAGTGATGACCAGGAGAAACAATACAAAGATGAGGGGCATGCCTACTTCGTAGTACCTTCTTCTCTTTCCGCCCACATGGTGATTAATTTGGGTCACAACATTCCTGTACCTTCTTTCTACAAACTTAGAACATAGCAATTGTCATGTTTTTTAGGGAAGGTTTTTTGTAACAACATCATGTTTACTACACAAACAACATATTTTGCATAGGAAGGTGGATTTCGGTTACTTGTGTTCCACCTTCCTCATTCAGATGCACATGAAGAAAATTGAATTCCAAAAGACGCAGTGGCCATTAAGCTTTTGATGCAGCCTAAAAACTTCACCTACCCTAATCACATCGCCTTTAAAACTGAAACGAAGGCACCACATCAAGGATCACACATCAAAGGTAAGAAGGGGCACTGCTAGGTTCAATACCTGCAATTTTCCTTTTCACACTCAGTTATCCATGAGCCTAATAGGCGGCGATTGCAGGTAAGACTATGTTTTAGGTCCATCCATTAGGGTGAAAGAAGAGTGTCCTTCCGTTGGAGGTACGTTATGTTTTCTTGCACGCAATGTACTTTCTTGTCTATATTTTCATGACTGGCGCCTTCATGTGTGCAGGTTATCGTCAACACAATCTAAGGGGGGAGTACTCCCATTGTTTTAGTTTAACTCAGGTGGACCTGGAATGTTGAGAGCTGCGTAGGGTCTTGAAAACCTCATGTTCTCAGGGGTTGAACTAGCCATATCCTATTGTACTTGATGACTGTCAAATTTCATTCCATGAATACAAAATTTTATTTGGGCATATTAGTGTCTTTCCTCCACCCTTTCATTCAGTGTTGTTGTTGTTGTTTTTTTTTACATTTTACAAAAAATGTATTATATGTAAATAAGTGACCTGTAAATACTTTTTATTTATGTTACTAACTTGTACATAAAACTGATTTTTCACTGTTAGTCATAGGCCTCTCTGATGTTGTATTTTTAAAGCTAAAGTAGCTACTCTGTACTTTTTCTCAAAATCTGTCATATTTCAAAATCTACAAAATTTATTGAGCTAGATTTTATTGAATAAATAATATGCAAAGTTTCATGTTTTTTAATTAATATGAGCGCATCAACAAATCTGATTTTTCAAGCCGCATTTAAAAAATCATATTGTTTTTAACCTGCATTTAACAATATGGATTTAAGAGAAACAAAAGATTTCTTTTGCACATCAGAAGATTATTTTAAAATCTACCTAGACGTAAGAGGAATTAGAATTATCATTTCATTTTCATGCTAACATTTTTAATTAATATTAGCACATCAACAAATCTGATTTTTCAAGCCACATTTAAAAAATCATATTGTTTTTGACCTACATTTAACAACATGGATTGAAGGGAAACAAAAGATTTATTTTGCACATCAGAAGATTATTTTAAAATCTACCTAGATGTAAGAGGTATTAGAATTATCATTGCATTTTCATGTTAACGTCTAAAATGCAGATTTCCTGCTTTATTTAACATATTTACTTCATTTAATGGGTAATAAGTCTTTAACAAAACACACGTTTCAATCTTAATTTTAAATTACAAATATGAGTGAAATGACATACATATTTTTGGGCATTCAAATTTTATTCAAAAATTTACCTAGGCGAAATATAAATGGAAATTATTAATGCATCCTTCTACTCATGGATAAAACACTAAGTTCCTACTGTATTTAGTTAAATTAGTTTATCAATGGAACTTAGAATTTGAATGCATTAAAATGAAAGGAAATTGCAAATTTTGTTTTATACATTAAAGAAAGCAATCATAATTTACTTATATGTTAGAGTAGATTGAAATATTTATGCATTTATATACTCACGAATAAAGCTTTATTTTTCAGAAAATTAACCGCATCATGCATTTTCATAGTTTAGTAAATATTTTGCATGGTTAGATAGGTTGCATTTAGTTTCATTTATGGGCTAATGTTCTCGTCTTGAAAGTGTTATTGTATTTATTAGCATATATCATATCATGCTTTTAATAACTTATGTTTTTAATGCCATTGATCAATCCTTTGAATCTTATCTATCCGAGGGCTCTAAAAGCAACCTAAGCTTCCATCCCCATAGTCCCCTTGACTAGCCCTCTGAGAGTGTTTACGGTGTTGTTTCCAGAACCATGTCAAATTGAGCATCAACATAAATGGAGACTCTGCTGGGGAATATACTTCTGTCAATATTTTGAATCTTCTTAATCCAATCCCTTGGAATTCCGTTAAATCCTTGTGTCATTATTATCCAATCACGACCGTTTTTGGAGCTTGGTTAGTCATAAATATGCTATATGATTATTTTATCTTTTTTCATCACCTCCTTCTTTCGTCATGGATTTTTATGGTTCCTTGTCATTAGGGGGTATGTATAGTCAGCATAATCCCATCATTAACTCCATTAATCCTCAGAAGGTCATGAAGAAAGTGTGAATTTTTCAATATGAAGTCGATGTCGATCCTACAACTTGGTTTGTACCTTGATCTTTGACTCTATCCCTAACCACCTTCGGGAATGTCAAAAACTCAACTGAGTATCTGAGGATTTTTAACCGTATATCCTTTGGAGAGAATGAATCTATAAAATCATTCAACATCAGGTTTAGGAAGATGTATCACTAGATTCTTGAATTTATCTGACCTTCCCAAAAATTCGCCCTTGTCCAATATTGTCACTATATTCCTCTGCCTTACTGACACATATTAGAAGGGAGGTATATAAATTTATTTGGTTCTCCCTTACAGACATGCCACGAAATTGAATAACATTACAAAAGGATAGGGTTTCAAGTGAACCAATTCACCCGTAATACCAATATGTCCATGCTCCAAATGATGCAAGAAATGAATAATTAGATGACTTCATTAGAGAATAGGCTTATGAATAAGTCTCAGCTAGCTCTTTCTCAGTCTCTCCACCTTCTAATTCCACCTAATATGATGCAATCATATCGAGCCTCTTGCACGTCATTAGTGCATTTTTTGTGACAAGGGCCACAACCCATCTACTTGTAAACCCTACTTGTCATACCAAGAACGAGTAAAAAAGGGTAATACTTCTAAATCTAGGGAACTTATCGACAAAGGATATGCTTCTGCAACTAGGTATCAATCTCTATTTAGCCCAAAATTTTTATTTGATCCCAATCTTTCAATCAATAAGGACAATTTCAATCATGATCTTGTTGCACCTTTTATTCCTGATTCGAGACGTCTTATGATTGATCAAGCCAATCATTCTAGCATTGCATTCCAATATGAACCTATCTTTCCTGACATCCATGAATCTTATTTTATGGGGATTCATTTAGCAAATTTGAAGGCTAACATTGGTTCTTTTGATGCTCTTAGAGAGCCTGAGAAATATCATAGCATGAACAATGATCTCGCTTTCCCTTTCCCATCTATGAATTGTTATGAGACAATCATGCAAGATTCTCATGAGGTTTTCTCTTTCGAGGATGACATATCTCACTCTAAACCCAAGTATCATCCTCATATTTCTATTCATTAGGAATATGTCATTCGGCCTCGTCTTAATGCTCCATGTTTTTCCAATCCACAAAATAATTTCTTAATTAAAGACGAGGTCTATAATTTGCAATGCGATCACTAAGAAAATATTAATCATTTGAAAGGGGAAATTGATTCTTGTAAGGAGGTGAGTCATAATCTTGAACCTTTATAATCGGGTCTTGTTGTGATTGATAATTTTGACAAGCTTCTCATTTTTCCATCAATTCACGAAGGAGATGCTCAATCCCTTCCGGTTATGGGTGAGAACCTTGTTTTTCATGAGCCCACCCTTAATTTCGAATCTTATGTTTTTTAGGGAAGTCCTCATTCATTCCACAATGATTATTTCAATGATTTGATTCATGATTCTTGTTCACCTGACAAGGAATTTGAATTTGTGTAGCTCCCCGATGCAAAGGAACACATCATTCTTAAAAGTGAAGCCTTGTCTCGGGTTAACTTGCAACCTGTCTATGACAAATGTTCTAAAGTTATTATTGATCAAATTGATCATGAAGAAATCAATGCATATTCTATTATTGTTGATTCTAAAGAAGAAATTAAATACAATGACGAGCAATTTTTCATCATGGGTAATAATAATGATAGAGAGATTGATAAAGATTTAGTCAGTGTCAACTCAATTAATGTCAATGATTCTAAATTATTTATTCCAAGTCAATTTGACATGGTCAATGTGTTGAGCAGGGGAATTCCCGGGTTTGTTTTCAAGGATTACATTTGGGATTCACGGATTGATAAAATTTCTAGTCATGCTCGTACTCTCTTTACTTGCATTTTTTTTATTTTATTCAAGTATGACTATTTTTTCTCTTTTGAGTTTCATAATCAAACCTGTCTTTGCTTTGAGTGCCCATGATAAAAAATTTCATAATAATGTTGCAAGTAATAATGTGCATACCATTTTAGATGTATTCATATACAATAAATGGCATCCTACATGGTTTTCTTTTCTTCTTTTATATAAGTAGGAGTAGGATTGCATGTTAGTTGTAGGTCATGCATCTAACTTTTATTTTGTCACATTAGTTAGCGGCCTTTACTTTCCTAGTTTAGCAGTTTCATTTGCTTAGCTAGTTTATTTTCCCTTAATTTATTTTTGCAGTTTCCCAAATACGTTCTTATGGAATTTTACATCATTAAGTGCAATTCACCACTATGCTCTTTCACCAGATTGTTTTTTCATTAAACTCTAACATGATAACGTTAAATTTTGTTATACAGGAGAGGACATGACTATGAAGAGAGAAGAACTATTGGGAGGTTCCTAGTGATCGGCCTAGGGGTATGTCGAACTATTATTTTCTTACTGTTTGGGTTTACTAGCAGTTCTTTCATCCCTCTGCTTCGCCCATTTTGAAATGTTAGCCTTACGCTTTTCACTCCCTTCTCTTATCGGGGATTAAAATGAGTATATGTACTTGCTTCATGGCTAGATCTTTGTCGTGTTGGTTAGTCTTGTCGATTTTTTCCTAAGCCATTGTGTTTTTTTTTGTTGGGATAGATGTTGATGCTCAACATTGACATGATTCTGAAGCGTTGGAACACGATGCCAAAGGAAAACCTACTGAAATTTGTCGCAATACCATTTCATCTACACAGTTGTGTCTAGGGTGATGTTCTTGTAGCACCCATATCTTGTTTCGTCATTTCGCTTCCATATGATCCTTGCAACTGACTTACCATGTTGCATCTTATGCGTCATCATGTCATGGTCAAGTCAAGTATTGGCATTTTTTCATTTTGCATCTATTATGTCGTCATGCAAAGGAGTAAGTGTCATTGCATTCAGTTCATCACGTTGATTGTGTCCATATTTTGTTTTATAAAAACCGTTAATGTTTGACCCTTTTGGTAGTCGGTCAAAGTTTCTGCAAGTATTAATCATTTGTGTCTTGCTAGTTAAAATTTGCCAAAAGTGTGTCTTTCGTTAATTAATCTTCCATTCTTGTTTGTTAGTACCATCTTCATGACAATGTATGGAATGTCAAAAATAATCTGTTGATGCTCCTTTGCATAAAAAAATCCCAATATCCTCCATTTTGAAAATTCAAACTTACTCTCCCCTTTTCTAATGTTCACTTGCCAAATTTTATCAAAGTGCCTATTTTCCCCCAAAAAAAATTCCCTTGTCTATCCCTTCACAAAATAAAAACTAAAAAAACAAATTTATCCTCTCCCATAGCATTACCCATTTGCTTAAAAGTATATCCTTGTCATTATACCTTTCATTCCCCTTTAAAAGGGTTCATCATATAAAATTATGAAGTCTCATAAGCACTTCCTCATCTCACATTATCCCCTTTTTCTAACTAATTCCTTTACCCTACCCATTTTATTTCCCCTTTCACGCTTAAAAAAAATCTTTTACATTATCCCTTAGTATTCCCCATTCTTTTTTATTAAGGTCCCTTCTCTTAGTCTTCCCTGTGTCTTAAAAATAAAATATAAAAATATAACACTCTTTTGGCCTTCTTTTGCAGACCTAGGATTACCTTAGCCCATCCATCCTTTTCATTTGGTCAAAGCATATTTTCAATATTCGTATTATGGCATCAATTTTCTTGATATCATCAGTACCCGTAAGTTCCAAGCCTATGCTTAAAGGATCATGTACCTCTGAATGAAGACAAATTGAGGTGAATTGAAGCACTCATTGATGGATCGAAAGGAGAACCTCCACATGGTGATATTGTATGACTAATATGTTTTAAACTAAATCTGAGTTTTGTGTCACGATAGAGGGAATACCAACATCAGGGTTCAAGCGAGTGAAATCTTGATAACACCAAGAAGAAGTGGTGGCCCTTACAATGCACATGCTTGGAAGATTGAAGAAAATGAAGCGCAGGGGCAGTTGGTGGAGTGATCCACCAGTTGGCATTATTGCCGGATGCCAACATCGAATTCAACTAGTTCATCAACTGCGACAAGTTCATCGACTTCAACAAGCTCAGCGACTTCGACCAGTTCCTCAACTTCGACATGCATCGTCGACAATTGCAGCTGACGAATTACGACAGATTGGCTCTCTATCTTCCATTCGACTGTAACGGTTGAAATTCTTAAACCGTTCTAACTTCTCTTGTAACTGAACGTAACGAGAAGACAACCCAAGCGTTTTCAACACTCTATTTAATCATGTAAAATATTGTAATATACAAGCATAGAAGAATCCAGAAGTAGCAGAGTTTGCATTCCTGCATATTGTCTGTGTGTGTATGTTTATGTGCGTAGTGTATTTCCTGCTTTGATTATTATTATGCTTCTGCCATAACAGTACCAATTCATTCAATTGAACTGTTGTCCCCGTCGTGCACCTGGGCGCGTATAGATCATTGGTATTAGAGCAACTCATAGAGATTTATTCATAGCTTTGTTCGTGCTTAATTTGTGCGTAGACACTTCCATCGAAGTTACCTGACTTATGCATGTTCAAACACGCTCGTAAACTCATCAATCCAAGCATACACCACCTTCGAAGATGGCAGGAGAAACATACAATAGAAATGCAATTGATGAGATAGAGCAACTCATCGAGAGAGCTCTGGCTTGAAAATGAACGGAAATGTTCTCCCAATTCAATGAGATTCTCAAGCGATTTGCTTCGACGTCAGGAGGATTTTCGGCAAAATCAGTCCATTCAAGGTGCAAATGAATTTGGACATACCGAATCTAGAAGGCAAGATTGATCCGGAATCCGTCGAAAATTGGGTACAACAATTGGAATCATATTGCTCTGTGAATCAACTCTCGGAAATTGAAAATATCACCATTACATCCTTAAAGATGTCAACATCTGTGCACTGCTGGTGGGAGAACCTATCGACAAAGATGGAGAAAATTGGAGACCCCATAGAGACATGGGACAAATTTGTCGAATATGTCTGAAAGGAGTTCTACCCACCCAAGTACATTGAACAACAATATAAGAAGTGGCAGCAGCTAAGGCAATGGAAATACCAGTCCGTATAGAGTCACATCGACGAGTTTTAACGACTAATGGTTAGACTTGGCATTCAAGAAGAAGAGAAATTGCTTGTTCTGAAGTACGTCAGCGGATTGTCCCCATACATTCAGTAGGAGATGGATTTTTTGACTATCAATATGATTGCGGATGCATTCCACTATGCCAGTAAGATTGAAGCCAAGCTGAAATGAAAATAATGCTTCGCGACCAAACCGATAGGACAACCACCCGACAAGAAGGCACCAGCCGACTTCGACAAGTTAATATATTCTCAGCCAACTCTGCCAAAACAATATCATGGAAAAAAGCATTCTCAGAAAGACAAAAGGGAACATAGCAAACAACCCCCTATCGGGAAATGGTTTGATTACCACAATTCATCATGGCATGATACATCTGAATGCAAAGCTCGAAAGACATTTTTGGAAAAAGTGTCGACATCTGACTTGTTCAAAAAAAATATGGTAGAATCTGACCCAGAAGCAACGACCCTTTTGACATCGACATCGACCAATCCAACAGCCTCGACTATGGTTGACGAGGAGGAACGAGAGCGCCTATTCCATACACATATATGGGTTCAAAACAATCCATTGCATCTGATTTTGGATAATGGTAGCCATAAGAACTTTGTTTCTGAAGATCTTGTGAAGAAACTAGGTCTTGTTACCACTCCACATCCTCAACCTTATAACATCGGTTGGATGAAGGATGGACAGGAACTAAGGATCACTTGACAATGCAAACTCACCTACTTCATTAATCCTTTTGAAGATGAATTACTCTACGACGTGGCACCACTCTCCATATCCGATGCCTTGTTTGGGAAACCTTACTTACAGGATCGACATAGAAGTTACTAGTCATGACCTTAGAAGGTGATTGTCAAAATTCAGAACCAATGGTACGACATACCAGTAACCAGAGTGACGACCTACACCAACGGTTGCAATGATATTTGCTAAACAAATGAAGAATCTCATCCACCATGCTCATAAGTTCGCATTGATCATGATTACGCCGCAACATTCCAGGAAGACTGCAGCAACCAGTCGAATCACTGACTAGTGCAGCTCCCGACATAAGCAACAGATCGACAATATTCTTGATGAGTACTAGAACCTATTCCAAGAGCTAGACATAGTACCTCTACATTGTCAAGTAAAACACTCTATTGAACTTGCTCCTGGTTCTTCATTACCTGACGCATCTATTTACAGAAGATCCATTATCGAAAATGAAGAGATTCATAGACAAATTCAAGATTTGATCAACAAAGGTCATATCCGACCCAGCTCCTCTCCTTGTGTAATCCCAGTCGTTCTCGTTCCAAAGAAAGATGGGACTTGGTGCATGTGCATCGACTACTGCTCCCTCAACAAAATTTCAGTAAAGAATATATACCTTCTGCCATGGATAGACGAGCTCATCGACTGTCTGAAAGGTGCTAAATTATTTAATAAGATCGACCTCAAGTCTAGATATCATCAGATTCCAATCAAGCTCACAGATGTATGGAAAACTGCTTTTAAGACCAAGGAAGGATTGTTTGAATGGTTAGTCATGCCTTTCGGCTTAACCAATGCACCTACAACCTTGATGCGGTATATGGATGACATTCTTCGACCTTTCATCATCAAATGTGTCATTTTCTACCTCGACGATATATTGATTTTCATTTGATCATGGGAAAAACATGTCGAACAACTTCGACAAGTCCTTAACACTCTTCGAAAACATCGAATCTACTTGAACATGGACAAATTTTCCTTTGCGATGAACAACATCAAATATTTGGGGTGTGTAATTGACTCTGCAGGAATTCACGTCGATCCAGACAAAGTGCAAATTCTTAAAGAGTGGCCCATTCCTCAAAGCATTCATGAACTAATAATTTTTATTGGTTTGGCAAATTTTTATCGATGATTCATACTCGGCTTCAGTCACATAGCCTAGCCTTTAAATCAATTGACCAAGGGAAATGGGAAAACTGTCTTCAAATGGACATCAACACAACAAGAAGCTTTCGAGCAACTCAAACACAAGCTTTGTACTGCACCAGTACTTGTGTTACCTGATTTTCATCATCCCTTTGAGATTGAGACGGATGCATCGGGCTATGCCTTGGGCGCAGTGATCACTCAGTCGGGTCACCCAGTCACTTTTAATTCCAAAACTTTTAACGACACTATTAGAAGATATTCGATGTATGAAAAAGAACTTTACACCATTGTTTAAGCCCTTAAGCAATGGAGACATTATATCCTTGGAAAGGAGATGGTCATTCTCACTTACCATAAGCCTTTACAGTTTCCCCATCCCGGTCGAAGTTATAAACAACTCGAAAAATCAAGTGGATTAATTACCTACAACAATTTTAGTTGGTAATTAAGTATCAGAAAGATAAAGCCAATGCCGCCACTGATTGTCTGAGTCGACCACCCATTACTCAACTTATAGTAATGAGTATGCAGGGTTATGACTCCACCACTTGGCCTCAGTTGTATCCAGAAGACAACAAATTTTCATTACTCTATCGACAAATTCAGACCGACAAGTTGTCGACCTCCGACTATTTCTTGAAAGACACCTTGCTATACAAGATTGGACAGCTTTGTGTACCGAAAGGTGAGCATTGACAGCAGCTCACTTGGGACGCGCACTACAGCAAGACTGTAGGACACTTTGGATTAGCAAAGACCGTTGCTATTATCCAGAAGTGTTTCTTTTGGCCTTCACTTAAAAATGACGTCAACAAGTACATTCGATCATATGTGGTTTGTGCCATTGCTAAACCACCTAATCGACGACAGGGATTGTACACACCTTTTCTAGTTCCTAGTCGACCATGGGAATCTATTTCTATGGACTACTTGACGAGATATCCTTCTACCAAACATCAACATGACGCAATCTTAGTAGTAGTAGACAGATTTTACAATATGGACTTTCTTATTCCATGCAAGAAGACTACAACAGCGCAATAGGCTGCTCAGCTCTTCTTTGGACATGTCTGGAAACATTATGGTTTACTGACAACCATTACTTCCGACAGAGATGCCATATTTGTCAACATATTTTGGAAGACTCTCTGGAAAAAACTCGATACAAGACTCTCCTTATCGACAACTTTTCATCCTTAGACAGACGGAAGTTGTGAATCACTTGGTAGTACAACCGCTTCGTACGTACAACCACATGAATCGATGAACATGGGATGAAAGCCTCCCATATATACAACACAACTACAATCATGCTCAGCACAGCTCTACGGGAAAGAGTCCATTTGAGATATGTTATGGATTTCAACCCTCAGCTCCTATTGAATTGATTATTTCCTCGACATAGTCGAACGATACCGACTATAACCAGCGAAAAGTTGACAAAGCATTGAATTTTCGAGATCAAATCTGCGACATCCAGAAACACAAACAGGAAATGTTTCAATGAGCTAATATGAAATCTAATGCCCGACACGATAAGCATTGTAGTCCTCATTCATTTCAAATTGGGGATCAGGTTTGGTTGCATCTCAAGAAGGAACGCTTCACTGTTCCATATAAGAAGCTGAAGCCTTTGCGATATGGTCTGTATAGTATTCTTGAACATATTGGAGAAAACGATTTCCAGCTCAAAATTCCTTCATTCCTGGGTCTACCCAATATTTAATGTGGATCTACTTCGACCATACCATGCACCACTATTGGAGCAAAACGACTTGTAGACAACAGAACCTAAAGACATCCATCCAGATTTTCAGGAGCCTCTTCCTTGCGACACCATTGTGGGATGATGAGTACACCATACAAGGATGAACACAATTCCCTTATTTCAGGTGGCCAAAGCTGGATAGATCCTAGCACAAGGAAAATGGTACTTTGCTACTGAACTGACCAACAAGTTTCCTCATCTATACGAGCAAACAATGGGGACCATTGTTTCTTAAGGAAGGAGCTACGATCCACCCAACAGTTGGAATTATTGTCGGATGCCGACATCGACTTCAACAAGTTCATCAATTGCGACAAGTTCATCAACTTCGACAATCTCAACGAATTCGACCGGCTCCTCAACTTCGACAAGCACCGACTTCAACATGCATCGTCGATAATTGCGACTGACGAATTACGACATATTGGCTCTCTGTTTGCCAGTCGACTGTAACGGTTGAAATTCTGAAACCATTCTAACTTCTCTTGTAACTGAACGTAATGGGCATACAACCCAAGCATTCTCAACACGCTATTTAAGCATGTAAAATATTGTAATACACAAGCATAGAAGAATCAAGAAGTAATAGAGTTCTCATTACTGCATATTGTTTGTGTGTGTATGTTTATGTGCGTAGTGTATTTCCTGCTTCGCTTATTATTATGATTCCGCCATAATAGTACCAATTCATTCAATCAAACTGTTTTCCCCGTCGTGCACCTGGGCGCATACGGATAATGGAGAGGAACCATGCAATGCCAGTATGGATGAAAAACGGGCTCTGGAAGAAGAATTAAACCTCACAAAAAATGTTGAGATGATGGCCAAGAAATAATTAAAAAATGCAGATGTAGACAAACTGAAATCAAACTTGGAAGAACGCATCACACATGGCACACATAGCGACTGACAAAGAAAATGGCCGCATACAATGAGGGATAACAGGCTACACATAAAGATGGTGATGAAGATGCCTTAGTACTCTCATGTTCATAAATCATATTCATAATAATTATATGGAAATTGGACTGGTGATGACCAGGAGCGACAATGAAAAGATGAGGGTCGTGCCTACTTGGTAGTACCTTATTCTCCTTCCACCTACATGGTGATTAATTTGGGTCACAACATGCTTGTACCGTCTTTCTGCAAACTGAGAACATGACAATGGTCGTTTTTATGAGGGAAGGCCTGCTATAACATCACATTTACGACAAAAAAACACATTTTGCATAGGAATGTAGATGTCGGTTACTTGCGGTTCACCTTCCTCATTCGGGCGCGCATGAAGAAAAATGAACACCAAAAGACGCAATGACCAATGAGCTTCTGAGTCTTCCTAAACAATTCACCTACCCTGCACGTAGCTTTTTAAACTGAAACAAAGGCACCACATCGAGGATCTTGCACCATAGGTAAGAAGGGGTACTGCCAGGTTCCATAGCTACATTTTTCCCTTTCAAACTCAGTTATCCATGAGCCTAATACGTGGTGATTGTAGGTGATACTACATTTCAGGTACATCCATTAAGGTGAATGCAGAGTGTCCTTCTGCCAGAGGTACCTTCTGTTTTCTTGCACACATTGTACTTTCTTGTTTATATTTTCATGAATAACGTCTTCATGTGTGCAGGTTGTTGTCAGCACAATATGAGTAGGGAGTACTCTCGTTGTCTCGATTTCACCTGGGTGAACCTGGAATGTTGGGAGTTATGTAGGGTCTCAGAAACCTATTGTTCTCAGGGGTTGAATTGGCCGCAACCTATTGCACTTGATGACTGTCAAATTTCATTCCATGTATAAAAAATCTTATTTGGGCATGTCCACTTCTTTCCTCCATCCTCTTCATCATCCTTGTTGTCATTTTTATTATTATTTTTTACATTCTGCAAAAACTATATTATATGTAAATAAGTGGCCTGTATATACTTTTTATTTATGTTGATAAATTGTACATAAAACTGATTTTTCATTGTTAGTTATAGGTCTCTATGGCACCATATTTTTAAAGCTAAAATGGTTTCCATGTACTTTTTCTCAAAATCTATCATATGTCACAATTTAAAAATTTTATTGAGCTAGATTTTATTGAATGACTAATCCACAAAGTTTCATGTTTATTAATTAATATTAGCGCATCAACAAATTTGATGTTTCAAACTGTATTTAAAAAATCTGATTTTTTTAACCTGCATTTAACAATATGAATTTAGGAGAAATCAAACATTTCTTTGCACATTAGAAGATTATTTTAAAATCTGCCTAGACATAAGAGGAATTAGAATTATCATTGCATTTTCATGTTAATGTATAAAACACAAAGTTCCTACTTTATTTAACAGAGTTACTTCATTTAATGGGTAATAAGTCGTTAACAAAACACATGTTTCAATCTGAATTTTAAATTTCAAATATAAGTGAAATGATAGATATATTTTTGCACATTCAAAGTTTATTCACAAATTTACTTAGGTGTAAGAGAAATGGAAATTATTAATGCATTCTTGTACTCGTGACTAAAATGCTAAGTTCCTCATTTATTTAGTTAAATTAGTTCATCAATGGAACTTAGAATTTGAATGCATTATATAATTCTAAAATGAAAGGAAATTGAACTATTTATTTTACTTATTAAATGAAACTATCGTAATTTAATTATGTGTCAAAGTATATTGAATTAGTTATGCATTTATATACTAACGACTAAAGCTTTATTTTTTAAAAAATTAACCACATGATGTATTTTCATAGTTCAATAAATATTTTGCATGGTTAGACAGGTTGCATTTGGTTTCTTTAATGGGATAACCTTCTTGTCTTGAAAGCGTTATTGTATTTATTAGCATATATCATATCATGCTTTTAATCGTTTATGTGTTTAATTCCATTGATTAATCCTTTGAATCCTATCAATTGAAGGGCTCTAAATGAAACCTAGGATTCCATCCCCATCCTCCCCTTGACTAGCCCTCCGAGGGTGTTTACGATATTGTTTCCAAAACCATGTCGTTTTGAGCATCAACAATGGGAATTTGGTTGTATGGGTTTGAGGTGGATGTTATGGAACCAATCACTCCATCTGCAATTGGGATGCCCCCAATTGATCTCAACAAGAGGAGTCACTATAGGTTGCATCAAGAATAATAAAGTACAAATAACTAGATTGAGCATAGATCATATCATACTACTAACCCTTTAATCTAACTTCCTCTTCTTATTTTGGCCAGTCACAAGAAACATCCTTAGTGTTAGAAAAATAGGATCGCAGAGCAATAACAATAAACAGAAATGCAAATACAAATCACAGAAACACATTATAAGAGAGACACCAATATATCGTGGTTCACCCAATATGGGCTATGTCCACACTGAAATTGCCAGTCCTTATTATTATACCATCCAGCAAATGAAGGGATACAACCTATAGCACATCCGCTGCACTTCCTCTTCATGGTATCACAGTCTCTCTTCACGATGTCAGAGAAATTTACAATGCATAATACCTAATACATCTTACCCTAGCCGTATTACAATGTCTTTCTTTTATAGAGGAAATACAATGGGAAAATACCACGAGATACCCAAAACCATGGGTCCGCAAAACTGTTGGCCAACAAACATCCCAAGAAAATTTCTCGAGCGCTTCGCCCCCGAATCCCAAGGTTGCGGAACGAGTGTACAGTCCTTTTGCATATCATATAAAGCTAGGGTACACGGCTGAGACAATATCATCTATGAGACTGGAAGATCCGGCTCCACAACCAACAATCTCCCACTTGGAGACTGATCACAACAACTCCAACGTTGTTGTACTTGCTGGATCTTGGACTTGGAAAATTTCTCATTTTCACCTTCACGCTAGAAGGCCAACTGAAACTGAGCAGGAACTCAGTTTCTCTCTAGTCACTACCTTTGTAAACATGTCTGCAGGATTTTGGCTAGTATGTATCTTTTCCAGCTTCAACAGTTCATCTTCCAGAATATAGCGTACGCAATGGTACTTGAGCTGTATATGTTTAGTCCTGGAATGGAATGCTGAGTTCTTTGTAAGATTAATGGAACTCTGGCTGTCACTATACAACCTGCTATCCTTGTGCTTCTTACCCAATTCCTCCATAAACCTCTGCAACCAAATCATCTCTTTACTAGCCTCTGTAATAGAAGCATACTTTGCTTTCGTTGTTGAAAGTGCAACAACCTTTTGCAATTTCGAAATCCAACTTACTGTCGTTCCACCTATAGTAAACACATACCCTGTGGTGCTCCTCCTGCTATCCTTATCACCTACCATATCTGCATCAACATATCCCTGTAAAACAATGTCTGAACCTCCAAAACATAATGCCTGAGTGGCAGTACCTCTCAAATACCTGAGAATCCACTGTACTACCTTCCAATGTTCTTTACCTGGATTGTTCATATATCTGCTCACAACTCCCATTGCATGTGCAATATATGGTCTTGTGCACACCATGGCATACATTAAGCTGCCAACTGATGATGAATAGGGAATTTTGGATATGTAATATGTCTCTTCCTGTGTCTTGGGACACATTTCCTTACTTAGATTGAAATGGCTGGCCAAATGTGTATTAACTGGATTTGCATTCTACATTCTGAACCTCTTCAACACCTTTTGTATGTACTCACCTTGAGACAATGTCAATTTGCGATTTTTCCTGTCTCTTGTTATTCTCATACCAAGGATTTGCTTTGCAGCACCAAAATCCTTCATCGCAAATGAATTTGATAACTTCCTTTTGAGCACATTTATTTCCTGCATGTTATACCCTGCAACAAGCATGTCATCCACACACAATAACAAGATAATATAACTTCCATTATCTAGCCTCTTGAAATAAACACAGTGGTCAGAATGACATCTACTATAACCTTGTTCTGTCATAAACCTGTCAAATTTTAAATATCACTGCCTTGGAGCTTACTTCAAGCCATACAAGCTCTTCTTCAACCTGCTATTGATGTATATGTAACTTCGGAATGTATTTCATCTATGTATTTCATATATATTTATTGTACCCTTATAAGAGATGTGTTATTCCTCTATAAGGAAGTGTCGTCATGTGTATTGACAAGTGTCGCAATTAGGTTAACTTGCCAATGGGTTATTAGACCACCATGTGTGGGGCCGGCCCTATTTTATGTAATATGTAATTAATGTACCTCGCTAGACAAGTCGGCCCCATAAGGATATTGGGAAAACAGGTTAAGTATAAATAGAGATTGGGAGATCTCTATTTGGATCATTCGGAAACTCACACTTCTCTCACTCAGAAAGTGGCGCACTAGTGAGGAAGAGGATCATCTGCTACTAGGAGACTATATCTGTGTATTTTGGTTGTACTTTGGTTGAGCCATTGCTCTCTCTATCTCTAAGGAAGTTGTGGGGTTTTTCGCCTTAGGGTTTTCCACATGGAAACTCTGCGTCTCTTGTCTCTCATGCTTTTGATTCTTGTGATGATTGACATGCTTATTATGATTGATATGCATTGATATACTGTACATGTTATTCTCTCAGTAAGATCCTAGAGTATTGTGAATTAATGCTCAAAATTTAACATGGTATTAGAGCTAACTCGAGAAGAAGACATTGTGCAGTGACAAAAACTAGGGTTTCTTGTTTATTGGGTTTCTCTCCACATATTTTGGAAAACCAGTAGTAGATTGACTCTACTCATCGAGGAGAATCTATCTGTCCAATCAGAATTCAATTCTGAGCATTTTCAGATTTGGCCCTAAAAATTAGGGTTTCCACAAAAATAAGAATTTTTGGAATCTGAAGACATAGCTGGAAGCTTCTTGCAAAAATCGAAGTTTAGAGCTTTGGATCGAGATTTTTGGCTGGGTAGATCTCCGGGAAACTCAAACCCTAATTCAGGGTCCTCCTTAGTGAATGTGGGAAGACAAAAAAAAGGCATTTCTGAAGGGTAAAGCTTTGCAGATCTCAAATTCTGAATACACCAGGTTGATCAGCTCATCAAGGTGCATCTTTCTATCCTTCGGAAGTTGAAATTCACATTTTGAATTTTTAGGGTTTTTCCGACAAACCCTAATTCGGGACCAGATCCAGTTTTCAGCAAAATAAGTGGTAAGACCTAAATCTTTTCTATTTCCATTTGAAGTACTCTTTAAAGATGTCTCACCACACCAAGCTTGAGGATAAGATTGAAGGGGCTGATAACTTCTGAGCCTGGAAGTATAGGATTGGGTTAATCCTGGAAGAGAATGAGTTGGACTCATATATAAAAGAAGACATCCCTATCCCAGAGGATGAAGAAGCTAAGGTATTGCATAAGAAGAACTTGGTCAAGGCAAAGAGAATCATTGCCGATTCTATCAAAGACCATCTCATACCTCATGTGTCTTCTCTAAATACACCCAAGGAGATGTTTTCTCTGACCAAGTTATTTGAAGGGAAGAACATAAATCGGAAGATGACTCTACGGAATCAATTGAAAGGGGTCAATATGTTGAATGGAGAAACCATTCAATATTACTTCTCCAAGGTCTCTCGGATCAAGGAACAACTTGAAGCTGTGGATGAAGTAGTGGATAATGATGAAGTTGTTATGACCACTCTGAATGGCCTTCCTAGGTCATGGGACTCCTTTATTCAAGGAATCTGTGCAAGAAAGAAATTGATCTCTTTCAGTAAATTGTGGGAGGAATGCTCTCAAGAAGAAGCTAGGATTGTAGCTTGTGAAGAAAAGATGGGAGGTGAAGATCAAACTCTCGTAGCCCACACCAAAAAAAGCAAGCCCAAGAAGGAGCACTCTCGCTACAAGAGATCCTATCACAACCAACAAAAGAATAAGAAGGATATAAGATGTTTCACATGCAATGAGAAGGGTCACTTTGCTTTAGAATGTCCCAAGAACAAAAGGGATAACATCAACTCTAGCAAGAAGAAGAAGGGCAACAAAAGAAAGTTCCATGCTCATGCTGCCGAAGATGATGAACCTCCAAAGAAGAAGGCTAGGGCAGAAAGTGATGATGACTCATCAAGTGAAGAATAGTATGTTCTAATATCTGCTCTCACAGGTACTATCTCTCATGGCTATAATGATTGGTTAATTGACAGTGGGGCTTCCAAACACATGACTGGGTTTAAAGAATATTTTGTAAATCTATCTGAACATGAATCACCCCATAAAGTGAAACTTGGGGATGACTATCAATACCCCATCAAAGAAAGTGGTGAAGCCTCCTACAATCTAGATTCTGGAAAGTCTTTGAAGATGAAAGAAGTTCTTTATGTACCTGGACTCAAGAAGAATCTTCTCTCCATCTCTGCATTGGATGCAAAAGGAATGAGGGTTGCATTTGTAGATGGCCAAGTTCTGATGTGGCCAAAGGGTAAAACTATTGATGATGCAGTGGTGATTGGAGAGCAAGAGGGAGGATTGTATAAATTGAAGGGCCAACCTGAACATGCCATGGTACATGATTCCATGGAGCCAAGTGAACTTTGGCATAGAAGACTTGCACATATGTACTATAGAGCATTACCAATTGCAAGTAAGGCTATAGAAGGTATTCCTGAAATTAAGACCAAGCATGAAGGTGTTTGCAAAGGATGTGCAAAAGGTAAGAACACTAAGAAAGCTTTCCCAAGCAGTGAAAGCAAGGCAAAAGGTATTTTGGAAATCATCCACGTAGATGTATGTGGTCCTATGTCATCCAGTTCTTTGAGTGGGTATGTTTACTATGTCTCTTTCATTGATGACTTCTCCAGGAAGACTTGGGTCTACTTCTTGAAGAACAAAGATGAGGTGTTTGATAAGTTCAAGGAATTCAAAACCTTGATGGAGAATCAAACTGATAAGAAGATCAAAACATTCAGATCCAACAATGGTGGAGAATTCACCTCAGGTGACTTCAAGAAGCTTTGTAGTGATTCAGGGATTAAGAGGGAGTTGACTGCTCCTTACAATTCACAACAGAATGGAGTTGCAGAAAGGAAGAACAGAACAATCATGGAAGCAGCAAGGGCAATGCTGCATGACCAGGATCTACCTATGCACCTATGGGCAGAAGTATCTAGAACAACTGTGTATGTACAAAACAGGACACCCCACAAGATATTGGACAACAAGACACCAGAAGAGGTCTTCTCTGGTAACAAACCTGAAGTTAGCCATCTCAGAATATTTGGTTGTCCAGTATACACTCATGTCCCAAAGGAAAAGAGGACCAAACTAGATCCTTCAGGAAAGAAAGGTATCTTTGTGGGTTACAGTGAAAGCTCGAAGGCTTACAGAATATACTTTCCAGGGTTCAAGAAGATTGATGTCAGCAGGGATGTGACATTTGATGAAAACTCAACATTTATCAAATCAAGAAAGACACTTGTTGAAGATTATGAAGAACCTAAGGAAACTAGATTTCAAGACACTACCATGACTGAAGCTATTCCAGATGTTGATCGTGAAATTGAAGATCCTCAACAACTTGTAGATCCACCACGTGAGGACAACTCTCACAAGAGGAAACCTGCATGGGCTAGAGAGCTCATTCAAGATGCAGAGAGATTTGGCATTCCAGAAGAAGAACACAGAGCAAAAAAGAGAACTAGATCTCATACCAGCTATGTTGCTTTACTCTGTGATATCATGAACAAAGAACCTTCCAGTTATGAAGAAGCAACGGAAAAGAAAGAATGGAAGGATTCCATGGTTGAGGAATACCAATCAATAATGAAAAATGATGTTTGGGATGTTGTCCCAAGGCCTAAAGGGAAGTCTGTTGTGACTTCCAAATGGATCTACAAAATCAAGCATGCTGCAGATGGCAGCATAGAAAAATACAAGGCAAGATTCGTAGCTCGTGGCTTTTCTCAGAAAGAGGGAATAGACTATGAAGAAACTTTTGCTCCTGTAGCCAGGTACACTTCCATCAGATCAGTACTTTCCCTGGTTGCAGCGATGAAGTGGAAGATACACCAGATGGATGTCAATACTGCCTTCTTGAATGGTGTAGTTGAAGAGGAAGTGTATGTGGAGTAGCCACTCGGTTTTGAAAGATATGACAGTGAGTCATATATGTGCAGATTGAAGAAAGCCTTGTATGGCTTGAAGCAAGCTCCCAGAACTTGGTATGGTAGGATGGACAGTTTCCTATCTAGTTTGGGCTTTACCAAGAGTAAAGCGGATTCCAACCTTTACTACAAGGTTGAGGAAGGGAATCTTGTGATTCTGCTCCTGTATGTGGATGACTTATTTTGTAACAGGAGATGACAGATTGATTGTAGATACAAAAAGGAAGCTTGCTGCTGAGTTCGATATGAAGGACCTGGGGATGATGCACTATTTCTTAGGTATGGAGGTGTGGCAGAGTACAGATGGGATATTCCTTGGACAAGGGAAGTATACTGTAGATATCCTGAAGAGGTTCGGGATGATGGATTGCAAGGCCATGGCCACACCTATGGCATCGAATCTGAAGCTCCTATGTGATGCTTCACCTGAGCCGGTTGATGTCTCTATGTATCGTCAGATGATTGGGTCCTTGATGTACCTGACAAACATGAGACCAGATATTTGCTTTGCGATGAACACATTGAGCCAGTTCCTGACGGATCCGAGGAGTGTTCACCTAGTTGTTGTAAAGCATATTCTGAGGTACCTGAAGGGTACAGTTGATTATGGGCTCAGGTATGAAGCGAATCAAAATTTTAACCTACAAGGTTATGTTGATTCAGATTGGGCAGGCAGTGCTGCAGATAGGAAGAGCACATCTGGGTGCTGCTTCAGTATGGGATCAAGTGTGATCTCTTAGTTTAGCAGGAAGCAGTCCTGCGTAGCACTGAGTACAGCCGAGGCAAAGTATGTTGTAGCTTGTTCGGCTAGTTGTGAGGTAGTATGGCTTCGGAAGCTACTGTCTGAGTTATTTGATTTCCCATTGGATGCTACTGGTATCTTCTATGATAACCAGAGTTGTGTGAAGTTGTCTGAGAACCCAGTGTTTCACGACAGGTCGAAACACATAGAGATCAAATATCACTATATCAGGTATATGGTGCAGAGAGGAGCAGTGAAGCTCCTGTATGTTACGACGGACGAGCAGATTGCAGATGTGTTGACAAAGCCACTAGCCAGAGTGAAGTTCGAGTACTTCAGAGAGAGGCTCGGTGTTCTTCCGATTGACGACACTTCGAGGAAGAAGTGATGGAGACATTTGCTAAAGCCATTCCAAGCATGTTGGAAGGAGGATCCTTCACATGGCTGTGGATGTAAGCGTTGGATGATGAGCATCAGGACGATGCTCCAGTTACTGCTCTATATATGCATCAGGATGATGTTGGATATGATCAGTTGGATCATTTATATGTATATGTATGTACGCATCAGGTTGATGCTGGATATGATCAGTTGGATCATTTATATGTATTTTGTATATGCATCATGTTGGATGCTTGGACCATGTATCTGTATATGTATCAGGTGGATACTGTGTATGATCAGGTAGATCATGTATGTTGATATATATCAGTTAGATGCATTGTGTATCTATGTATGTATCGGGTGGATACATTGTATGATCAGGTGGATCATGTATGATGATATGTATCAGGTAGATACTTGGTATGCATCAGGTGGATGTAGTGTATGATCAGGATGATCATAGATGACGAGCTTCAGGATGTTGCTCCAGATGACATGCAGTAGGATGTTGCAGTGATGATGATCAGGATGATCATGTATGCATCAGGATGATGTATGGTGAGTATTAGGTTGATATTCTATGGTCGTGGATCAGGTTGTGCAGATCAGCATATAATTTGGCCCTGGGAGATTTGTAGATAGTCCTTTGAGGTTTTGCCTATGGCATGTAATCTGGCCCTGGGATATCTAGCAAATGCTCTTTCAAGGTTTTGCTCTGGGAGGACATATAATTTGGCCTTGGGAGATCTGTAGATACTCTTGCAAGGTTTTGTGGTTAGGTCACATATAATATGGCCCTGGGATATCCTACAGGTAGAGCCGTGTGCTTGTAACAGCCTAGGATGCTCTTGCAAGGTTTTGTGACGCACGTAATAAGTCCTTAGGATTCCACAGTATGGCCAGTGATGATGAAGACCTGCAGGTGGTGGGCCTACATCCAGTATGAAAAAGGACTGGCTCTGTAGAACTTCCTATGATGAGTAGATGCAGAGATTGTTTGAGATAGCAGCAGCAGTGATGATAATGATGATTCGAGGACGATGCATCGATGACGATGATCCAGAGAAGAAGACTTGTGCTAGCAGATCTGTGTCGAGAAATACCCTCCTAGTTAAGAGGGAGTGTTGATGTATATGTAACTTCGGAATGTATTTCATCTATGTATTTCATATATATTTATTGTACCCTTATAAGAGATGTGTTATTCCTCTATAAGGAAGTGTCGTCATGTGTATTTACAAGTGTCACAAGTAGGTTAACTTGTCGATGGGTTATTAGACCACCATGTGTGGGGTCGGCCCTATTTTATGTAATATGTAATTAATGTACCTAGCTAGACAAGTCGGCCCCATAAGGATATTGGGAAAACATGTTAAGTATAAATAGAGATCGGGAGATCTCTATTTGGATCATTCGGAAACTCACACTTCTCCACTGAGAAAGTGGCGAACTAGTGAGGAGGAGGATCATCTGCTACTAGGAGACTATCTCTGTGTATTTTGGTTGTACTTTGGTTGAGCCATTGCTCGCTCTATCTCTGAGGAAGTTGTGGGGTTTTTCACCTTAGGGTTTTCTCCACGGAAACTCTGTGTCTCTTGTCTCTCATGCTTTTGATTCTTGTGATGATTGACATGTTTGTTATGATTGATATGCATTGATATACTATACATGTTATTCTCTCAGTAAGATCCTAGAGTATTGTGAATTAATGCTCAAAATTTAACACCTGCATACAAAATTTTCTTTCCCTTTGACCTCATACCCTTGTGGCTACTGCATATATATCTCTTCCTCCAAATCCCCATGGAGAAAGGTTGTTTTTACATCTAACTGTTCAAGATGAAAATCTTCTACCGCCACTAGAATTAAGATAGTCCTAATTGAATTCATCTTAACAACAGGAGAAAATATTTCATCAAAATCTATACCTTTCTTCTGTGCAAACCCCTTTACAACAAGTATGGCCTTATACCGCTTCTTACCTCCTTCTTCTTCCTTCAACCTGTAAATCCATTTGTTATGCAATGCTCTTTTACCAGCAGACAACTGAACCAAATCCAAAGTCTGGTTTCCTATCAATGAGTCCATCTCCTCATTCATGCCTTGCTCCCACTTCTTTCTAGTTTCCACCTGCATTGCTTCTTCATAACATTCTGGTTCACTAGCATCAGTCATCAATAAATAATACATTAAAGGAGAGTATCATTCAAGGTGTCTACTTAACCTGGTATATCTTCTTACACTTGCAGGAGTTTCAGGTACTTGTTGTTGTTCTTGATTTTCTGGCACCTTTGGAACTTCATTTTCTTCAATTTCATCAAGAACTGTGTACTCTGTGTTTTCCTTTTCCTCTTTCTTTCCCTACAAGTGATCTTTATACATGACCTTTTCATTGAATATCACATCTCTACTCCTAATTATTTTGTTATTTTCATAATCCCATAAGCGATAACCAAAATCATCAAACCCATATCCAATAAAGGTACATTTCTTGGATTTAGCTTCAAGCTTTGTTCTATTTTCTTTATCAATATGGACAAATGCTTCACAACCAAACGTTCTGAGAAATGAGTAGTTTACCTTTTTACCTGTCCATGCCTCCTCTAGAATACCACCATCCAAAGCACTTGAAGGCCCTCTATTTATTAAATAAACAATAGTATTTACAACATATGCCCAAAACTGTAAGGGAAACCCTGCATGTAATCTCATACACCTTGCACGCTCCATGATCGTTCTATTCATCCTTTTTGACACACCATTTTCTTGTGGTGTTCCTGGGACTGTCTTCTCTCTACGAATCCCATGGTATGAACAGTAACTATCAAACTCCTTGCCGCAGTACTCACCTCCATTATTAGATCTGAGACACTTCAACCTTTTTCCTGTCTCATTCTCAACCAAAGCTTTCCACTTCTTAAAAGTAGCAAACACATCAGATTTATGTCTAATGCAATAAACCCATTTTTTTCTAGTTGCATCGTCAATAAATGTAACATAATAATGAGAGCCACCAAGAGATTGTACCTGAGAGGTTCCCCATACATGTGTATGCACAAGCTCTAACTTTTCATTCTTCTTCTGTTTCCCAACCTTGAGAAATTTGACTCTCTTATGTTTACCATAAACACAGTTCTCACAGAATTCCAAACTTACTTGCTTCAAATCTGGAAGCAACTTCCTAGAGTGGAGAATCTGCATCCCCTTCTCACTCATGTGGCCAAGCCTATGATGCCACAATGCTTGTTAGGAACCCATGTCAACCCTTCTATTTACTTTGTTAGTATATTGTTGTTGGACGCATATGCTTTGTAAGTCATCCCGGGTATTTTTTGATCCATAGTTTGTCTTATTGTTGTTGGACGCATATGATTTGTAAGTCATCTCGTAGTAATTGTTGATCCATAGTTGTATTGGCCCATGGTTTGTATTGACACGTGGTATTGACCCATGGTATTGGCGCCTAGACTTAGTATATAAGTTTGTGTTGAGACCAATGAAGGTACCGTGAATTTATTTGTATTGAGTTTGCTAAAGGAGGTTGCCCCCTCGAAGTGGCCTGCGATCAATAAAAGCGATTCTGAGTTTTGCTATTTCTGCTATCTCATTTTTTTCATTAATTAATTGTTGCAGGTTCTTCACATCTGGTATCATAGCACTTTCTTGGGCTCACTGGGTAAAATTTCTGACAATTGTTTTTCGCATTTGTTGCATCTTTGGATCTAAGAATAATCCCTATCTACTTAACTATGGGAAGTACTTGGGCATAAGCCCTAAAACTCATTGTGAGGAGTACCACAGCAACCCCAAAGTAGCTGGCCCATTGAGAGAACCTACCAACGAAAAGGGCAACGACCCCTACCTGATTGACTAGTTCCCACCCGTGAGGTAAACCAAGAGCTGTCGTTTGTGGCAAAGCGGTTATTAGTTTCACATGAGCCATGGAGTGAGGGGTATTTCCCTAATACGCAAGCCATCAGACAGCATTGGTGGCCGAGTGAATCCCCTAAATCGATAGGAAGCTGAACATACCTGCGGTCCATATCTATTTTCAGCTGAACTGTTGTCGATCACTTTTGCACCATTACAGATCCATCTGTTGCCGATCACTTCCTCGCTATTGCAGATCCATTCTGAAAGCTGATTCAGATCCATTTTAAAAGTCATTTCAGATCCATCCATTTTCGATCCATTCTGAGCCGTTCCAGATCCTGCCGTTTTCGATCCATTCTAAGCCGTTCCAGATCCCGTTGTTTTCGATCCATTCCGAAAGTCGTTTCAGATCCATTTGAAATATATATATATAGATCCCTTGTTTTAACTATGTTTTCCTTGAAACTTCACTAACACCCCTGCAATCCCATTCTACATATTTCATTCCTGAGAACACTATCCCAAATTCCACTTCCCAATGCCAGAAATCTCACATTTGTCTATTTTTAGGGTTTGCCATAACTTCTTCAATGTTCACCCACTTGCCTCCAAATTTTGCCACCGTGTTCATTCCCTATTTCTGCTTCTTTGTCCCTCTTTGACAAATTTT
This sequence comes from Larix kaempferi, assembly GCA_027924585.1. Lineage (NCBI taxonomy): Eukaryota > Viridiplantae > Streptophyta > Pinopsida > Pinales > Pinaceae > Larix > Larix kaempferi. The sequence goes on along the minus strand of BSBM01000089.1, from coordinate 13,735,652 downwards.
CTCATTCTTTCACCCGCTTCTGAAATCCCCATTTTTTGCTTCTCTATCCATCAAAAAGTGTCCAAAACCTAGTCAAACCCCAATTAACCCTCCGAGTTTTTCCCAAATCCAAATTTACCTTTACTAAATAAGCTTTTGTTTGTGTTTTTCTATCCATTCCCCCCCCAAAAAAAAAATTCTTCTGGTTATGATTGTCACCCGCGCAGGAGCAAAAACCATGGAGGAAGAACTTGCAGCCATCCAAACCAAACTCCAAGATCTGAATGAAAAATTTCCCAGCCTTCATCTTCAGCATTCAGCCATGAACAATAACTGACAACAAGAATTTTCTGCAGCCAATGGGTTCTCTTCTTCCAGCAATTTCTGTGGTCCGAAGTTTGAATTTCCTTGCTTCAATGGTACTGATCCGACTGGATGGATCTATCGTGCAGAACAGTATTTCAGTCTGCATAATACTTTTAATGTCCAAAAAGTTCCACTTGCATCCTTTCTTTTGGAACAGGAAGCCCTTCAATGGTACCGTTGGTACATCAAGGCTCATGACGAGCCAAAATGGACATATTTTTACCAACTCCTTTTGCGACGATTTGATCCTAATGCTTTTCATGACTTCACCGGAGCACTCACTAAACTTCATCAAAGTGGTACTGTGAGAGAGTATCAGACAGAATTTGAGAAACTAGCCAATCACACAGAAGGATTGTCTGATGAATTCTACAGGAGTTGTTTTATCAATGGTCTTAAGGATGAAATCCGGTCATAGGTTAAAATGTTCTGTCCCAACACAATGATGGAATTCCTAGGGTTGGCTAAGTTTGCAGAAGACAAGATTACAGCCCAATAACGCTCCAAACCCACTTTTGTTCCCTTTCGAAATATGGGTTCTCAACGACCTCCCATCCCGCTAGCTCCTCAACCAACTCCTATCGAGCATTTGTCTGAAACAGAGATGCAGGCACGTAGAGAAAAAGGGCTTTGTTATAATTATGATGAGAAATTCACTCGGGGACATACATGTGTTCAACAAAAGCTCTATCTCTTGGATATGGATTCTCCACCTGCCTCTACAATTGGTGAAGAAACTCCAAATACAATGTATGATCAGGTCGACATTTAGGAGCCGCCTATTGACCCCCCATCTCAGGATGAACAATGAGAGATATCTCTCGATTCTTTATCCAGCGTCACCACCCCCCAAACAATGCAGGTCAGGGGTTACTTAAAGAAGCTTCCTCTTACAATACTCATTGATTATGGTAGCACTCATAACTTCATTGACCCTCAGATCGCCAAACATGCTGATTGTTTTGTCCATCCTTTCTCCAACTTTGAAGTCATGGTTGCCAATGGGGGGACCTAACCTTGCAAGGGGAAGTGTCACAATGTGCATATCTCTCTAGAATATTATAACCTGCGCTCTGACATGTTTGCCTTATCCCTATGCAGATGTGATGTGGTTTTGGGCGTTCAATGGTTACGCAAACTTGGCCCCATATTATGGGATTTTGCTTAACTTTGGATGGAGTTTTCAGTCAACAAGAAACAACACAAATTTAAGGGCTTACAACAAGGGTCTCTCCGCATCATCAGTTCACATCGCCTGGAAAAGATCCTTAAGAAGAATTCACACTGTGTCATCGCTCAACTCCATTCCATTCAGATGCACCCATCAACGGTCTCCCCTACTTCCTTGGATAGATATGCAGGTGTCCTTGCTGAACCAGTGGGCTTGTCTCCTTCAAGAGACCTTTCTGGTAAGAATTAAACCGCATCTACATCTCAGCAGGAAATGATGGCTATTTTGCATGCAATAAAGAAGTGGCAGCCATACCTATTAGGGAATTATTTCTGCATCAAGACTGATCTCTAGATTCTGGAAAATTTCCTGGAACAATGGGTCTCCTCCCCAGCACACCTGAAATGGGTTATCCAACTGATGGGTTATGCCTATGCGATCACTTACAAGAAGGGTAAGGACAATATGGTGGCAGATGCTCCTTTTTTCACATTTGATGACCCAATTTCTCTTACATATATTTCTCTACTTATTCCAAATTGGTTGCAATCTGTTCAATAGGGCTATCTCTTTTATGAACTCCATGCTTCTTCATCAGCAGGGCACTCTGGGTTCCTCAAAATGTATGACTGGGAACAATGTAACTTCTTTTGGCAGGGACTGAAAATGATAATTCAACAGATGGTGGCTAACTGTGATACTTGCTAGGTCAAAAAGGGTGAAACGACACTTCTTTTGGGACTGCTCGAACCCTTGCCCATCCCTACACAGATTTGGACAACTATTTCTATGGATTTCCTAGAAGCGCTGCAGTGGTACAATACCACATCTAAAAGGACACCATATGAAGCAGTATATGGACAGGCACTGCCAATTCTTCTTCCAGGCACCCTCAGCAGCTCCCTAGTTCAGGAAATTGACTCGGTTCTTCGAAACCGCGATCAGATTCTTCTCATTCTGCAGGACAATATTCACATGGCAAGAATTTGACTGCAACAACAAGCTGATCAGCACCATTCTGAGCACACTTTTCACGCAGCTGATATGATTCTTCTTCCTCTACAACCTTCCAAGCAACCTTCCCTAAAACTCACAAGGCATCAGTGGACCGGAATGCAACCCGAGGCTGCTACAGGGGAACCACTCCTTCATATTCTGCATCAATTTCCACATCTAAAGCTTTGAGGACAAAGCTTTTTCTAAGGGAGAGGGGATGTTAGAAACCCATGTCAACCCTTCTATTTACTTTGTTAATATATTGTTGTTGGACGCATATGCTTTGTAATTCGTCCCATAGTATTTTTTGATCCATAGTTTGTCTTATTATTGTTGGACGCATATGCTTTGTAAGTCGTCCCGTGGTAATTGTTGATCCATAGTTGTATTGGCCCATGGTTTGTATTGACACATGGTATTGACCCATGGTATTGGCGCTGAGACTTGGTATATAAGTTTGTGTTGAGACCAATGAAGGTACCATGAAGTTATTTGTATTGAGCTTGGTCAAAGGAGGTTTCCCCCTCGAAGTGGCCTACGATCAATAAAAGCGATTCTGAGTTCTGTTATTTCTGTTATCTCGTGTATTTTCATTAATTAATTATTGCAGGTTCTTCACAATGTTGTATCTGTTCTTGTGGAAGCTAAAGAGATAGAATGGTCAGTATTATGAGGACATAAATACAACGTACCTACCCTGTCTCCTTTTGCTATCACCATTGATCATTTAGTGATTTTCCATTACGTTTCTCCAAACGTAGATAGACAGCTGCCATCTCCCAACTTCCCCATTGAGATTAGATTTATTTTCATAGCAGGAATATGCCTTACATCTTTCAGCAGCCAATCAGTTCCATTCTTAAATTTTATCCATACCTTACCCATTCCAACAATTTTACATGGCTCATCATCACCCAATAAAACATGTCCAAAATCGCCTGGAACATAATCATGAAAATATTTCCTATGGGGTGTAGCATGACTTGAAGCCCTTGAATCTACTACCCAATAATCACTAGTATTATCTAATGTAAGAATCAAAGCATCTTGTAACACATCACCTGCTACATTTGCTTCCTGGGTAGTTTCCTGCTGTCCATCTCCTTTCTTCTTTAGAGATCTACAGTCTTTCTTTAGATGTCCTTTCTTTCCATAGTTCCAACACTCTATCTTTCCCAGTCTGGACTTGGATCTTCCCATTTTTGACTTGCTGTGATTACCTTGTCTCTTTCCTTTCTCCCTTTGTCTTCCCCTGCTCTCCATGGTCAACGCATTACCTGATGTCTCACCTGTGATTTTTCTTTGCATTTCCTCGCTAAGAATAACACTAACATCATCATCAAATATCAAGGTGTTTGAACTAGAGACAGAGTTACTTACAGCCATGACCAAGCCATTCAATCTTTCTGGAAATGAACACAAGATTAGAAGAGCCCTAACTTCATCATCAAAGTTCACACTTACAGAACTTAGTTGATTTGTAATTGTATTAAATTCATTTAAATGATCAGCAACAAATCCACCTTCAGACATCTTCATATTAAATAAATGCTTCATTAGAAATACCTTTTTGGAGGCCGAGGGTTTTTCATACAGCTTACCCAATGCACTCATGAAACCTTCAGTTGTATTTTCTTTCGAGATATTGAAAGCCACCGACGAAGCCAGGGAAACCCGTATTGTTCCCAGTGCCTTTCTGTCAAGAATCTCCCATTCTTTGTCCTTCAGAGTCGCTGGCTGCTTTGTTCTTCCTCCCAACAGTAGGAATAGATCCTTCTGGTATAGATAGTCCTCCATTTGCATCTTCTATAACTGGTAGTTTAGGCCATTAAATTTATCGACCTTAAACTTTCCTTCTTCCGCCATTGCTCCCACTCGAACCAAAAACCCTAGTTTCTTGCGGGTTTATCTTCCAAATAGACCTTTGGCTTTGATACCAATTGTTAGAAAAACAGGATCGCAGAGAAATAACAATAAACATAAATGAAAATACAAATCACACAAACACATTACAAGAGAGACACCAATATATCGTGGTTCACCCAAGATGGGCTATGTCCACACTGAAATTGCCAGTCCTTATTATTATACCATCCAACAAATGAAGGGATACAACCTGCAGCACATCCGCTGCACTTCCTCTTCACTGTCTCACAGTCTCTCTTCACGATCTCAGAGATCTTTACAATGCATAATACCTAATACATCTTACCCTAGACGTATTACAATGTCTTTCTTTTATAGAGGAAATACAATGGGAAAATACCACGGGATACCCAAAACCATGGGTCCGCAAAACTGTTGGCCAAGCTGGGGTACAGTGTACACTCGTTCCCCGAAGCCCAAGGTTGCGGAACAAGTGTACAGTCCTTTTTCATATCATATAAAGCTGGGGTACACGACTGAGACAATATCATCTATGAGACTGGAAGATATAGCTCCACAACCAACACTTAGTTATGGTGGGTGATAAAGATTTCAAGAACCAATCTAGAAAGATGTGGTCATATAGTTTGATCTTGTAAAGGTTCCTTCGTATTCTTCATTCATTGATATGGTCTATGATATGGTTAGTCATAATATAACAACATGAAAAAAGAATATCTACACTCTCATCATAACTTGCAGGTAACTAGGAAAAGGTGAGAAAGGTGGAGGCTAATAACACAAAGTTATGATGTGTTGCGTGAGGTTTTCCAATGTACCAATTTTATAGTACTCTAGTAAGGTTCCTTTGCAATAATCACAACTAGACATAATCATCTATGATGCTATTACAGGAGCATCGCAGATGAAATGATGTGATGTGGTTGGATAGGTATTCTCCTTATTTACCTTTAAACTTGAGAATATCTAAGCATAACTTGGTGGGCATCGAAGGACATGTGGCATAATGTTTGATAGGATCATTGGTTAGTTCATCCAAATATGGTAGTTTTAGACTAGCCATAAAGGGAAGGATCGGTGTCAAGATTGTGGATGAAGTCACATTACCACAAACATTTCCATCGGATATATTTCCTCTATATGGAATTCCACCAAATGGATTTCTAGAGGATGCATTACATGTGGAGAGTCAGAGGGGACAACCTTAGATATATTTTTTGTTGGGTTTCCTAATCAATGAGTGGAATTGGGAGAAGGTGGGAACCTGGATTTTGAGGAGCCTAAATCTGATGATCCTGAAGGAGAATCAAGGGAGGGTGAAGTTGTTCAGTTTTCACATGTTGAGTTGGATTAATAACATGGAAAAGAATCCCAAAGAGGGGGGATAATATTATAATTCATCTAGAACACCTAGGAGGAGCAATCTTGACACGAAGGAATAAGCACTACCTCAACTAAAATCTCTATGCAGGACTAATGAGAGGCAGATCAATAAAACCAACAAAAATTCTAAATTTTACTTAATTAAATGAAAATTGAAATGCGGGTGAAACAAATGATTTAATTAAGAAAAGAACTAATGTAAAAATGAACACCCTAAAAAGAAAAAGACTCACTAGCCCTAGGAGGAGAACTACAAAAACGAGTAATGTGAAATGTAAAAACCTTCTCAAATATTCCTCAAAAAGTGGTTGGAATATCCACCACTATGAAGAAGTAGAAAGTAAACAAGGGCATTCCAAACACTTTACTTGATGGGATCTCAACTCCACCAAAAAAGGTGAGTTAAGGTGCAAATTAGGAAATTATAGAGAAAGACACTCGGGGAAATTCCAGTTGACCTACAACTATTTATCTCAGGTTCCCTCCCTGGACCTATAAGAGCTAGAGCCTAGGTAGGTACCTAAAAAAATAGACACTAAGCTACCTCTTCACAAGTGTGTGCAATGAGTTACCTTTCTTTCAAGTTGAAATCAAATGGTTGGGGGATCTTCAATATTAAAAGAGCTAGGCATCTCAATCAAACCTCTAATTCCAACCTTGGAATTATCCACTCCAAAGAGAACAAAAGTTTCTAAACGTATTTTGAACCACACTTGATGTAAATGATTTTAAAGCTCCTTAAAATTCAACCAATAAGTTTTAGATGTGAAATGATTGACAAGACTTATTTGGATTCCTATCCAAACAATCCTAACCTAACTCAAAAATTGTTTTGGCCCTCAAGTGAGGGATTTTAGTGTGTTAAAATAGGAATTACATTTATGCTCCACTTGGGGTCATGAACCAAGTGATGTTGAATTTAGGGTGTGACTTGTGTGCACATGTTATGTGTACAATAAGAACTTAAATTTCAAGGAAAAGTAAATGATTGAAATTAAAATGTGCAAAGAAAGAGAGATAATAATCAATAGTAAAAAAAATATATTTCATTGAAATAAAAACAACTTCTTTGTTTAATGAGAAAAATACAAATTTCCAACATTCAATCAAACAACAATTCATAATAAGAACTATCGATGGACTAATGCATGTGAAATTCTAAGTCACAACAGATCTAAGAGCCAAGGATACCTCACATAGAATGAATGAGCAAAAAAGTTGAATAAGAGTGAAAAATGCAGTAAAAAAGAGCAGAAGAATAATTATGCAACATAACTCAGATAGGAGCAGAATAATGTCACATGATCCAATAATTAGTGTAATGAACAATGATGATACAATGGAGATAATTCGAATCATAGGAGAATTCGAACCTCAGTTGGTATATCATAGGGATTATCACCATTGGAGTGCTCTGGAAGACTCAAACTATACTGAACTGAACCTAAAATCAGCTAACTAAAGTCACAATCAGTTAATTGACTAAGGAGGGCGCAATAGTAAGTTTTTCGTGCATGTCAATCAAAAATGGGCGCATGAGGCCACAATCAATGGCATACGAAGCTCCAACCCCGCACAAGAGTCAACTAACTCACGTGGACTGCACTGGAACACTCAGTTGGTTCCTATAAAATAGGGAACTGACTGAAGTGGTCCTAAAATGATGCATGCAGGGATCAGAAGGTCATAGATGGATCCTGGATGACATTTGCACACCACTAGGGGGAACATGACATCATCAACAACTAGGAAAAATAAATAATGCTAGGTAGGAAAAGAATGGAGTGTTAAAATATCCTAACAACCCCCCTTAATCCATACTTTTGCATCCCGGGCCCTGGTTACTGAGACCAAAGGTCACCCATACAATCAAATAAATCATAAAAAATAAATAATAATAAACAAATAATTTTCCATGAACCAAGGAAATGGGGAAAACCTCATGGGAAACCCCCCCCCTCAAAATAGGACAATATGAAGCTCAGACAGCTTTCACAACAAGTAGATATATGAGAAAGACAAATATCTTATGAGTGAAAAATTTAGTGAATATGTCTGCAATCATATCCCATGTAGGACAATAATGCAGTGAGATGGTACGATTGTGCACTAGCTCCCTGATGTAGTGAATATGAACCTTAATATGTTTGGTCCTCTGCTTCTGTACTAAATAACTGGAGATTCGGATGACATTATGATTGTCACAGAATAGGTCAATTGAAGGAGAAGTGCTAATGCCAAACTCAGTCAAGATCCCATGCAACCAAAATGCATGGATGGCTGCATTCACAGGCCCTATGTACTATGCCTCTATTGAAGATAGTGCAAGTGCTACTTTCCTTTTGCTTGACCAGCAGATTGGTCCTGATCCAATCATGAATACATACCCTGAAGTGGACTTCCTATCAATATTGTCTCCATCCTAGTTTGAGTCAGTAAAACCTACCAAATATAGTGGAGCACCAAAAGAATAGTGGATCCAAAACTCTCTCGTACCTTGCACATAGTGCAAGATCCTCTTAGTTGCTTTCCAGTGCAGCTCATGTGGCTCTTGCATGTACCTAGCCACAACACTAACAACATATGATAGATTTGGTATCGAATGTGTTAGATATAACAAGCTACCAATCAACTGTCTGTAAAGTGTGTTATCAACCAAGCGTGTGGAACCACCTTCTTCCAATCTAATGCCAGATAGGAAGGGAAATGATTTGTCTTTGCAATCAACCATATGAAACTTTTTCAGTAAATCGGATGCATACCTTGATTGCGAAACCATGATCCCTGAAGTTTTTTGAGTCACTTCAAGACCAATGAATTGTCTCAACAATCCCAGATCTATCATAGTGAATGCTTTGTTCAAGGAAGACTTGATGTGCTTCAACCCAATAGCAGATCCACCAGTGATGAGCAAGTCATCCACATATAGAACAATCAAACTTAAGCCCATAAACTTAAGTGATAGTAAGAAGGAATCCATATTGGCATACCATTCCCTTGGGGCTTGCTTGAGCCCATAAAGCGATCTCCCCAGTCTGAATACTAAGGAAGGGTCATCAGTGTTCCCCTCAAGCTATCTGATGTGGATCTCTTCTTCCAAGTCACCATGCAAGAAGGAACTATTTACATCCATGTGATGTACCTCCCATGCATACAAAGTTGCAATGGCCAAAACAAATCTCATTGAACCCATCCTTTCAACATGAGCGAATGTCTCATTGTAGTCCAACCCTTGGACTTGTGAGTACCCCTTTGCAACCAGCCGAGCCTTGTACTTGGTTGTAGATCCATCAAATCCAAATTATTTTTGTAGATCCATTTGCACTGAACAAATTTCCTCCCAGGTGGACGAGGGACAAGATCCCATGTTCCATTGTTTTGCAGTGACTCATGTTCTTCATCCATGGTTTCTTTCCATCTTGGATCATGGAAAGACTCACTATAAGACTGTGGATAAGATCCTACCATCATGAAGCACCTCTCAGGGAGAAGTGGATCTGTATGACAAAGTGCAATATTTGCATCTTGGTATTGAGATATTTTTCTTCTGAAGTCATATGGATCTCCAGTAGTAACCCCAGCTGCCTCAATAATATTTTGAGCCCACTTAGGCCTTGGATTAGGAGTAGATGTTGGATATAGATCTGGATCTGCTAGATCTACTTGCTCAATTACTAGATCTGAATCATATTGGTCTTCTTCTTCTGAATCTGAGTATGAATCACCTATAGAAACATCATTAGGAGCGAATGGATGAGGTAGATTAGTTATACCTTCCTTGTCAACTGGTTATAGATCATACAATGGGTCCTTATTGAACTGCACACTTATTTCAATGAAGCATCTCTTTGTTGCAATCTCCATAAGCTTGTAATCATTTTCATCTTCTGCATATCCAAGAAGGATGCATTCGCTACTTTGAAGTTGAAGTGCTTTCATCTTGTTAGTGGATATTCTAGCCCATGCCTTGGATCCAAAAACCATCAGATGAGATACAACAAGTTTGTGTCCCTTCAATGCTTCGAATGGAGTGACCCCATCAACACATTTGTGGGGTACCCTATTCTGAATGTATGTGGCACAGTTCATTGCTTCTGCCCAACACATTTGTGGGGTACCCTATTCTGAATGTATGTGGCACAGTTCACTGCTTCTGCCCATAGATTTGATGGGAGATATATTGCTTCAAGCAAGCAGGTATCCATCTCTTTCAGTGACCTATTCTTCCTCTCCTCTACATCATTTTGTTGTGGTGTGTATGGAACAAAATGTTGAATTTGAAGGCCTTCGGAAGCACATAGTTGTAGCAAATCTCTTTTGATGTACTCCCCTCCATTATCAGATCTGAGTGCTTTGATATTCCTTCCAACATTTTTCTCAACTAGGGATTTGGAAACTTTGAAGCTTTCAAACACCTCAGATTTATGCTTGAGAAAGTAGATCCAACAGAACCTAGAGTAGTCATCAATGAAGGTCAGAAGATATCTGGATCCATTAATTGAAGTAGTGGGCATCGGTCCTAAAACATCAGTGTAAATCAGATCTAGGATGGAGGAAGCTCTCTTAGCCTTCCCAACTTCATACTTTCACTCTGGGTGCTTCCCTACCAAGCAACCTTTGCATATCCCTTGAGACAATTTTATGTTTGGTAGACCTTCAACCATCTCTTCCTTGTGCACCTGCTGGACTAGATATTTCAAGTTTAGATGACAGAATATTTCATGCCAGAGCCTACTTGTCTCATTTGCATGCGTCAAGAGAGCACTTTGATGGGAGTATGGAAAGAAAGAAGAGAACTCATAAGTTTTGGAGGCATGATTTGCAACTCCTTTTGCTATCATATTCCTAGATGAGATCTCAAGAAACTCAACTGAATCAGGTTCAAATACTACTTTCTTTGAAGTACCTGTGTGTTCCATTTGGTAAACATACAACATATTAGCTGCTAGAGATGGCACATACAATACATTGTTGAACCTTCCATGCTCAAGCTGTATGGTAACTTCCCCTTCAACACATATTTGAGAATCATCTCCCATGTGTATGATTGGTCCATCAATGATATCTAATGAATAAAATGGCTCTCTGGAGGAAATCATGTGGTTGGAGGCTCCATAATCAATAAGAAAATCTTGGGATTGTGAGAACCCAGTCTTCAATGCATGGCATCTCTCATGATCTTCTGGCTTGCCTCCTGGATCATTATTCCTTGTACCTTCTGGAAGGGAAATGTTATGTTTCTCAAGGAGGTTTTCCATTAGATTTATGGTCTTATTCATACAATAACTCTCAGGGTGATTTCCCTTCTTGCAGTATGTACACTTGGATTTCTCAAACTTATTTTGTTTTTCCTTCTTGGAGTTGGAGGCTCCTTCGGATGGACTTGGTTTGGCATTCTTCTTGGGTTCAGATGGCCTCTTGTCCTTTCCCTTGTTCTTCCCCTTCCCATTCACACTTTTTGCTTCTCCAGCCATAAGAGCTTGATCTCTGGAGGCCTTCAAGGCGTCCATCTGGATCAACTTATCTTGTTCTTGGATGACAGATTCAATGAAACATCTAAGGAGGGAATCTTCCAACTAGGGATTGACATTCACCCAGAATGGAAGGTAGAGACAAAGATGGAGAACTCAGGACCTAGCTTGCTCAGAATGGATAGCACCAGCTGCTCATCGTTCTTCTCAATGCCACACTACTTGCATTGCATGACCAGAGATGTGAATTTTGAAAAGAATTGTTGAATGGTCTCGAAACTGCTCGGTTGAAGAGAAATCAACTCATTCTCCAAAATATGGCCTCTTAGCTCATCTTGTTTGGAGACGAGGGTCTCTAAATTCAACCATAAATATCTTGGAGTCTTCTATCCTTCAAGGTGGAAGAGTAGATCACTGGAAATATGAATACACATGAAACCAAATGCTTCATCCAATCTATTCAGATACTTGGCCTTTTCAACAACTGATTGTGGTTTGGGTCCTTCCCCATGTTTACCCTCTACAATGATTTGTTGCACAATACCATATGCATATCATCCCTCCAATCAAGGTAATTGAAGGGTGTCATGATCCTGGGGGAGAGAGGAGAGTTCGAATTGTCCATTACAGTTGCTGGAATGAATACAAGGTGAAACTGTTGCTATTGCACTCAAAAAATTTGAATAACCTACAAACAAATTTCAATTTTGGATATAGAATACTACTGAGCACTGTTTCAGGGCAGCAGGCACATTTTTCTGGATCCTTTACACCTGGCTAGACCTCATTGGATTTCTCCAATGAATTCAATGCAATGGCACCAGGATTTGCTGTGGAAATCCAGAGGCTTCTGGTGCATTACCGAAAGAAGCTACTCAACCTACTCGCTCCATGGATCTGATACCATTTGAAATTCTAATTCACAATAGATCTAAGAGCTGAGGATACCTCATACAGAAAGAATGAGTAGAAAATTCGAATAAGAGTGAAAAATGCAGTAAAAAATAGCATAAGAATAGTTATGCAACATAACTTAGATAGGAGTAGAATAATGTCACATGATCCAATAATTAGTATAATGAACAATGATGATACAATGGAGAGAATTCGAATCACACAGGAGAATTCTAACCTCAGTTGGTCTAGAATAGGGATTATCACCACTAGAATGCTCCGGAAGACTCAAACTCAATTGAACTGAACCTAAACTTAGCTAATTGAAGTCACAATCAATTAACTAACTAAGGAGGGTGCAATAGTGAGTTTTTCATGCATGTCAATCAGAAATGGGCACATGAGGCCACAATCAGTGGCATCCAGAGCTCCACCCCCCCACAAGAGTCAGCTAACTCAAGTGGACTGCACTGGAACACTTAGTTGGTTCCTATAAAATAGGGAACTGACTGAAGTGATCCTAAAATTATGCATGCATGGCTCAACATGTGGTAGATGGATCCTGGATGACATCTGCACACCACTAGGGGGGAAAAGACATCATCAATAACTAGGAAAAACAAATAATGCTAGGTAGGAAAAGGATGGATTATTAAAATATCCTAACAATGCAATCTAGGAAATGCAATGAAATAAATACTAACAATTGATATTAAGAAATATAAATGGAATATTTTTCTCAAATATTTTCTCTCTAACAAAAAGGAAACACTAGCTAATTTCTATTGAAATTGTAAGGAATAACAAATGAGGTTCTCCACCAACCAAGACAAAGAGGTTTTAAGAAAACTCAAGAAAATAACTAATTCTCAATTCTAGAAATTACTTTGCTAAAAAGGAAACAGAGACTAAAAATTATCTTAATATGGAACCCTAAAAGAAGTAAATACTTGATTTCTCTATCATTTATCTAGCTACATCATCTAAATAAATCAATAAATACAACAAATGGAAGGATATAAACATAAAACCGAATCTAATTTACGACCTACGATCGAGACACAAACCGATCAAAAAATGAAAATTTATGGAATCAGTCAATTCACAAAAAAATCTTGATTTCCTACAACATTGGATTTTTTGGGAAATGAGATGATGGTGTGTCTCTCTTTTTCTAGGAAAAATCATGACGCAAAGCTGAAATGGAGAAAAATAAAAAAAAATGTAGGTTGTGGTTGTAGCAAAAACTTTGGGTTTTCACCCAAGTTACCTATCTACGAAAATATAACAACAAACAATAGCAAGGAAACTTCCCAAATCACCTATGGATGGGGATGGAAATGGTCTCAACATAACTGAGGATGAATGGAAGAATTCATCTCCAGTGGAGTCACCAAATCTAGTGTAGGTGTTTTATCACCCGCATGTACAAAATATACATACTCGAGGGTTGTTTAATCTCAAGTACCAGGGTTGAAAATGGAAAAGGAAACTAAAGTAATAACATTCTTTAACCATGCATGCAATATAAATGAGAAAACTAACTAAAAAGATAGCAAGTCATTACATGTAAAGAATGATTTTATATTGATACATAAAGAATGAAGTGAAATGAAAACACCTTGGTGTTAGTTATAGTAGGTAATGGAGCTCTAAAGCTGACCCAAGGGAGTGTTCCACTTATCCTTTATGTCCAAATTATCGCTAAGTGATTGAGTAGGTGGATTCCAAATTCTAAAAGGAAAAAGGGTAATCTCTCTCTCTCTCTCTCTCTCTCTCTCAATAGGAATTCTAGTACCATAACCTTACCATTTTTATGTATATGAAATGGTGACCTTGACGGTTGTATTTATAAGAAATAATGTGGACAACACTAATATCTTCACCAAGTGTCCTTGAATGGATTTAGGAAGCCAGTTAAAACTCACGATAAATTGATAACCAAGACTCGTATCAATGAACCATAAATTCCATTAGTCTCGTAAAATAAGATTACAGGTAAGGGCACCCCTCTCCCATGAGTCCATGGACTAGAGATTGTTTTATTTGATGATTTTTTAAACTACGGGTTTTCCAAGTAACAAACAATGTAATTTTTGCATCATAAGTTAAATTTTTAAGTAAAAGAAAAATTGATGAGATCTTATCAAAATTGGTATGAAAAGGAAATTGAAATGAAGTTGAAGTAATTATCTCCCCATTTCCCACAGAATGGCCAACCAAAAATAAAAGATGGTGGTGGGGTGACTTAGTATGGTGGAGAAAAAAAAAGGAATGGAATGATAATATGAAGGGTGGTGATGAACCCAAATGAGATGATGAAGATAAGAAGGGTGAGTTGATCTGTAGATAAATTGGAGGTGCTTAATTTATATAACAAAATGGGTTTGTTCTAAGGTTCCTTTTGGTGTTGTTTCTTTGGTACATTCCAAAAGTAACAAAAATGATTCAAATCACCACATTAAAAGACAAGAATAACATATAGGAGTGAACCAACTAAGGATGATAACTAGCGAAGGAGTTACTCAACTTTTTGCATGAAGTGCAACAAAGCCCACACCAACAAGTACCATTACTTTTTTCTTCTCAATGAGAACAAGTCACTACATCCCAAGAGAGAATTCAAATATATACCAACAACAATATCCATGTCTCCCTTATGCACTTACACCCAAAATTCAACACAACTATAGCTGGATACAATGGTTTATAAAATAACATAGATATTTTAATACATTGTTTTGTGCTTATATGATATCTTTAATGTTGAATGTTGTTATCCCAATTATTTACTAGATTCATATTGGCATATCATCTAGGAATTATATGGAGATCATCCCACATAAGAAGGATGAAGACAATTAATAAAGGGATAAGAAGGATGGGGAAATACAGAAGGGGGAGAAGAAGGAAGGTTGTGGTGGTGGGGATAAGAATGATGGTGGAGAAAACAAAAAGGGAGGAGGGGATTATGATAATAAGGGTAGTTATTCGCTAGCTACCTCATCAACCTTATCTCTATATATATGAAAAGGTTCTAAATAATTGAGATTGGATATGAATATTTTCAAATTGCACATCCATTTACAACCAATTACCATCAATGTCTTAAGAAGAGGATATTTTTCTGCTAGATTCTCATTATGTGATCATTTGTGTGAATAAAATATAGATATAAGGTTATAAGTTATTTGAAACCATATAAATGAGTGGGTAGCTTTGCAAAATTAAATTACTCGAACGCCAAACATGGTAGAATTAAAGTACCCGAACACCAAACATATGAGGTGTTCAACCGAAAAGAGAGATTTTGGAACATTTGTTGGACTACTTTCGGGCTCATTTTCATTTCTATCTTCACCTCCATAAGTTATACCTATTAGAATTTTTTTTTTTACTATTTTTTATGCTACATAATGAATCCATTTCCTAATCAATTTGCAAATATTTCTTTCATATAACTCCTTATATGAAAATCTATCCCATGAAATGTTAAAGCATTCAAGTTGAGAGAATGGAAGAAAATGATGTTATCAACTATGCATATTATTTCTTTTTCTACTTGAGAGATAATAGAATTAGAAAACCCATGGGGGAAATCAAGAGGGGGTGTAAATTCCAAAGGAATTACCATCTTTGAGAGAGGGTTGAGAAAAATATTTCATCTCTCAAAGAAAGCTTAGAGATGATGTGAATGTAGAGAAATTCCTATGAAACACCATTCAATTTGCCCCTCCCCTCTCCCATGGCCAGACACAAGCAAAGGCTAAATCTAGCTAACAAGAAAGTGGAAGATTTAAATACTAATGGATTGATCAAGTCAATAAGTGGAAGAGTAGAGATATTGATGTATTAGAAATGTGTTATGGGCAAGCCTAAATCCTTGGAAACTAAAAGGTTGTGATTTGAGGATATCCAGGTTTTATAAATCCCACCAAAATCAAATAAGCCAATAGGGATAAATTATTTAGCATGAATATAATCTAGGTGGTATATCACACCACTAGGTGCTTAGCAACAATGTGAATGGTGGTTGTTTTTCTCCATCACCATTCAAACATAAGAATTTTTTTCTAAATCCAACCATCAAGAAAGTGGCATATTGTAATGGTAATGGATTAAGCCAGATAAGAAGTGGAATCATAGAAAAAATGATGGATCAAAATATGTTATGGGTAGGATTGAATTATTGGGAAATTGAAATATTGTTGATATTATCAAGGTTTTATTAATCCAACCAAAAAGAAATAAGCTGACAAGGAATAATTAAAGTTAGCATGAATC
This sequence comes from Larix kaempferi, assembly GCA_027924585.1. Classification (NCBI taxonomy): domain Eukaryota; kingdom Viridiplantae; phylum Streptophyta; class Pinopsida; order Pinales; family Pinaceae; genus Larix; species Larix kaempferi. The sequence goes on along the minus strand of BSBM01000089.1, from coordinate 13,719,221 downwards.
TACTCTAGGTGGTATATCCTAGGACTAGGTACTTAGCAATAGCTTGAATGGCGGTTGTTTTTCTTATTTACGGTTGTGTATTGGCTTGAAATTTGAAGATAAGAGATGTGCTACAAGGAGTGCATATTCTTGCCTAATTGTTACCATGATTCCTCACATTAGGTTCTGCAAATTGCACTATTGACAATGATCAGATGGAACTTCTTGGAAGAATGAAACCATAATTGTGTGCAAATAAGACAACAATTCAATAACATGTGTTTTCTTATTGAATATATTATTACAACACTAATATGATGCTAATAAGATGATATATATTTATATAATACCGTATGGTCATGTAAAAATGACAAAAATGGTGATAATACGATACTAGTCAACACAAGAAAAAACTATTTTTTTCAATGTTTTTCAGCATTTGGGCTCAACACAACTAGCTCAATACAAAAATAAATGTTGTGAAATCTCAACATGCATCAGTAAAAAAAAAAAATGGAAATAGGTTGTGGGGATACAAAACAATGACATTACAAACCCATATTTTAGTCATGTAAGAGTCTTTTAGAGGGGAAGAGGAAAGGAATATCATGGGTGAATTATTCTTGTCATGTCCTTTGGTGGAGTACTACCCTTTTTATTATGATTTATCAAAGATATCCCTCACCTACAATTGGCATGGAGTATAGCAAGCCAAATTTGTGATGCTACTTGGAAGGTACATAGTCCTCATACATGGGAGAATACATAATGTGTGAATCCCTTGGGAATCCTACTTTTTCCGTTATGTTTAATCTAAAATAAACCTATATGATATCCCATGCCTTAAATTGCTTGTAGTTACCTCAATAAACTCAAGAAATTAAGAGACACATGAGTTCATGGCAAGCTAGATGGTTTGCGGCTACACGGAGAAGTCATGGGTTGATTTTGGAGGAAGATCCTTGATTTAGAGTGAGTAGAGAGACTAGGCAAATAAAAAACCCAATACCCAGTTGACTAAGAAGTTTTTTGACTAAAAAGTAGCAAGGTCTGCCAATCCTAGGTATATCAACTACTTAGATGCTTCATGGCTACACTAGAGCACTAGAGGGGATGGATTTCTTAGGGACTATTTGGAAAATAAAAGATATCTTAACATTGTGTTGTGTTTGGTTGAGAGGAAGAGATATGTCATTCATTGGTGGTAGGGTGAGATACCTGGAAGATTTTCCTAAGAGGAATCTTGGCAGGTGTTTGGTTCTAACTATTTTGTGAGTATTGTTGATTGGTTTGAGTGAGGAATATATCCCAATAGCCATCATTTTCTCTCCTGGTCTCATTTGCTAGCTTGACGATGGAATCTACAATAGATTCCTATGGTTGGGTGGTCAATCACTCATATATCACTGGGTTGGTGGATACATTCATGATAAAGATAAGTGTGTGTTTTTATTATTGTGTTGATTATCTATGTTTTGTATAATTTTATGTGATTTAATTTCCTTTAATATGTTTCCTATATGATTTTTTGTTTAGGGAATGGTTCAAATTCATGGAAATGTTAATAAACATGATGGTAAATATGGGATGAAATTTTATTATGAATCTTTTGTATGTAATCTTAATTCCATGTGTATTGTTTCATTACATATGAATTTTGTGTCAGGCCACTATTAGAAGCCAAATTGGCTCAAAACTAGTAAATATGACTAGTTTATAGTCAAAGGATTTTGATTGAGTGCTCCAACATCCAAGGGAGGTGGGTTCGAGAACATTATAACAATGACAATTGCAAAGAGCATGTTAACTTTGAGAGTCCTTAGAGAAAGATGTTATTAAGGAAACAATGTCTAAGAACAACAAGAGTGTGCCAAGCAAGAGTCTTTAGTGTACAACTCATTAAGTTAAAAGAGAAACATCTATGTATGTTTTAGCTAAAGGAAGGAGTGGATTTTGGATAGTCCAAAATCAAGAGGCCAACCTTGAACAAATCGTCACTAGTTAAGATCAATCTCACTTTAATAGAGATAACATGGACAAAGCCACATTGATCCACTCTCTACAAATATGAAAAACTTATTAAATAAGCTCAGAAAATGTTACTTAGGATTGTTGGTTTTCCTAAAAGATGTGATTTTGAAGAGAGGGGTATATATCTAATAGAAATTCATGTAGAAATCACGATAGTTAGGATTAAAGCACATACAAAATTATGCAATGAAAAATGTGTTGATCTATGTCTTAACAATATACACTGAAAGGTCTAAGCTAAAAAAAAAGGTATAATTAGGGCATGCTATGATTACAATTCCATCCTTATTTGGGAGGGAGAGCCAAAACAACAAAACATTAAGATATGTTTGAGTTTAAATAACAAAGGGCTGAGTTTCAAATATTGTTTCTAACAAAAGGAAATTAACCTTCTTTTTCACCGAGGAATATTGTTAGACATGTGAGAGATGAGACTTATAAAAACACAAGAGAGCACATTCACACATTAAGACATCCACACAAATAACTTGTGTTGAGATATGGCACAATAAACACATGATCCTAGCATGATCCTATCATTATTATGGCTATGTTGTATGAAACATTGCACATGCAGATATGGTAGTTGCACCATTGTAATGAGCAAATTGGAATAGTAGTGAACTAGCTCTCAAGGGTTCTAAGAACTTGATTCCTTCTTTTTGCAACAATATGCTCAAACTAGGAAAGTGCTAGAAGCTAGAGGATGCCAATCAATTATTTTGATGAAATGCCTCAAAGATGAGGCATGAGTCTTTATGAAAAAACAAGTTTTGAGAACTCTATACCTTAAGTACGGGGAGCTCAAACACCAAGATCTAGAGCGAGGGGCTCTCACCCAATCTATAGAGGCTGATGTTTATAGGAAAGTAGTTGGAAAATGGTTGTACCCTAGTTAACTGTAACAACCATAAGGAATTAACCCATTTTTGGTTCTTTGTCTCCATAAAATGGCATTCATGTATATAGTTCATTTCGAAAAGATACCTTTTGAAAAATGACTAAAGAGGAACGCCTCTTAAAGGAAAAAACCAACAAACTTTGATTCGAGAAATTCCGAGAGGCATCTCCAAAACAAGATGTAGATGAATCAGTCACAGTCTACCAAAGCAAAATCTGTGTGAATCCAATCTGAGAGTGTTGGAAATATAAATGGCACCCACCGACTTCAAAAGATAAGCTTTTTTTCCTGTATCAAAGCTGACATGAAAGCGCCCATACTGAATTGAATTGACTGGTATCTCTGTATGTAGCCAGACGAAGAGATGGCGAGGAATCCTGGCCAGTACGACGCCATGAAAAGGCACGGATCGCTATTACTCGTTGGGCACTCAACCTCATGTGCCACTGCTCCTGTTCATTGATCCGCCGGCGCCACCTCCACCTCTCTCGCAGGCTTTTCGCCTTTGGGCCCCATGGGACCGTCGGCTAAACTTCCGTGATGGGAAGGAAAGAAAGAAAAATTTTGGAACCAAATCTCAACATAAGTGTTTTAGGCACCGGGGAGCTTTCAACTTTATTGGTGCTTTATGTATGTAGAAGTACTTCACCAATTTTTATAATTGACCAGGCTTTATGTCTCTCGATTTTGTGCACATGACATTTTGTCTCAATTACTAGATTTTCTCATAATGAATACTAGAGCTAAGGGATAAGGGTAAGGGTCAATGGTGATGTCTTGTCTTGACGGAAGTTTAGGTTTGAATCTATGTGGGGTGGGGAAAGCATACCTCAATGGTGATGTCTTGTCTTGACGGAAGTTTAGGTTTGAATCTATGTGGGGTGGGGAAAGCATACCTCATCTTTAAAGGCCTTGTACAATAGACCAGGCTTTATGTTTCTCGGGGATTTTGTCCACATGACATTTTGTCTCAATTACTAGATCTTCTCATAATGAATACTAGAGCTAAGGGATAAGGGTAAGGGTCAATGGTGATGCCTTGTCTTGATGGAAGTTTAGGTTTGAATCTATGTGGGGTGGGGAAAGCATACCTCATCTTTAAAGGCCTTGTACAATAGTGATGGTGACCATACTCTTGGTGGAATCTCTGTGCAATAATAAGGTTAGCCTCGACTCACAAGGTTTGCTACATGGTGGCATAGTTAACAATGCTTGTTAGGTGGCCTTGTCAGTTCCTCTTGGTAAAAAAAAAGAATAATAGAGCTCTTTCTTGGAGGATAGTGTTTTGATCCATTTATGTGTTAAGGGTTTCGTATTTTGGACTTTCTCTTAGAAGTGGACTAGTGCATAAATTGTTAATAAAGAATCTTGGTATATGGAGAACAATGACTTATTTATAAAGTCATGGTTGTTTGTTTTTAATCCATACTCAAATTCATCATCAAAGGTCTCGATTTGTGTAAGAATGCTTAGTCTCCCAGTTGAATTCTGGTATTTTTAATCTCATTTGGCCATTGGAAATGCTTTGGGCTCATAAACAAATAATGTAGTAAGCTAATATGGTAGCAAACAAACCCTCTTTTAGGTCACAAATCTAATATAAATCCAACAATTTTTTTAGGTATAAATAGAGTTCTACCATGATTCAAGATCCGTGTATGGTGGAACAATGCCCTTGAAGGTCTTGCCCAATTTTGACTTGACTGAAATCGTGAAAATTTTGATCGGAATTTCAGATCAATGGGAACTTTGACTTTATGTGTTGATGGATTTGGACAACTACAGGGAAGATTGCTACAACATTAGACAAGTCCACGGATAATACATTAGCCTCAACATATAAAAAAAATCATGTTTATGCTAATTTGGGCATAGCTTATCTAGATAAAATTGGATTGGAGGGTAAGAATCATAGTTGGATATAATGATTGTATCCTAAACATATTACCTTTTGATGTAGGTTTTGTTTCATGCATGGGTTAGTCACAATGTGTTAATCGAAGATACATTTTTTTTGGATTAAAAACAAAAGGTAATAGTAAATGCAATTGGTGGACTTAGTGATGAATCTGCAATGGAAAATACATGGACCTCTAGCGTTGGCAAACAATCTTGTCACAACTTCTTAGAGGTGTTATTTTCATACCTATACAATCATGACTGAGTAAACCCCTCCAAGGTTGACAACATTGATACAAAAGTGAGAGAGTGTGTTATCACGTCAACCCAAGGACTTGTAGGCCAAAACCAATTTTCGAGTCGACAAAGCTTTTGATGTAGTAATGTCTTATAAACTTTGTCCCATAATTGCTATGCATGTATGCACCCAACACATATACACAAATACATGATAGGTTAATCTTGTTGCAAATCAAACATCTTTTCTATGGCCATTTCCAATGTATTTCCATCACCAATCCAACAAGAATTTTGGAATTGCAGATTTGGGTTTTTGTATTGCAATACTGAGTTGTCCAAAGGGAAATGGAGGCTAGGAAATCCATCTCCAACAACAAAATTTGTAAAACCGAAATTTTCACTATCGAATTTCTTTAAGCTATTGGATGAAGAGTCTAGTTTGTTGCATGATCAAATGGCTCCCACAATTAAAAATGCAGTATTAATGTGAAACACAATATCAACATAGGTATATGCCTATGCAATAAGAAAGCAAGTAACATCAAATAGATAATACTACAAGTCAACAAAAACATAGGCATAACACTAAAATTGTTAATAAAGTTACTAATAGAATAAAAAGGGACGATAACACATGAACTTTGACATTTTCACTTTAAATTCAACTTTCAAATTAACAAAGTTATTGATATGCATATTAACTATAAACTTTTAAAAAATAAAAATAAAAATATTATAAAACAAAATAGTATATAACTTTATAATAAAACCATATTCAATATCATATAAATAATAAAATTGAAAATAACATATTAATAAAATAAAGAATTAATCATAATATATTAATAAAAATTAATAAAGTAAATAATTAATTTTAATATATTCTACTACAAAAATTAAAAATTAATCTTAATATATTGATAAAATCACTGGACAGTCCAAAGTTCAAATCTCCATCATTCTATAATTAAACATGTTTATGATGTCGAGATTCTTATCTCCCTACAGTGAAATTTGTAGATCTTTTAAACAAAAAGAATGACTTTAAAAAACAACCAAGTCAAAGAAAAGTAAGTAAACACATTCTTATTACACAATAAGATTGTTGAATGTTGAAATTTGTTAAAATTTTAAATAATGTCAATAATAATTATTATGAAGAACAACCTTATAAGTCAAAGTAAAAAAAGCTTGAGAGAGAATTCCCGGTACTCATGAAGATTGTTCAATGCTGAGTAATAATTGAATATTATTTTGTCACGGTATATTGTCCTCTTAATGGTCACAACTGCTTTATGGTGCAAGGTGATGTCACATGGCTTTGTTGGTTTTGGTTGTGGATGTAGGTCTATGAAAAGGATTGGATTGTTGTATATGTACTTAATGGTATTGAGTTATATGAGGTTTATGAAAAAATAATATATATATATATATGTTTATATATTTTAGATAAGTTTAAATGAATTTATATAAACGTGTTTGTTATTTTCTTTTCTTTTTTTTAAATAAGTTTGGGATTTTTATTTATTTAAAAAAGTAAAAATATTGTAAAATTATTATTTGAGAGTCGATTCAGTTAACAAACTTTCTTGTTGCATATTGTGATGGAGCTTTCCAAGGTCTATCAGGAACATGTGGAGTTGGTACGTGTTTACTAATTTATGCAAATCACTTTTTCCAGTTCAAGCTGGGTGCAGGTTTGTGAACAAATACTAGAGCATAATTGGTAGGCTTGTGGGGATTATTATACTTTGCTAGTTCAAAGGGCTTGGATCAACTTATGGTTTTGGGGGCTCAAAAGTTATCATTGACTAAACGAATGGAAGACCAAGACTCAAGGTATTAAAGTTGCAATGCTGGTAGAGAAAGGTTAGAGATCTCTAGGAATCATTTGTGGACATTTTGTTTGTTCATGCATATATAGAATTCAACTCCCAAGTGGACAGATTATCCAAGGAGGCCATTTCTCTTGTTGAAGGCTCACTTGCTTTTGTGGAACTTCTAAATGGAGTTGAAGTATCAAGTGGTATTTTATCTATCTTTTGAGGAATGTTTGATGAGGTCTTCTGTGATGATCTTCCAGGATTTTGTGGTTGGTTTCTTTGTCTATCTATGGATCATATGTATTTTTTTTGTTGTACTAGGTAGGTGGTGTCATGAAAAATAGTTTTTAGGCTGAGTCTTTCTAGTTTAGGATCATAAATTTTTGGCTTTGTGATTCATCAGGTGGCCTTTAAGAGGCTTTTTGGGACTGTTTGAACACTTTTATGATTATTTGAGAGTCGATTCAGTTAACAAACTTTTTTGTTGCATATTTTGATGGAGCTTTCCAAGGCCTAGCAGGAGCATGTGGAGTTGGTACGTGCTTACTAATTCATGCAAATCACTTTTTCCATCTCAAGCTGGGTGCAAGTTTGTGAACAAATACTAGAGCATAATCGGTAGACTTATGAGGATTATTATACTTTGCTAGTTCAAAGGGTTTGAATCAACTTATGGTTTTGAGGTGCCCAAAAGTTATCATTGACTAGATAAATGGAAGATCAAGACTCAATGTATTAAAGTTGCAATGCTAGTAGAGAAAGGTTAGAGATCTCCAGGAATCATTTGTGGACATTCTGTTTGTTCATGCATATATAGAATTCAACTCCCAAGTGGACAGATTATCCAAGGAGGCCATTTCTCTTGTTGAAGGCTCACTTGCTTTTGTGGAACTTCTAAATGGAGTTGAAGTATCAAGTGGTATTTTATCTATCTTTTGAGGAATGTTTGATGAGGTCTTCTATGATGATCTTCCAGGATTTTGTGGTTGGTTTCTTTGTCTATCTATGGATCATATGTATTTTTTTTGCTGTACTAGGTAGGTGGTGTCATGAAAAATAGTTTTCAGGCTGAGTCTTTCTAGTTTAGGACCATAAATTTTTGGCTTTGTAATTCATCAGGTGGCCTTTAAGAGGCTTTTTGGGACTGTTTGAACACTTTTATGATATGTACATTTATATCTTGATTTATATAAATAACATATATAAGCTTTTTTTGGTAATATATATATAATTTTATTAATACTCAAAATTATATATAGATCTATTTTTAATTTAAAAAAATCAATTTTATCTTATTAATTTAATTAAGTTTATTTATCATTTTTTGTTTGCTAGAATCTCCTTGACTTGCGGGAGTGGACTTTGGTCTAAGAAACCATGACCCAGGGGCATCCAAGCCATCAAAATCACCTGGGGATCGCACCCAGTTTAGGCCACACCAACCCTCAACTGGTTGGATTTTGGGTGTCTCCTCCCAAGTAGCTCACCCCTAAGGGGAGTTGAACCCAGGTTGCTCTACTGACAAGACCCACACCTTAACCAAAGGAGCTAGCGATAATTGACAATTTTATTTATCGTTTAATAAAATTTATCAAAATTACAAGTTTCATACTTTATATAGTTATAAATTGGCAGACTTCTGGCTTTGGAATATGAAGAAAATCCTTTATGATACTCTCGTCACCCTTGGTATCTTATATAATTGTGAAGTTTGGGGTTGCAACATCTTTAGAGAATAATGGAGAAGGATAGAACAAACCTAAAAGTGCTTTATAACATATAATATCAAAATTAAAGGAAATACACCCTATCATATCTTTCTCATAGAAGCGAGTCTTTCCCTGAATGAGAGCATGCCTATGATTAAGTACTTAATGTTGATGTTATTTGTAGCATCGGAAGATATTCTTATCTTGTATTTATTATGTACACTTGTGGTGGGCCGAAATAAGGATTTAAAGCCCTAAAATAATGAAAAATAATGCCACAAAGAAATAGTAGGCCGACCTACAAAAGAAAATAAAAATAAAATGTATTTTATTATGCAAAAATTGAAGTCGGCCCAGTTTAAGAAGGCAAGTCAGCCTAGAGTGGAAAAGGTCAGCACATAACAAGTATAAATACAGGTGATTCCCTCCTCATTTGGACAACCAAGCAATTCTCTCAAGACTACAACTCAAGTTCGCTCAAGCAAGGAAAAGTTCAATTTTGGGTTGTAGATGACAATTTTATGGGGCTCCTTCTTTGGCATCATTTCTTTATGTGATCTCTATTGTTCAAAATCACTCTTATATCTGATGTACTTGTATTATGTATTGAATCTCTGTGTAAGAAAGGTTTGTTGGGTTTTTCCTGAGTTTGGATTTTCCTAGGGTAAACTATTGTGTCTCTTGTGTTTCTGTGGATGATTACTCTTTCAGTGATCCTATATTTCTTTATGTTGCAATTAAGTTGAAAGAGATGAAAAATATATTGTAATATTATTAAAAATTCAACATGTTCTGGGCCCACCACGCTTCCACTACGTGTAAAGAACAAAGATTTACTGTAAAAATCAGGGGCTGAAAATCTAGGGTCCGAAAATCAAGGGCCAAAAATCTAGGAGCTGAAAAATCTAGGGGCCAAAAAATTTAGGGTCTTAAAATTTAGGGCCTGGAAATTGTAGATCTAAAATTTCAGTTTTGGTGAATTTTGTGAAGAAACTACAAAAACTACATAAATTAGGGTTTCAATATATGAGCTGTTATGTCCACATATCCAGAAGAAAAGGAGGTCTATCCAAATCACCTTGGGAGGGTGCATTGGACTATGGATTCAATTTTATCAAAGTCCAAGTTTAAATTTTTGACCCTCTTCTACTAGGGTTTCTGCACCAGATATGTTAAGATGGTTGTTGAACTCGGAGATATTCCAGAGCCAGAGGGAGCCCGAGACAAATTAAAACAATAAGAAGAAATACAGAAAGATTATCTTCTTACTACTCTCTCAGGCTCTATTTCAGACAATGATGCTCATGAAGATTCTCTACAAAAGAGGTCAAGGATTGCAGAAGATGATCTTTGGAAAATTGCAGAAGATCATCGAAAGGCATACTTCCTCTAGTACACTCTATGAGTGCACCAATGATTGCAGTATCAAGAAGATGTGATTGTCTTCGATTATGTATGAATATCTAGGCTACAGAAAGAAGTTGAAGATCTTAGGAATCCTATGATTTTTGCAAGGAGGTAGAGATCAAGAGGGAGCTAAGAAAACAATTAAAGATAAGTATTTGTACTAGCATTTGAGTTATTCTTTAAATCCTTGAATGTTTGGTTTAAAAATAATGTTCACAATAGTTATATGTAGATATGTGATACAACTTTCTACTATGCATGACCGAGATTGACACGCTGTAGGCTCATGTAGTGCATATATATGTTGCGTAAGTAGCCTATAGTTCTGCACAACAACCCATGAGCCCTTCTATGTTTGGGATATGGATGGATGTTGTGTTGAAGCATTGGCTAAGAAAACTGCGTGAACTATTGCATTGAAATGTCAATATGATTTGAATGAATTTCATGATTATGCAATGTTGGTAACTAATTAACTGAACTTAACTTGTAGGAGAGATCATGTGCTATGACCTACAAGAGACTTGTTCTAAAGAACAAGTGATAGCTCTTCGGCAAGAGGACAAGTGATGGATGTGAACATCCCATTGATACTCAGTATCTAAGAGGGAGTAGGATGCTCAGATGTGGAGGGAGAAGGGCGCTTGAATACTGATGTTTGCAGGATCAGGCAGACATTTCCCTAGTATTATCCATGTGACTTGGCTAAGGGGTGAATGGCCTAGAGACATAGCCAGTTTTCAGGATGCGGTTCAGGTTGGCATCTAGAATGACACCTCATATAGGTTCATGGACTAGCCAATGAGTAACTCCAGAGGGAGAGTATGATGTGGAGTTGCAGAGGGAGTCTGTAGTACAGTTCTAGAGGGAGTTAACCTGCGAGTTTGAGATGAAAGACCTAGGATTAATGCACTATTTCTTGGACTTAGAGGTGTGGTAGGACCGAATGAGATCTTCCTTGCACAAGGGAAGTATACCATTGACTCTTCCATATCTCCAGAATTAGTGGATCCTACCATGTACTTCCAGTTGATTGGTTTCATGTTGTACATGGTTAATACTAGGCCATATATCTTTTATGCACTAAACACATTGAGTCAACACATGGTCAAGTCGATACAAGTGCATTGGGTAACAAATAAGCATGCGTTGAGATATCCGTGCGGTACAGTTGGTTATGGACGAATATATACCTCAGAAAGTGGAGTGAAGATTGTGGGTTTCACAGATTCAGATTGGGATGTTAGTGCAGTTGACAAAAAGAGCACCTTTGGGCGTTGTTTTAGCTTGGGATCAGTTATGGTTTCTTGGTTCAACAAGAAACAGTCCTCTATGGCACTCAGTTCAACTGAGGCATAGTACATCGCAGCCAGTGCAACTTGTAAGGAATCAATATGGCTTCAGAAGCTACTTAAAGATTTGTATGGTTATGAACTTGATGCAACAGTGATATTTTGTGATAACGAGAGCTATGTAAAGATCTCGAAGAGCTTTGTGTTCCACGACAGATCCAAACATATTGAGATCCGATATCAGTACATCAGAGACATAGTTCAGAAAGGAGTAGTGAAGCTCCAATATATCTCCACAGATAAGCAAATTGCATATATCCTTACCAAGCCTTTGTCTAAAGTGAAGTTTGCATACTTCTATGAAAAGATTGGGGTGGTGGAGATTCCCTTCCTTGGGGAGGGGGACTGATGACCAGTATAGATGATGATGAGGCACAAGCCGAGACTTGTGTCTAACTATTGTGTGGAACATTGTGATTTTATTCCTCGATGGACTGAGTCGATTTGATCGTACTCCTTGATGGAGTGAGTTGAGTTGATCGTACTCCTTGATAGTCCTGTTTGGACTATGGTTCCTATGTGGAACATTGTGATTGTACTACTTGATGGACTGAGTCAAGTTGATCATATGAGTTGAGTTAATCATACTCCTCGATGGGCTGAGTTGAGTTGATTCTACTTCTTGAGAGTTATGTGTGGACTCCTAATCCTGTGTGGATTGTGGTTCTATGCGGACCGAGATGAGTTCTATGTGGACTCCTAGTCCTGTGTGGACTATGGTTCTATTTGGACTAAGATGAGTTCTGTGTGGACTCCTAGTCCTATGTGGAATGTGGTTTTGTGTGGACCAAGATGAATTCGATGTGAACTTATTGTCCTATGTGGACTGTATTGATCACACTTCTTGACAAACTGAGTTGTGTGGATGGACCTTTCTTATGATGATGAGATGTATGAGACAAGCTGTGATGATCAGATGACATTCAAATGTCATGAATCCAGTGTTGAATAATACCTTCCTCGCTAAGAGGGAGTGTTGATGTTATTTGTAGCATCAAAATATATTCTTATCTTGTATTTATTATGTACACTTGTGGCAGGTCAAAAGAAATATTTAAATCCCTAAAAGAATGAAAAATAATGCCATAAAGAAATAGTAGGTTGACCTACAAAAGATAATAAAAATAAAATGTGTTTTATTATGCAAAAAGTGAAGTCGAACCAGTTTAAGAAGGAAAGTCATCCAATAATGGAAAAAGGTCAGCACAGAATCAGTATAAATACAAGTGATGCCCTCCTCTTTTAGACAACTAAGCAATTCGCTCAATACTACTACTCAAGTTCGCTCAAGTAAGGAAAAGTTCGATTTTGGGTTGTAGAAGACAATTTTCTAGGGCTACTTCTTTGGCATCACTTCTCTACGTGATCTCTATTGTTCAAGATCACTCTTATATATGATGTAATAGTATTGTGTATTGAATCTATGAGAAAGAAAGGTTTGTTGGGTTTTTCCCGAGTTTGGGTTTTCCCAGGGTAAACTGTTGTGTCTCTTGTGTTTCTGTGGATGATTATTCTTTCAGTGATCCTATATTTGTTTATGTTGCAATTAAGTTGAAAGAGATGAAAATTATACTGCTATATTATTAAAAATTCAACACCTAATATACAAGAAGAAGATAAACAACATGGGAAACAAGAGGTTTCCTATGATTTCTTTATACTCTCGTCAATACCACCTACGACTTGAGTGAGATTGACGTAAATATGCTAGGTCTTGGCTAAATCATTGGGGAGTCTAGGAAGAGGTCACACTGTAGAATATCAATAATATTAAAAGTATTCTTACATCTAAATTTAAGGAGAAGGTTTGGTGCAATAAAGAGTTAGAGGATAAGAGAAAATTAAGATATTATAAGGAGGTGATCAACCCTAATCTAGAAGATCAAAAGCATCTCTTTGTTTTAATTAGCATAAAGAATAAAATCAACATTGCTAAAATAAGAACAAATTGTCATGAGCTCCATTTTTTTTTAACTGAAACAAATATTTGATATTAAAAAGGAGGATGATGACAATTCCTGCTAACATCGTGCTAGCGCAGCCTACCTCTATTAAACAACCTTCTAACTTATCAATGTATATACCAAAAACGGTAGGGGAGAGGGGACAACTTTGCTTAACTCCTCATATTACAATTAATATAAATAGTATATATAAATGGAATCTTTAATTTGCTTTATATCATTAGAGGAAGAAAAAATATTTTACTTGACAATTTAAACATCTGAAGTAAATTATCCTAAAAAAGATTATATATATAATATTTTTATTTTTATGCAGTGGAGAGTTTTCAAATCTAACTCTACATTATTATGTGAAACTTGCATTAGATGTTGTTAAACTTGACCAACTTTTAACATTGATTTATTGGTACTTTATGGATGTCAAAGTACTTAGAGCAAATTTAAATATTGATTTGACTTTTATGCCCGCCAAGGTTTGGATGCAGGTTTTATCTCAATCATGAGTAAGTTGTAGTGTCTTAATTGAAGATAAAGGACGTTTTTCGAGGGAAAGAATGAAAGAATATAAACCTATCTGGTGGACTCAATGATGGAATATCCCCAATGGAAACAACATGAACCTATAACTTTGATAAACAATATTGTCACAACCTCTAAGGGTTGTGATATTGATACATATACAATCACGAATAAGGAGCAATCCCCTCCATAGTCGACAATATTTGTACCAAAGTGAGAGAGTGTGATATCACGTCAACCCAGGGACTTGCACCTCAAAGCCAATTTTGAAGTCGACAAAGATTTTGGTACAATGGATGTTTTATAAACCATGTGTATCCTATAATTGTTATTAATGTAGGATTATTCATAATACATGCACTCAACATAGACACACAATTACAAAATAAGTTAATCTTGTCGGAAAACAAACATCCTTTTCCGATCCTTTCTATTGTATTTTCGTCACAAAACTAACAATAATTTTGGAATTACATATTTTGATTGCAGAAATCAATATTGAGTTGCCCAAATGGAAATGGGGGCCAAGGAATCCATGTTCAACATCACAATTGGAAAAATTGTAGTTTTTCATTACTAAAACTATAATTTTTCCCAATTGAATTTCTTTAAATGATTGGACAAAAAGTCTAGTTTTCTAGAATATTAGACAACTTCCACAATTAAAAGTGCAATAATAATTTGGAACAAAATATCAACATAGGGATCCTCACTTTAACGCAGTCTCCTCCCACAACTTAATCTACCACTATGTATTCATCATGAACAACAACATAGGGATATGTTATATTAGTAAGAATGCCTACAAAACCACATCGATGATAACCACAAGTCAAAGACTACCTATAGAGCATGGTACTAAAATTACTAACAATTTTAGTAATTGAGTAAGATTGATATCACATCAACCTTGGGATTTACATACCAAACTCAATTTACAAATTAATAAAGTGATTGGTACATAAATAATTCCTTATAAACCTTGTAAAGATAGAACAGGAGTAATGTGAAACAAAATTATGAAATAGAAATATGACAGTGTAGTAAGAACATGTACATTGTCAATGAGGTGTAGCTTGGGTGGTTGGGAGGAATGATTGGTATTCTCCCCACCCATGTTCAGTTCCAACAAGTGACATGTTGAGCTCTTAATGAGTATACTATTGTAACAACTTTGAGCCTTGTGTTGACAAAGAGTCGAGCTTATGCAAACTCCATTTTATCCTGGGAACCATATTTGCAGTGAGGGGAATTACTCGATAAGTTTCCTCGAACATGTATTTCATGGAAAGAAAAATAAAACCATGTACAATTTCACATAAATAATAATCAATACCACTTAAAAATAATAATATGGAATGAAAATACATAACAAAATGTCAATATAATAAAAATTTATCATGGTATAGTGATAAAAGCATTAAAGCATCCAAGGTTCAAAATCTCAATCCTTCGATCGTAAAACATGTATATGATGTTGATATTCATAACTCCCTGTAGATTAATTAAACATAAAATTTGTAAATTGTTGCAATGACTATAAGGAACAACCAAGTCAAACATGAAAGCATTCTTATTACAAAAGAAGATTGTTGAACATTTATTTAAAATGGTATAGTGTTCCTCCTTACGAGTCATAACATCCTTTGGTGTAATGTTGTGTTAAAGTTGTGTCATGTAAGTTTGCCTTTTCGTTTATTTATGGAGTTGGTTTGGATCGTAAGAATTGCAATATTGAGTTTGCCCATATGGAAATAAAGGTCAAGTAATCTCTCTCCAACATCAAAATTTTGCAAAAATGTGACTTTTCATTATTAAAATTGGAATTTCATAATCAAATTTTGTTGAATTATGATAAGTTTAGATTACTATAATATTAGAGAATTCTTATTATTAAAAGCATTATTATTGTAGAACAAAATATCAACATAAGAATAGGTTATAATATCAAATAGATAACAATTATAAATAAAAAATAACATGTAAGTATGATATTGAATTTGTAAATGATATTGATAAAATTATAAGAAAAGAGTTTATTGGATGTAGTTTGGGTGGTTGGGGGTACTGATTGATAACTTCTCCTCTCGAGTTCAATTCCTTGTAAATGACATATGATGCTCTTGTTGTTGAACCCCTAATATTTGGACAATGTTTGGCATCCCCACATGCCTCACAATGTAGCAAGGAAATTTTGTGGATATAGCGACCCCATTCTCTGGGACGTGAACCACATGAAAAAATAATAATAAGGAAGGATGATATTACATCAACTTTGAGATTTGTAACTTAAAATTAAATTTTGAATTAAAAAAGCTTTTGATATTTATAATATTTTATAAACTTTTAAAAGAAGAAAAATTTAAAAAAATTCAACATAAAGTAAAAACATATTATTATAATGAAACAACTTACAATTTCATATAATAATAATAATAATAAAAGTCCTTGGGTGTAGATTAGTTGATGAATGGATATAGTTAATTGTTAAGGCATTCTTTGTGATGTTATGAATTCAAACCTTAATTGAGCTTTTTTTGTCACGTATGGAACAATATTAATATACCCAAAAATATAATGATAACACACCATAACCAATCATATATCGTGCTAGTATGAACCCAATCCTAATTATCAATTACCCTAAATAAAATAAAATAAAAATAAAAAAATATTTATTAAAAACATATTAAATTGATAAAAACTAAAAACTCATTGTAATTTTTTTTAAACAATGGCAATCACTATGAAGAACAACCACAACTCAAGTATAAAAAAGCTTACAAGAGAATAATCCGGTTGATTGTTGAATAATCATTGAATATTATTTTATGATGGTATATTGTCCCTCCTTAACGGTCACAAATAACTTATTTATGGTGCAAGGTGGGGTCACATGGTTCTATCTTTGCCTTTATATTTGGTTTATGATGGTACATCTTGTCACATGGCTCCACCATTTAAAAAAAAGTGGAAGGTGTCACATGGTTTTGTCTTCACTTATGTGCATAAACAAAATTATGTAATTTAATAACATTTTGTGTTATTATATATATTTGTATCTATATATATATTATTTCATCTTCATCTTATTTTATAATGAAAAGACAAAATTTTGATCTTTAAAAAATAAAAATATTAATATAATATAATTATGTAAATAAACACAAATATTGCTTCCTGCGGGCGATGATATCAACACATATTAATATAATATAATCATTTTAATATAATACAATATAATCACATATTAATATAATATAATCATCTTATTTTATAATAAAAAGACAAAATGTTAATCTTTAAAAAATAAAAATATTAATATAATATAATCATGTAAATAAACACAAATATTGCTTCCCTGTGGATGATGATATCAACACATATTAATATAATATAATCATGGAAATAAACACCAATATTGCTTCACTATGGGTGATCATATCAACACAAAATATTTGTAGATATTTTATAAACATCTTCTTTACAAATATTTTATAAACATCTTCTTTATTATTATTGTTAGTTCTCTATTTTGAATATAATTATCTTGGTGGGTGTTACTATAAGAAACAACATTTGTTCATTTTTGTTTCATTGAGCTTAGGGTAGAGTAATTCATAGACAACATAATAAGTACATTATAATAATTTTTGGGAAGCATAGTTATTGATGGGTGTAATTGATTGTTGTGTCTAAGGATGGAAATAAAGAAGATAGAATGCCTATTATTCGGAAGGAAAGACAATGCTATGACATCAAATATTGGGACATATTGGAGAGAAGGGTTTTCAATCATTGCATGGAAAAAGTATGGTTGAAGTTATGTCTAATTGCACACTAGATTTCAATTTCTATGAACATTGCATATATGGTAAACAACATCGAGTAAGATACACATTTGGTGTTACAAAAAAAAAATCATCAGGTAAATCTGTGTATTATGTTTCAATTATAGATGATTTCGCAAGAAACATGGATTTATTTCCTTCCAAAGAAATTTGAAGTATTTGATAAATTTAAAGAGTTTAAGGACTTTTTAGAGAATCAAGCATAGAAGAAAATAAAGGTGTTCAAGAAGGATAATGGTTTGTGGGAAGAAATTCAAGGAAGTTTGTATGAATTGCATAATAGCAAGGCAGAAGACCATTCCATACACACCTCAACATAGGAGTT
Organism: Larix kaempferi; assembly: GCA_027924585.1. Classification (NCBI taxonomy): domain Eukaryota; kingdom Viridiplantae; phylum Streptophyta; class Pinopsida; order Pinales; family Pinaceae; genus Larix; species Larix kaempferi. The sequence continues at coordinate 13,701,221 of BSBM01000089.1, read as the reverse complement.
GTGGAAAGAATGAATAGGACATTGATGGAAAAGGCAAGGAGCATGCTCAGTGGTGTCAGGTGAGGACAAGAATTCTTGGTAGATACTACGTGTTACTTGGTACATCTAACACCCACATTAGAATTGGTTGGCAAAACTCCATATGAGGTATGGGCTAGTAAGAAACCCTCTCTTAAAAATTTGAAATTTTTTGGGTGTGATTCTTATGTACATGTTCCAAAGGAAAAAAAAGTAAGCGAGATAATAAAGTTTAAAAATGTATCTTTATTGGTTATAAAGATGGTGTGAAAGGTTTTAAACTTTGGAACTCTTTAACTAAGAAGTATGTTTACAATCAAGATGTTTTTAAAGAGGTTAAAGATGTTCCCAAATAGGAAGTCACTCCAATGGAAATGGAACCAGAGAAAATAGAGTTTGAGTTGGAGAATGAAGAATATGACTCAAACAGAAGAAGTTGAATGAAAAGAAGAAGAAACTCATACCCTAGTTTTGAAGAGATCATCTCGAGAAAGAAGGAAACCAAAAAGGTATATTTCCCCTCCTGATTTTTGGTCTTGTTTTGATTTATCTATTACTGATGATGATCCTAGAAATGTGAAGGAAGTTGTTGATTCATAGGAAAGTTAAATATGGAAGAAGGCCATAGTTGGATAGATGGATTCCTTGGATAAAAATGAAGATTAGGATCTAGTTGAGTTACCGGCTAGAAGAAAAACCAACAGTAGCAAGTGGTTGTTTAAAAATAATATGAATGCATAAAGTAAAGTGGAGAAGTACAAATCCCACTTAGTAGCAAGGGGATATCCCCAAGTAGAGGGAATTGATTTTAGTGAATTATTTTCTCAGGTTGCTAAATTAACTTCTATCAAATTCCCTCTTTTTACTATTGCTTCTTTTGATCTTGAAGTAAGGTAGGTGGATGTGAAGACAACATTCCTACATGGGATCTTGAAGAAGAAATATCCATGAAACAACTAGAAGGTCTTATGCCAAAGGGAAGGAAAGAGATGGTATGCGAGATAAAGAAGTCCCTTTATGGTCTAAAGCAATCTTCAAGGATGTGGTACCAAAATTTCAACACATACCTCCTTGGATTGGGGTTTGTGAGAAGCAAGTATGATCACTATGTATACTCCAAGCAGGTTGGTGATCACTTCATTAATATAGTACTGTATGTTGATAACACATTGCTGATTGGAAACAACATGAATGTCGTAAAGGAGGTGAAATAAAATTTATCGTTCAAATTGACATGAAGGGTCTTTGTGTTGCTAACTTCATACTAGAAATGGATATTTAAAAAGATAATGCAAACAAGAAACCTTGGTTGAATTAGAGAAAATATGTTGAGATGATATTGTAGAGATTTAGCATGTAAGAAAGTAAACCGATCAAGGTCCCTATCCTTGTAGGTGTAAAGTTATGTACATATCAGTGTTCCAAGACGAAGGAAGAGGAAGAATACATGTCACGAGTTCCCTATGCTAGTGCTATTGGTAGTTTGATGTATGTTATGGTATGTACTAGACTGGAAATTTCCCATGCAGTGGGAGTTTTGAGAATATATATGTAAAAACTAAGGAATAAGCATTGGACAACTATAAAGAGTGTCTTCAAGTATTTGTGTGGCATCACAAATTATGCAATTTGCTACCAAGGAAGACCTATACTAGACAGAGTAATTGATGTATAGGGATTTGTTGATCTAGAATATACTGGAGTTCTCGATTGCAGAATATCTACAAGTGGTTATGTGTTTAACCTATTTGGAGGAGCTATCAGTTGGATGAGAAAGAGATGGGATGTAGTTTCACTCTCAACTATAGAAGTTGAATACATGGTGGCCACCCATGCAAGTAAAGAAGTTGTAAGGTTAGATTGTAATAGTTAGAGTGAAATCATTTTTGCAAAGAACCTTGCCTATCATGCTAAAACAAAGTATATTGATGTGCAGTATCACTTGGAGAGAGATATGGTTGAAGACAAGAAGGTGTTGCTGTAAAAGGTTGACAACTTGAAGAATGTTGTAGATTCATTAATGAAGTCTATTAGTACTGAGAAGTTCTCTTGGTGTAGAGAATTTATGGGAATCACTGCCTTAAATTTGTGATCCTATCTTTACTTGGACCACTAATTTGAAAATAAAACAAAAAGTGGGAGAATGTTGGGTATGTGTTATATTATTTGCATGTGTGTTTCATCACCTTACGATTCATCTCTGTCTAGTGCTCTGTGGTATGCACTAGGTGTAGTATTAGAAGGGAAATGTGTTGATTCCACCCCTAGTTTGTGAAGCATATATCAATGAGAAGTGTTATCCCTGAAGTGCAAGGTTTGGGGCAATGCCCAAACATTTTTTTTGGAGCTCTTTTTTTTAGAAAATATGTAATTAATCATGGTTAAGTGATTGATGTCTATTAGGAACCCATGTCAACCCTTCTATTTACTTTGTTAGTATATTGTTGTTGGACATATATGCTTTGTAAGTCGTCCTGTAGTATTTGTTGATCCATAGTTTGTATTATTGTTGTTGGACGCATATGCTTTGTAAGTCGTCTCGTAGTAATTGTTGATCCATAGTTTGTATTTGCTCATGGTTTGTATTGACGAATGGTATTGACCCATGGTATTGGCGCCTAGACTTAGTATATAAGTTTGGGTTGAAACCAATGAAGGTACCGTGAAGTTATTTGTATTGAGCTTGCTCAAAGGAGGTTACCCCCTCGAAGTGGCCTGCGATCAATAAAAGTGATTTTGAGTTATGTTATTTCTATTATCTCGCGTATTCTCATTAATTAATTGTTGCAGGTTCTTCACATCTGGTATCAGATCACTTTCTTGGGCTCGCTGAGTGAAATTTCTGCCAATTTTTTTTTTGCATCTGTTGCAGCTTCGGATTTGGGAATAATCCCTATCCGCTTAACTATGGCAAGTACTTACGCATAAGCCCTAAAACTCATTTTGAGGAGTACCACGGGAACCCCGAAGTAGTTGGCCCATTGAGAGGACCTGCCAGCGAAAAGGGCAACGACCCCTACCTGATTGACTAGTTCCCACCTGTGAGGTATGCCAAGAGCTATCGTTTGTGGCAAAGCAGTTATCAGTTTTACTTGAGTCGTGGACTGAGGGGTACTACCCCAATACGTAAGCCGTTAGACAGCATTGGTGGCCGAGTGAATCCCTTGAACCGATAGGAAGCCGAACATACCTGGGGTCCATATCTATTTTCAGCTAAACTGTTGTCGATCACTTCCGCGCCATTGCAGATCCATCTATTGCCAATCACTTCCGCGTCGTTGCAAATCCATTCTGAAAGTCGGTTCTAATCCAACCATTTCAGATCCATTCTAAAAGTCATTTCATATCTAACCGTTTTCGATCCATTCTGAGCCGTTCCAGATCTAACTATTTTTTATCCATTCTGAGTCGTTTCAGATCCAACCGTTTTCGATCCATTCCGAGTCGTTTTAGATCAGCCGTTTTCGATATCTCCCTTGTTTTAACTCTATTTTCCCTAAAACTTCATTGACACCCCTGCAATCCCATTCTGCATATTTCATTCCTGAGGACCCTATCCCAAATTCCACTTCCCAAAGCCAGACATCCCACATTTGTCTATTTTTAGGGTTTTCCATAACTCCTTCGATTTTCACCCAATCGCCCTCAAAGTTTGCCACCGTGTCCATTCCCTATTTATGCTTCTTTGTCCCTCTCTGACAAATTTTCTCATTCTTTCACCCCGCTTCTGAAATCCTCATTTTTTGCTTCCCTATCCATTCCAAAGTGTCCAACACCTAGTCAAACCCCAATTACCCATCCGAGTTTTTCCCAAATCCAAATTTCCCTTTAGTAAATAAGCTTTTGTTTGTGTTTTTCTATCCATTCCCCCAAAAAAACAAAACTCCTAGTTATGGTTGTCACCCGTGTAGGAGCAAAAGCCATGGAGGAAGCACTTGCAGCCATCCAAACCAAACTCCAGCATCTAGATGAAAAATTTCTCGGCCTCCATCTTGAGCATTCAGCCATGCACAACAAACGACAGTCCGTGTCTTGATCAGACAATGGGTTCTCTTCTTCCAGCAATTTCCGTGGTCTGAAGCTTGAATTTCCTCACTTCAATGGTATTGATCCGACTAGATGGATCTATTGTGCAAAACAATATTTCAGTCTGCATAATATTTTTGATGTCCAAAAAGTTCCACTTGCATCCTTTCATTTGGAACAGGAAGCCCTTCAATGGTACCGTTGGTACATTAAGGCTCATGACGAGCCAAAATGGACAGATTTTTGCCAATTTCTTTTGCAACAATTTGGTCCTAGCGCTTTTGATGAATTCACCAAAGCACTCACTAAAATTCGTCAAATTGGCACCATGAGAGAGTATCAGATAGAATTTGAGAAACTAGCCAATCACACAGAAGGATTGTCTGATGAATTCTACAGGAGTTGTTTTATCAATGGTCTTAAGGATGAAATCCGCTTAGAGGTCAAAATGTTCTGTCCCAACACAATGATGGAAGCCCTGGGGTTGGCTAAGTTGGTAGAAGACAAGATTGTAGCCCAACAACGCTCCAAACCCACTTTTGTTCCCTTCTGAAATATGGGTTCTCAACGACCTCCCATCCCGCCATCTCCTCGACCAACTCCTATCAAGCATTTGTCTGAAACAAAGATGCAGGCACGCAAAGAAAAAGGGCTTTGCTATAATTGTGATGAGAAATTCACTCGGGGACATAGATGTGTTTAGCAAAAGCTCTATCTCTTGGATATGGATTCTTCACTTGCCTCTAAAATTGGTGAAGAAGCTCTAGATACAATGGATGATCAGGTCGACATTGAGGAGCTGCCTATTGATCCCCCATCTTTGGATGACCAACCAAAGATATCTCTCCATGCTTTATGTGGCATCACCACCCCCCAAAAAATGTGGGTCAAGGGTTACTTCAAGAAGCTTCCTCTTACAATACTCATTGATTATGGTCGCACTCATAACTTCATTAACCCTCGGATTGCGAAACAGGTTGATTGTTTTGTCCATCCTTTCTCCAACTTTGAAGTCATGGTTGCCAATGGGGGCACCTTACCTTGCAAGGGGAAGTGTCACAATGTGGGTATCTCTTTGGAAGATTATAACCTACGCTCTGACATGTTTGCCTTGTCCCTAGGTGGATGTGATGTGGTTTTGGGCGTTCAATGGTTACGCACACTTGGCCCCATCTTATGGGATTTTGCTGAACTTTGGATGTAGTTTTCAATCAATGGGAAAGAACAAAAATTTTGGGGCTTACAACAAGGGTCTCTCTGCATCATCAGTTCACATCGCTTGGAAAAGATCCTTAAGACAAATGCACCCATCAATGGTCTCCCCTACTTCCTTGGATAGATATGCATGTGTCTTTGTTGAACCAGTGGGCTTCTCGCCTTCAAGACAACTTTACAATAAGACTTTAGCCGCATCTACATCTTAGTAGGGAATGTTGGCTATTTTGCATGCAGTCCAGAAGTTGTAGCCATACCTATTAGGGAATCATTTATGCATCAAGACTGATCTCCAGAGTCTGGAAAATTTCCTGGAACAACCGGTCTCCTCCCCAACACACCTGAAATGGGTTATCCAACTCATGGGTTATGCCTATGAGATCACTTACAAGAAGGGTGAGGACAATATGGTGACAGATGCTCCTTCTCACACATTTGATGACCCAGTTCCTCTTACAGCTATTTCTCTGCTTGTTCCAAATTGGTTGCAATCTATTCAATAGGGATATCTCTTCTATGAACTCCATGCTTCTTCATTGGCAGGCCACTCTAGGTTCCTCAAAACGTATGACTGGGAACAATGTAACTTCTTTTGGAAGGGACTGAAAATGACAATTCAACAGATGGGGGTTGACTGTGATACTTTCCAGGTCAACAAGGGTGAAACGACACTCTTTTCGGGACTGCTCGAACCCTTGCCCATTCCTACACAGATTTGGACAACTATTTCTATGGATTTCCTAGAAGCGCTCTAGTGGTACAATACCACATCTAAAAGGACACCATATGAAGCATTCTATGGACAGGCACCGCCAGTTCTTTTTCCATGCACCCTCAGCAGCTCCCCAGTTCAGGAAATTGACTCGGTTCTTCGAAACCGCAATCAGATTCTTCTCATTCTATAGAAAAATCTTCACATGGCAAGAATTCGACTGAAACAACAAGCCGATCAACACCGTTCTAAGTGCACTTTTCATGCAGTTGATATGGTTCTTCTTCATCTACATCCTTCCAAGCAACCCTCTTTGAAACTCAAAAGGAGTCAGTGGCCCGGAATGCAACCTGAGGATGCTATAAGGGAACCACTCCTTCAAATTTTGCATCAATTTCCACATCTAAAGCTTTGAGGACAAAGATTTTTCTAAGGGAGAGGGGATGTTAGGAACCCATGTCAACCCTTCTATTTACTTTGTTAGTATATTTTTGTTGGACGCATATGCTTTGTAAGTTGTCCCATAGTATTTGTTGATCCATAGTTTGTATTATTGTTGTTGGATGCATATGCTTTGTAAGTCGTCTCGTAGTAGTTGTTGATCCATAGTTTGTCTTGGCCCATGGTTTGTATTGACACATGGTATTGGCACCTAGACTTAGTATACAAGTTTGTGTTGAGACCAATGAAGGTGCCATGAAGTTATTTGTATTGAGCTTTCTCAAAGGAGGTTGCCCCCTCGAAGTGGCCTGCGATCAATAAAAGCGATTTTGAGTTCTGTTATTTCTGTTATCTCGCGTATTCTCATTAATTAATTGTTGCAGGTTCTTCACAATGTATCAATCTAATATGGGTTAATGTATTAGGGTTTTGGATGCTACGAAATACCTAAATATTGTATTGTGAATGGTTAAGAATAAAACAATGGGAAAGATAGAGGTGCGACTCTAAGTTTTGTTGGTTTTTCTCGGTTAAGGGTTTCCAAGGTAAATCTCTATATATTGTGTGTGTTCCATTGTTTTATCTCTTTTTTGCTCAAGAATCTGTATGTAATATATCACTTCATAAGTTTAAACTTACATCCCCAAGGGCCTATAAGAAATAATAGCAAGATGTCAGGGATACTTGACTAAACTTCCATGATGGGAGAATGGGAATCAAAATTCCACATAATGTTTTTAGGAAACGAGGATCTTTCAAACCTAACTCCCAATTATTACATGAAACTACAATAATGACATTGTTAAACTTGACCAACTTTTGATAATTACTGGTGCTTTATACATGTTGAAGTACCCAACCATTTTTTAATATTTATTGGGGGTTTGTGCTCGTTGGAGTTTTGAATTGAGTTTTTTTTGTGATGGCACCACATCTCAATCACTAGACACACATCACAATGATTACAAATTCCTAAATATTGATTTTCCACCATACAAAGATATTGTGAAAGAACTATTACAAGCCCAATTACAAGGAATTATCTTCTAAAACATGCATTGATTCACATATTTAGAAATATATAGCCATTGTTAAAAAGCCTTCATACATGGGTTTATGAATACTCAATCTCTTTCTTAAGGATAATGTTTTGATCCATTTATGTTCTAAGGGTTTTGTTATTTTGGACTGTCTCTCGAAGGTGGATTATGTATGGCTTGTTAGTAAAAGACCTTGTATAATATGGAGAATGATGGCGAAACTTATGGTTATTTGGTCTTAATCTACATTCTAATTCATCATAAAAAGTTCCAATATGTGTAATATTTTTTAGTCTCCCTCTTGAATATTGGTATTTTTAATATATTTTTTTACCATTGGAAATGTTTTGGATTCATAAAAAAATAATGAAGTAAGCTAATTTGGTAGAAAATGAATCCAATTTCCTACCATAAATTTGATGAGAATTCGATAGAAATATCAAAGATAAACATATCTCTACCATGATTCAAGTTTTGTGCATTGTGGAACAACGACAATATGGGTTTTCCCAATTATGAATTAATCCAAACTATTAAAAATTCAGTTAGAGTTATGAATCAATGGAAACGCTTAGACTTACTGTATTGTTGGATTCCGACAAACTAGACATAAGTTTCCTAGAAGATTAGACAGGTCTATAGATAATACATTACCCTCAACATATGCAAAAATCCTTGTTTATGTTGATATGAGCATATCCTTTTCTAAATCAAAATGTACTAGAGTGTACGAATCATAATTAGATGCAGTGGTTAGATTATGAATATATTGCCTTTTGATGTAGGTTTTTTCTTAAGTATGAGTAAGTCTCATAGTGTCCCAATGAAAGAAAAGGTTGTTCAAGATAAAAAATAAAAAATAAAAAAAAATAAAAAGAGAGAGGAAAGAATGACAAACCCAACTAGTGGATTCAATGACAAATATCCAATGAAAGCATTTAACTTATAGCACTAATAAACAATCACATCATAAATTCTAAGGGGATATATATATATATATATATATATATATATATATATATATATATATATATATATATATATATATAGAGAGAGAGAGAGAGAGAGAGAGAGAGAGTATTATATCTCATCAACCCAATCCCTCAATTAAAAATATTGAAATGGAGCAAAATATCAATAGACTAGTATACTATAAGAAAAATAGATAGCGACCACAAGTCAAAATAGACCTATAAAGCATGATACTAACACTACTAATGATATTAGTAACTTAGTGAAAAATAATGATATTACAATCTTGAGATTTACACTTTAAAGTTAACTTTCAAATTGACAAAATCTTTGATATATTTAATATTTAACAAAATTTCTATAAAAAATAAGAGAAATAATGAAAATAAAATTTTCAAAAAAATTCATTGTAATAAAATAATTTAAATTTTTTAATAATAATAATAATAAGATTAGTTAAAAAAATGATAATATAAAACATTAACATATTGATATAATAAGAATTAATTAAAAATATTCATATCATATTGATAAAGCATTGATAAATCTCCATTATTCCATGTTAAAGCTTGTTTATAATGTGTATGTTCAAAACTCGTAAACAAAATTAAATAATGACAATATCTATGAATAACAGTCACAAGTCAAGTCAAAAGATCTTATGAGAGAACTCCTAATGTTGAATGTGAATACTCATTGAACAACTACCACAAGTCAAGTCAAAATAACTTATGAGAGAACTCCTAATGTTGAATGTGAATGCTCATTGAATATGATTTATGCTATTTTTCCAAAGAAAAAAAAACGTCTTATTTCTCGATAGGAAAAAAAATACAATATTCAGGTGCACTTAAGCACTTAGTTTACTACATTAAGCTGCTTACTAGCTTTGTAATTCCGTACTTGGATATTTTTTCCCAAAAACTTCTCTCAAAGTTGATTACACATTAATTACATTATGAAAACAAAAAACTATAACAAATTCATATGTTCAACATAGCAGAAAACAAAAGAGATGATAAAATGACGACCTTTGTCTCAGAAACACCTGATCTTGTCTTGGTTATTATAGTTGTCCCTTCTTTGAGAGTAAGACCCTCTTTTGACAAGGAGTCTACTTTCTCTTTTAATTCCTTGAAAACATGGAAAATTCGGAAAGTGTTGTATGCTCCTACCAACCTCTTAAGTCTTGAGCTTATCCCCTGAAGATTGTTGTTCCTGATCTAGTTTTGTCCATTTAAGAAGTCTATCCAGACTGTTGAGTCTCCAAGCACCTCCGGTTCTTATACTCCTTCTTCCAAAGCTAGACTTAGGATAGATCCTAAAGCCAAGCCTTCTACCTTGTTGTTTGTTCCTTGACCTCCATTTGATTTAAGTTCAATGATATAGTTGTCGGAGAGAGTAATAGTACCTCCCAGTCCACAAAATTCATTTTCACATGCTCCATCAAAGTAAGCTCTACAACCCTTAAAATCAAAAGATAATGGATTGATAAATCTTGTTTTTTTTAATTCTTTCTCTATAAAGCTTAAATGTAATGCTAGTACTTGAGTTGTTACCTGGAAAGCAGGGGTAATCCGATCCTAAAAAATTCTATCGTTTCTAGCTCTCCAATTTCTCCATACTGTTAGGAAGGGAATACATTTGACCTTCTTTAAATATGTTTTCTCAAACCAAGGAGATAAGTTTTGTTCAAAAGAATTTTCCTTCCATTGTTGATCCACTCTTAATCCTTCACATATTATGTCTAGACAGTTTGTGAGTATGTACAGCAAATTAGTAGATGCTCCAAAGTTTCTTCCTTGCTCATACACAACATGCATATGCTAGTCCCACATAAATTTATCTTTAGCATATTTTCCCAAGTCATCACCTTCTTTTGTAGAGTCAGCCACATAAATATTTTGCACTAATGTAGTGCCAAAACCTTCCAAACTACACTCCACCACCACTTTTTGTTGATGATTATATTATTCCAGAATTGGGCATAAGCCTCTTTGGCCAAGTAAGTTCATCCTACTTTGTTTCCAGTCCAAAAAAGAGCATCCAAGTCTTCATTAAGAGATAAAAACCCCTTTTGTATACCTATTCTACAACTCTCTCATTCCTCGGTCCATTTTTCATTGAGGTTCAGATCTACTGTCGAGAGACATGACTGTCTCTGCAAGCCACTTGTTCCTGTAATAGAGACATCATATAGCTTAAAAATCCCTCTATTATTTAGTGAGTTTATGAGTCCCTCTGATAATTTTATCTTTGGTCCACACCCCATTATGCCATACTTACCTAATACTACCTTCTTACTTGAGCCTACCTTCCATGCTAAAATATCCCCAATCACTGTAAAAGCCTTGTAGATGGATTTCCAAAATAAGGATACCCCTTTATGATATTTACTAGGTTTTCTAATCCATTTTGTTATGTCTCCTCCTACCATGTATTTAACCTTCAAGAATGACTGTCATTTCCCTTCTTTTGTCAAAATATTATATACTGACTTTGCAGCCAAGGAAGAGCCAAAACAATTAAGTTCCTTGATGCCCCAGCCCATTGCATCTTTTTGTCTTGCTAACTGGGTCCATGCCAATCAATGGATTACTTTTCCATATTTACCTCACCATAAGAAATTAAAGCAAACCTTCCTCAATTTAGTCAATACTCCTTTGGGTATATGGGAAATTATCATCTAGTAAACAATAATCACATTCAAAATTGCCTTTATCAGAATATATTTTCCTCCTCTCGAAAGAAAGTTGTTACACCAAAATTTAATTATGGATTATACTCGAGAGATCAACCAATCCCAGTCTTTCATGAAGTAGTCATTAGGTTTCAAATTAAACCCTAAATACTTAAAACCCCCTGTTAGTTCATGTTGATCCATTGTGAAAGTAACATTGAAATCTTGAAAATCTTGCTCTTCAACATCATGGTGATATACTGTTGATTTATCATAATTTATTAGCATTCTAGTAGCTAGAATGAACTTGTCTATAATAACCTTAACTTCCTATTCTTCCTCAGCACTATCACTAAGAAACAAAAGCACATCATCAACAAAGAGAATGTGAGTAGCTTTTACCTCTTCCCTGAATTGGATTCCTTGGATTTTTCCATTGTTTTTTGCCACCTACAATGGTCTGCTAAGTCCCTCCATTACTAGAAAAAATAGGTATGGGGACATAACGAATCCTTGCCTTAATCACCTAGAGGATGAAAATAATTTTGAAGCTACTCCATTAATTACCACTATAAAATTTACCGTGGTCAAACATGCCCAAATCCAATTGACCATATCCACTGAAACCCAATATGAATGAGAACAAGTCTCAAGTGCATCCAATGGTTACGGTCATAGGATTTTGAAAGATCTAATTTGATGACCTTAGATGGATGATCATAAATTTTGATAGTATGCAAACACTCATGTGTTGTTCCCACTGCATCATGAATTTTCCTCCCTTATAGAAAACTAAATTTTTCTACTGAGATGTTTCCAGCAAACAAGGGTTTGAGTCTCTCCACTATAATATTTGAGATGATTTTATACAATGCATTACATAGAGATATAGGTCTAAAGTCCCCCAAGGAGGTAGGTTTATCAATCTTAGGGATGAGTACTAAGAAAGTAGAATTGAAGCAAGACTGGATCCTACCAATTGTTCTAGTTTCTTCAATAACATTTAGTAAATAATATGTAATGTCCCCATTCCAATAATTGCATAGTAAGACAATCCCATCAATCCTACTAGTTTCCTAGGCTGGAAGGGCACATTTGGAATTACAATAAGGAAGCTAATAAATGATGTTTATAAATTAGAAGGGTTCAAGTATTTAATAAATAAGTTGAATAAAGAAATTCAAGAGAAATTCTAGGTGGCTAGTGCTTTTGAAGACATTTGGAGGATGTGGGACCCACACTAGCTTTATTTTTCAAGGACACATGGCATCTCTCTCTTGCCAATTCGAATTCATGAGAAGGTGAAAATTCCTGGGTGAGTTGGTAAGTCATACACATGGAATAGAGCATCTTAGGTCGAATTGGGATGGATTGGTAACCTCCATGGAAGAGGAAGAGTCAAATTGGAAGCTTGTGGACACTTGGGCTAGATTCCCTTGTTAAATTTTGAGCATTAATTCACAATACTCTAGGATCTTTACTGAGAGAATAACATGTACAGTATATCAATGCATAACAATCATATCAAGCATGTCAAGCATCACAAGAATCAAAAGCATGAGAGACAAGAGACATAGAGTTTCCATGGGGAAAACCCTAAGGTGAAAAACCCCACAACTTCCTCAGAGATAGAGAGAGCAATGGCTCAACCAAAGTACAACCAAAATACACTGAGATAGTCTCCTAGTAGCAGATGATCCTCCTCCTCACTAGTGCGCCACTTTCTGAGTGAGAGAAGTATGAGTTTCTGAGTGATCCAAATAGAGATCTCCTGATCTCTATTTATACTTAACCTGTCTGCCCAATTACACTATGGGGCCGACTTGTCTAGCTAGGTATATCAACCATATAATATACATTTTAGGTCCGACCCCACACATGGTGGTCTAATAACCCTTTTCCAAGTACACACACTTGCGACACTTGTCAATACACATGACGACACTTCCTTATAGAGGAATAACACATCTCTTATAAGGGTACACTAAATATATATATGAAATACATAGATGAAATACATTCCGAAGTTACATATACATCAACACTCCCTCTTAACTAGGAAGCTATTTCTCGACACAGTTCTGCTAGACAAGTCTTCTTCTCGGGATCATCGTCATTGATGCATCGTCATCATCATCGTCACTACTGCTGCTATCTCAACCAATCTCTGACTCTACTCATAATAGGAAGTTCTACAGAGCCAGTCCTTTTTCATACTGGATGTAGGCCCACCACCTGCAGGTCTTCATCATCATTGGCCATACTGTGGAATCCTCGGGACTTATTACGTGCGTCACAAAACCTTGCAAGAGCATCCCAGGCTATTACGAGCACACAGCTCTACCTATAGGATCTCCTAGGGAGCTATTACATGTGACCCTACCAAAAAACCTCGAAAGAGAATCCCAGGACTGATTACGAGCACATAGCTCAACCTATCAGATCTCCCAGGGTGCTATTATATGTGGTCACCACAAAACCTTGCAAGAGCATCCCGGGACTTATTACGGGAACACATCCGAACCTATCGGATCTCCCAGGGTGGTATTACATGTGGTCATGGAAAAACCTTGCAAGAGCATCCCAGGACTTATTACAAGCACACAGCTCAACCTATCGGATCTCCCAGGGCGCTATTATATGCCATAGGACAAAACCTCGAAAGAGCATTTGCCAGATATCCCAGGGAGCTATTATATGCCAGCGGAAAAACCTTGCAAGACTATTTGTAGATCTCCCAGGGTGCTATTATATGTCCTCCTAGAGAAAAACCTCGAAAGAGCATTTTCCAGATATCCCAGGGTGAAATTATATGCCATAGGCAAAACCTTGCAAGACTATCTGCAAATCTCCCAGGGCGCTATTATATGCTCATCTGCACAACCTAATCCATGGCCACAGAGTATCAACCTGATACTCACCATACATCATCTTGATGTACACATGATCATCCTGATCATCATCACTGTAACATCTTGCTGCATGTCATCAGGAGCAACATCCTGAAGCTCGTCATCCATGATCATCCTGATCATATAATGCATCTACCTGATGCATACCAAGTATCTACCTGATACATATCATCATACATGATCCACCTGATCATACCTGATACATATCAACATACATGATCTACCTGATCATACACAGTATCCACTTGATACATATACAGATACATGGTCCAAGCATCCAACATGATGCATATACAAATGATCCTACTGATCATATCCAGCATCCAACATGATGCGTACATACATATACATATAAATGATCCAAATGATCATATCCAGCATCCTCCTGATGCATATACAGAGCAGTAACTGGAGCATCGTCCTGATGCTCATCATCCAACACTTACATACACAGCCATGTGAAGGATCCTCCTTCCAACATGCTTGGAATGGCTTCTGCAAATGTGTCCATCACTTCTTCCTAGAAGTGTCATCAATCTGAAGAAAAACAAGCCTCTCCCTGAAGTACTCGAACTTCACCCTGGCTAGTGGCTTGGTCAGCATATCTGCAATATGCTCATCCGTCGCAATGTACAGGAGCTTCACAACTCCTCTCTGCACCATATCCCTGAATAGTGATATTTGATCTCTATGTGTTTAGACCTGTCATGAAACACTGGGTTCTCGAACAGCTTCACACAACTCTGGTTATCACAGAAGATACCAGTAGCATCCAACGGGAGATCAAATAACTCAGACAGTATCTTCCAAATCCATACTGCCTCACAACTAGCTAAAGAGGTTGCAACATACTCTGCCTCAATTGTACTCAATGCTACGCAGGACTGCTTCCTACTAAACCAAGAGATCACACCTGATCCCATACTGAAGCAGCATCCAGATGTGCTCTTCCTATCTGCAGCACTGCCAGCCCAATCTGAATCAACATAACCCTGCAAGTTAAACTTTTGATTCGCTTCATACTTGAGCCCATAATCCACTGTACCCTTCAGGTACCTCAGAACATGCTTTACAGCAACCAGGTGAACACTCCTCGGATCCGTTAGGAACTAGCTCAATGTGTTCACTGCAAAGCACATATCTAGTCTTGTGTTCGTCAGGTACATCAAGGACCCAATCATCTGACGATACATAGAGATATCAATTGGTTCAGATGAAGCATCAAATAGAAGCTTTAGGTTCGATGCCATAGGTGTGACCATGGCCTTGCAATCCATCATCCTGAATCTCTTCAGGATATCTATTGTGTACTTCCCTTGACCAAGGAAGATCCCACCTGCACTCTGCCACACCTCCATACCTAGGAAATAATGCATCATTCCCAAATCTTTCATATCGAACTCGACAACAAGCTTCCTCTTAGTATCTGCAATCAATTTGTCATCTCCTGTTACAAATAAGTCATCCACATACAGGAGTAGAATCACAAGATTCCCTTCCTCAACCTTGTAGTAAAGGTTGGAATCCGCTTTACTCTTGGTAAAGCCCAAACTAGATAGGAAACTGTCCATCCTACCATACCAAGTTCTGAGATCTTGCTTCAAGCCATACAAGGATTTCTTGAATCTGCACACATATGACTCCCTGTCATGTGTTTCAAAGCGAGTGGCTGCTCCACATAGACTTCTTCTTCAACTACACCATTCAAGAAAGCTGTCTTGAAATCCATCTGGTGTATCTTCCATTTTATCACTTTTATATTTCTCTATGCTTCCATCTGCAACATGCTTGATCTGATAGTTCCATTTGGAAGTCACAACAGAATTCCCTTCAGCTCTTGGGACCGCATCCCAAACATCATTCTTCATGATCGACGGATCATGGCATTCTTCCCATATATTGGGAACTTCAATATCTTCAATAGATAATTTTGTTGCTTGAACAAATGTTGTAGTCCTTCTTTTGTAGGTGAAGGTATACAGTCTTTCCTACAAAACAAGTTAAATTGCATGATTAGAAACATCTCATAATTTTCAGACAAATTCTTACACATAAAGAAATATGTCATACAGTCATGCAATTATCTTAGCCAATGCTTCAATACAACATTTATCCATGTTCCACAACTTTCTAGATGCCTTCCAATCTCTACCAGAACATTGTTAAGAGTTTGCACTACTCCCAACATGTCAGCAAAGAGGTTTCATTCTAGATAAGTAGTATTGGAATGTTGTACAGTACCATAGGCCACTTACCCATCACATGCCTATTAGTAGTATACTATTCATTAATGCAATCATTCTAATATGCACAATACATATCCTAAGTCTAGGAACATGAGCAAATACATCATTGAACAATTTTATTTAAACAAACAGATATGCAAGAAATGATAATTAAAATACTTATCTTTGTTTATTTGTTGGGTGGACTCCCTCTGAGTCTTTGCTTCCTTGTAGGAGCTACTGGAGTCCTAATCTGAAGTAGCTTCTTCTACACCTTTCTATTGTGGAATGTAGAGAGATGGTAAACTCCCTCTGAATATCTACATCCTTGCAGAAACCACTAGAGTGTACTCCCTCTTGATCTTTGCTTCATGGATTACTTGTTCTTGAACTTATATTCATTCTCGATCCATATGCATGCTTGTTAGTATCATCATTGTGTTATCCTCAAGGTCTCATACATAACCAAACATTCATTAGTATAATCTTAATATTATCAAAACACAATAATCTCAAGCATGTATATTTCAAACAGAAATAATAAGCATTAGCATTCAAGGTTTATATAGGACTCTTATGGTTAGTCATAACATGTCTAAACCCATGATTACTCAAACCTGTGACTCTTCTGGTTAGTCATAACATTAAATAAGGTAAGACACGTAATATGCATATACCCATGATTATTCAAACCTATGACTTCATGAATCAACATCATCAATCATGTCATGCATACTTATATAATAGATCCTATGATATAAGAAACACATACCTGGTCACCATATTTGCTAGTTATGTCTAGCAATGTGTTCTTGTTCTCTTCAATGACCTGCATAACTCATTAGTTAAATTTTGCAAAAACAAATTATACATACCTCTATGTGATCCATGACTATGGATGAATCTTTGTCTTTATGTCACCATAGCAAGTTCAGGTTGTCCCTTCAATTTGTACAATCCTCCCTCTTGCTCTCCAATCACCACTGCATCGTCAATAGATTTATCCTTTGGCCACATTAGGACTTGGCCATCTACAAATGCAACCCTCATACCTTTTGCATCCAATGCAAAGATGGAGAGTAAGTTCTTCTTGAGCCCAGGTACATAAAGGACTTCTTTCATCTTCAAAGATTTTCCAGAATCTAGGTTGTACGAGGCTATACCACTTCCTTTGATTGGGTATTGATAATCATCCCCAAGTTTCACCTTATGGGGTTATTCATGTTCAGATAGGTTTACAAAAGATTCCTTAAACCCAGTCATGTGTTTGGAAGCCCCACTGTCAATTAACCAATCATTACAACCATGGGAGATAGTACTTGTGAGAGTAGAGATTAGAACATACTCTTCTTCACTTGATGAGTCATCATCACTATCATCACTTTCTACCCTAGCCTTCTTCTTTGGAGGTTCATCATCTTCGGCAGCATGAGCATGGAACTTTCTTTTGTTGCCCTTCTTCTTCTTGCTGGAGTTTATGTTATCCCTTTTGCTCTTGGGACATTCTGAAGCAAAGTGACCCTTCTCATTGCATGTGAAACATCTTATATCCTTCTTATTCTTTTGTTGGTTGTGATAGGATCTCTTGTGGTGAGAGTGCTCCTTCTTGGGCTTGCTTCTTTTGGTGTGGGCCACGAGAGATTGATCTTCACCTCCCATCTTTTCTTCACGAGCTACAAGCCTAGCTTCTTCTTGAGAGCATTCCTCCCACAGTTTACTGAAAGAGATCAATTTCTTTCTTGCACAGATTCCTTGAATAAAGGAGTTCCATGACCTAGGAAGGCCATTCAGAGTGGTCATAACAACTTCACCATTATCCACTACTTCATCCACAGCTTCAAGTTGTTCCTTGATCTGAGAGACCTTGGAGAAGTAAGATTGAATGGTTTCTCCATTCAACATCTTGACCCTTTTCAATTTATTCCACAGAGTCATCTTCTGATTTATGTTCTTCCCTTCAAATAACTTGGTCAAAGAGTCAAACATCTCCTTGGGTGTCTTTAGAGAAGACACATGGGGTATGAGATGGTATTTGATGGAATCAACAATGATTCTCTTTGCCTTGACCAAGTTCTTCTTATGCAATACCTTAGCCTCTTCATCCTCTCGAATAGGGATGTCTTCTTTTATGTATGAATCCAACTCATTCTCTTCCAAGATTAACCCAATCCTATACTTCCAAGCTCAGAAGTTATCAGCCCCTTCAAGCTTATCCTGAAGCTTGGTGTGGTGAGACATCTTAAAGAGTACTTCAAATGGAAATAGAAAAGATTTAGGTCTTACCACTTGAAATGCTGAAAACTGGATCTGGTCTCGGATTAGGGTTTGTCGGAAAAACCGTAAAAATTCAAAATGTGAATTTCAACTTTTTGAAAGGATAGAAAGATGCACCTTGATGAGTTGATCAGCCTGGTGTATTCAGAATTTGAGATCAACAAATATTTACCCTTCAGATTTTCCTTTTTGTCCTCCCGGGTTCACTAGGGAGAGCCCTGAATTAGGGTTTGAGTTTCTCGGAGATCTACCCAACCAAAAATCTCGATCCAAAGCTCTAAACTTAGATTTTTGCAAGGAGCTTCTAGCTATGTCTTCATATTTCAAAAATTCCTATTTTGTGGAAACCCTAATGTTTAGGGCCAAATCTGAAAATGCTTAGAATTGAATTCTGATTGGACAGATAGATTCTCCTTGATGAGTAGAGTCAATATACTATACTGCATCTCCAAAATATGTGGAGAGAAACCCAATAAACAAGAAACCCTAGTTTCCGTCACTGCACAATGTCTTCTTCTCAGGTTAGCTCTGATACCATGTTAAATTTTGAGCATTAATTCACAATACTCTAAGATCTTTACTGAGAGAATAACATGTACAGTATATCAATGCATAACAATCATATCAAGCATGTCAAGCATCACAAGAATCAAAAGCATGAGAGACAAGAGACACAGAGTTTTCGAGGGGAAAACCCTAAGGTAAAAAACCCCACAACTTCCTTAAAGATAGAGAGAGCAATGGCTCAACCAAAGTACAACCAAAATACACTAAGATAGTCTCCTAGTATCAAATGATCCTCCTCCTCACTAGTGCGCCACTTTCTGAGTGAGAGAAGTATGAGTTTCCGAGTGATCCAAATAGAGATCTCCCGATCTCTATTTATACTTAACCTGTTTGCCCAGTTACACTATGGGGCCGACTTGTCTAGCTAGGTATATCAACCATCTAATATATATTTCAGGGCCGACCCCACACATGGTGGTCTAATAACCCTTCTCCAAGTGCACACACTTGCGACACTTGTCAATACACTTGACGACACTTCCTTATAGAGGAATTACACATCTCGTATAAGGGTACACTAAATATATATATGAAATACATTCCGAAGTTACATATACATCAACATCCCTAGACCCTATGACAACAATGATGGAGAATCTATGAAAAATTGCAGATCTAACCTTTGAAATCTGACCATTATGACATGTAATCCCCAAAATAGGCTCCAAGAGGGCGCTCATGGGAGTTGGAGAAGTCAAAGAGACCCCCACTCGAATTGGTGGAAGGTGGAAGGCTAAGAAAGGTGAGACACATGGCAAATCTTCATCCCTTACCCTAATTCGAATTGGATTGAGTTTATGGATGGATTGGGAAACTTAGAAGGCTAAGGATGTTGATAAAACACAGGGATAAACCAAGATAAGGGCTTTTGATAATTTGAGAAAAATTGCATTTGTGAAGAGAGAGCTAGTGGATGACTAGTTTCCTGCCTTAGCCAATTTTGAGGGTGAAAGATTCCCATCCAAGTTGGTGTTTGGAGAGGCCACTTAGGTATTTCATAGAGATTTAATGGATTTTTTATTTTCAGGTATCAGCTACAGGGAATCTCATGGTTTTGTTTAGTTCAGTGCTTCCTCTCAACCATTTCCAGTTTTGAAGGCATATTCTTGCTCCTTGAGGGAGGGCACTTTTGGTGAGCTATTGTACTCCGTGGGAGATCTTCTAATGATGTATTTATGATTGAAATAATAATTATATACTCTTTTATTCATATTCAAAAAGTCTCAAGTTGAAATACCAAGTGGTTGTATGTAAAAATGTTGATTAATGAGCAAACAATGACCATTTCCCCACTACATTGATGTATGCCATTATAATGATGATGATTTCGACTAAAAGAGTTTTAATATGATATATTTGTGATGAATGTACTGACATTGATGTGTATTAAAAGTTTCAGATTCAGTACTTGAGCATTTGAAGTCATTATACTCAGTTTATTTGCATTTGAAGAAGATTTGGTGCCATTTCCCCAAGGGTCGAATTATTGATTTTTGTTGTTGTTTGGGAGAGGTATAGAACAAAATTAATAACTAATGAATGGATGATTTAGGACCTTAATAACATCCTTAAGACATCCCCTACCTCTTTTCATAAATTCGAGTGGGTTTGGAGGCATTTGGGAAGCCATTTTCAGTACTTACCCCAAGGGGATTTGAACCCCAAATTACTAGTAAAATTGCATACTTGGTCCAGAATCTTAAGAGAGTTTGAAGAGGTATTTTGGTGGCCATATATCATCCCTAAAAATCATATTCAATTTTTAATATCAATCACATACCTCCTTAGAAGATTTGGGATCATTTGGGGCAAAATTGGGACCTAGGCATCAAAACTAGTCAAAGGTCGAAATTGGGGAAAAAGTGAAAAATTGGGCATTTTTAAAAAAATTGTAAAAAGGGACATTAAAAGTGGTATCAGAGCATATTATTAGCACCTTATGGTATTAACAAGAATTCAAAATAATAAACCGCCACCCTTTGAACCAACAGTTGAAGGGGTTTTTGTTGGAGAAGAGGTAGTAGAAGAAAAAGAGTCTTTTTTTAAAATCATGGGTAGAGAGGAGGATGAAAACTTAAGACATAAGGAGGAATTTGTTGAATCCTTAAAACCATGTTTTGATGGAATTACCATGAGTATTCAAGAGATGAGTAGACAGTTGATGAAAGGATTGGAATTGTTGGGTAGCCAACTTGTAGGCAAAGGGATGATGGGAGATAGCAGTGGTTCACACTCAGGAGAAAAGAAGAACATGGGTGAGCATATTTTATCAAGTACAGGACCTCATAATAGACCTAATGAATTTCAAAGCACCCAAAGGCATACTACACCTAAATTTCTCACACCCAAAGAAGAGCCTGATATTGCAGTAGATTACAAGAAACTAGCAAACAAATGGAATGCATTGAGTGAAGCGTGTAAAATAGGTCTACCATTTAGTCAATACATTGATGCTATATATAACATGAAAAGGAAGGATGACAATAGGAGTCCACTCCAAAACTGAGAATTAAATGGTGCTATTAGTAAAATTTCAGTTCCTACTTTTGATGGTTCCTCTCAAAATTCTGCTAATACTTGGGTGCAAAAATTAGATGTGTATTTTCAGCTGAATCGTATGTTGGAAGAGGATGCATTAAAAATGGCTATTTTGAACTTGGAAAGAGATGACAATGAATGGTGGTTCCATGGCCTAAAACCTTGGGTCATGATCAGGTTAAAAATTAAAACATATGGAGAATTTGTTGACAGCGTACTGAGAGATTTGAACAAAAAGATCCAGAATTGCCTTTCAAAGAACTAGCTCAATTGAAGCAAACTAGGACCCTTACTGAATATATGTTGGACTTCCAAAAATTATCGATCAAGGTGGCTGATGTATCTATGGGAAGGTTGGTATTGCTATTCATTGAAGGTTTGGATGAACCCTTAAAAGGTTTGGTCAAATCCCACAAGCCAACTACATTAAAATATGCAATGAGCTTGACTAGGGATCTCCAAAATGTGCTTCCTAGAATGAGATTTCCTCCCAAGCCTGACTTCAGAATTGAAAAGAAACCTTGGAAAATAGATGCATCTGATAAGAATCCATGGCATGAAGATGAATATGGAAAGGATAAGAAAGAGGAACTAAGCAGGGAAGATATTAGAAGGAAGAAATTGTGTTACTCATGCTTCCAACCATTGGCACCAGGACATAAATGTGCTAAGGGAAAGGCCCAATTCATTGAAGTATTTTGTGATGATGCCTATGAAGGGGGCATGGAGGAAGAAGGAAATACTTCATCCCAAGAAGAGGGATATACTACAGCATAAGAAGGGAAACAAGAGGTGAAGCATCCATCACCCACCAAAGTAAGAATGGCAGTACTTTTAGCAATACCTCAATATCACACTATTCGATGCAAGGGTGTGGTACTAGGACAAAGAACTTTAGTTTTGGTAGATGGAGGAGCCACACACAATTTCATTGATGCAGACATGGTGGAGAGGAGGAAGATACCTATTGAACCATTCGATGTCTTCACAGTTGTCATCCCTGGTCACAACACAATGGAGTGCAAAACATGGATTCCGTAGCTACAAGTCACCGTAGGTAACTATACTTTTGTTGATAGTTTTTATGTGGTTGATGTTGCTGATACTAATGTGGTTTTGGGAGTGAAATGGTTGTATTCAATAGGAGAGCATACAGTAAATTATCAAATTCCTGAAATGAAATTCCAAGATTCAAAAGGAGTACTAAGGGTTGTGAGAGGACAACACACTTATCCGAATTAGGTAGTTTCTTCCCACGGCATGAAGCACCGGAATAGAAAGGTTTTGGGAGACATTCCTCATAGAAGGCCACCTGATAGAGGAGGAACAAGTTTGCATCATGGTAAATTGATATTGCTTGAGGGCAAGCAATGTTGGGTGGGGAGGACCGTAATGTCCCCATTCCAATAATTGCATAGTAAGACAATCCCATCAATCCTACTAGTTTCCTAGGTTGGATGCGAACATTTGGAATTGCAATAAGGAAGCTAATAAATGATGTTTATACATTAGAAGGGTTCAAGTATTTAATAAATAAGTTGAATAAAGAAATTCAAGAGAAATTCTAGGTGGCAAGTGGTTTTAAAGACATATGGAGGATGTGGGACCCACACTAGTGAGAGTCATGTGTCCAGCTGTTTCTAGAGGATCTTCCAAAAGATGCTAATGAATCTAGCATCTCGATCTGAAATGATGGTTGTTGGTAAACCAAAGTGTTTCCAAACATGTGTAAAGAAGAGGTGAGCGGTCTGCTGCACTGTCGTGGTCTTCTTACATGGTATGAGAATGGCCATCTTGGAAAATCGGTCGACTACCACTAATATCACATCATGTTGATGTCTGGTAGTAGGATAAACCGTCAAGTAGTCCATAGAAATAGATTCCCATGGTCGACTAGGAACTAGCAGAGGTGTGTACAATCCCTGTCGACAATTAGGTGGCTTAGCAATGGCACAAACCACGCATGATTGAATAAAATTGTTGACGTCAGATTTAAGTGTAGGTCAGAAGAAATACTTCTACATAATAGCAAGTGTCTTTGCTACTCCAAAGTGTCCTGCAGTCTTGTTGTAGTGCGCGTCCCAAATGAGTTGCTGTTGGTGCTCACCGGTCGTTACAAAAAGCTGTCCAAGATTGTATAGTAAGGTGTCTTTCAGGAAATAGTCGGAGTCTGAGGTCGACGACTTGTTAGTCTGTAACTGTCGGTAGATTGCTGAGAAGTCGCTGTCATCCTCGTACAACTGTGGCCAAGTGGTCGTGTCGTATCCCTGCATACTCATCACTGTCAAAAGGAGAGTAATGGGTGGTCGACTGAGGCAATCGGCGGCGGCATTAGCTTTACCTTTCTGATACTTAATCACCAACTGGAATTGTTGTAGGTAATTAATCCACTTGAGTTTTCGGTTTGTGTGCAACTTTAATTGTGTCGGAGCGAACTGTAGAGGCTTATGATCAATGAGAACAACCGTTTCCTTGCCAAGGATGTAATGCCTCCATTTCTTGAGAGCTTGCACAATGATGTATAGTTCTTTTTTGTACGTTGAGTATCTTCTAACTGTTTCGTTAAAAGTCTCGGAATGAAAAGTGACTGGATGACCAGACTGAGTGATCACTGCGCCCAAGGCATAGTCCGATGCGTCCATCTCAATCTCAAAGGGATGATGCAAATCAGGTAACACAAGTATTGGTGTAGTGTAGAGCTTGTGTTTGAACTGTTCAAAATATGCTTGTTGTGTTGTTGTCCATTGGAAGACAGTTTTCCCATTTCCCTTCATCAACTAATTCAAGGGCCAAGCTATGTGACTGAAGCCGAGTATGAATCGTTAATAGAAATTCGCCAAACCAAGAAAACTTCTTAGTTCTTGAATGCTTCCAGGAATGGGCCAATCTTTGAGGATCTGTACTTTTTCTAGGTCGACATGAAGGCCTACAGATTCAATTACATACCCCAAGTATTTGATGCTGGTCATCGCAAAAGAGCACTTATCCATGTTCAGATAAAGCTGATGGTGTTGGATAGTGTCGAAGATGTCTGACATGTTCTTCCAATGATCGACTGAAAATCAATATATCGTCAAGATAGACAATAACCCATTTGTCGATTAAAGGTCGAAGAAGGTTATCCATATGTCGCATGAAGGTCACAGGTGCGTTGGTTAAGACGAAAGGAATGACTAACCATTCAAACAATCCTTCCTTGGTCTTGAAAGCACTTTTCCACACATCTGAGGGCTTGATTGGAATCTGATGGTATCCCAACTTGAGGTCGAGCTTAGTGAAGAATTTAGCACCTTTTAGATAGTCGATGAGCTCGTTTATCCGTGGCAGAGGGTGCCGATTTTTCACTGATATTTTTTTGAGAGCTCTATAGTCCATGCACATGTGCCAAGTCCTGTCTTTCTTCAGAACTAGGATGACTGGAATTCAACAAGGAGAAGAGATGGGTCAGATATGACCTTTATTGATTAATTCTTAGATCTGTCTGTGAATCTCTTCATTTTCGAGAATGGATCTTCTATAAACAGATGCATTAGACAAAGAAGAACCAGGAACAAGTTCAATAGAGTGTTTTACCTAGCAATGTTGAGGTACTCCATCTGGAGCTTGAAAGAGGTTCTGGTACTCATCGAGAATATGATAGACTTGCTACTTCTATCGAGAACTGCATTGGTCGGTGACTCGACTTGTTGTTGCAGTATTCTTAGAATGGTGCGGCTTGATCACGATTAATGTGAACTGCTGAGCATGATTGATGAGCTTCTTTGTCTGTTTGGCAGATATCAATGCAACCGTCGGTGTAGGTTGATGCTATGGTATACTAAACTATTGATTTCGGATTTGGACAATCACCTTTTGAGGCTGTGATTGATAACTTCCATGCCTATCCCAAAGGAAAGGTTTCCCAAATAGGGCATTGGCTACAGAGAGTGGTGCCACGTCGAAGAGTAATTCATCTTCAAAAGGTTTTATGAAGTAGGCGAGTTTGCATTGTCGAGTGATCCGAAGTTCTTGTCCATCCTTCATCCTACCGATGTTGTAAGGCTGAGGATGCGAAGTGGTAACAAGACCTAGTTTCTTCACAAGTTCTTCAGAAACAAAGTTTTTTTGGCTCCCATTGTCCACAATTAGATGTAATGGGTTTCTCTGGACCCATATCCATGTATGGAATAGGTGCTCTCGTTCCTCCTCGTCGACGATAGTTGAGGCTACTGGAGTGGTCGAGGTCAAAAGGGTCGTTGCATCTGGATCAGATTCTTCCATCGTCTTGTTGAACGTGTCGGAGGTCGACACTTTTGTCAAAAATGTCTTCCGAGCTTTGCATTCAGACGTATCATGCCAAATGAGTGGTGGTAATCGCACCATTTTTTGGTCGGCGGTTGTTTGCTATGTTCCCTCTTGTGAAAAGGATTCTTTCCGTAGTCTAGCTTTGGCAGTGTCGGCTGAGAAGATTTCGACTTGTCAAAGTCGGCTGGTGCCTTCTTGTCGGGTGGTCATCCTAATGTCAGCTTTGTCACGAAGCATGCTTTTCCTTTCTGCTTGGTTTCCAGTTTACTGGCGTAGTGGAAAGCATCCGCAAGCATATTAACAATCAGAAATTCCATCTCTTGTTTAATGTAGTGGGACAATCCATTAACGTACTTCAAAACAAGCAATTTCTCTTCTTCTTGGACGCCAATTCTAGCCATGAGTCGGTAGAACTCGTCGGTGTAACTCTGTACTGATTGATATTTCCATTGCCTTAGATACTGCTACTTGAGGTATTTAGGTGGGTAAAATTCCTTTCGGATGTGTTCGATGAATTTATCCCATGTGTCGATGGGTTCTCCACTTTTCTCCATCTTTGTCAAGAGGTTCTCCCACTAGAAGTGCACATAGGTTGACATATTTAAGGATGCAATGATGATCTTGTCAGCTTCTGAGAGTTGATTCATAACGTAATAGGATTCCAATTGTACTACCCAATTGTCGACGGATTCTACGTCAATCTTACCTTCAAGATTTGGTATGTCCAAATTCACTTGCACTTTGAAGGGGCTGATTTTATCGGAGTGAGATCTCATCAAGGATCCTCCTGATGTCGAAGCGAATCACAAGAGAATCTCGTTGAACTGGGCGAACATTTCAGTTCATTGTCGATCCAAAGCTTTCTAAATAAGCTGTGTTGTCTCGTCAGTTTCATGTCTATCATTTGTTTCTTCTATCATTTCTAGAGATCGTGTTTGCTTGGATTGCTGAGATTGCGAGCGAGTTTGAACCGGCATAATTCAGGTAACTTCGAGAGAAGTGTATATGCATAACTTAAGCATGAACAAAACTGAGTTTCTCTGATACCAATGATCTGGGTCATGTCCAGGAAGCACGAGGGGGAAAACAGTTCGACTGAATGAGTCGGCTCTGTTATGGCGGAAGCTAAATAAAGAGAATGAGAAAAAGTAGGATTACGCAATACAGATAAACACAAGTACACATAGACAATATGCAGGAATGCAAACTATTCTTCTATTACTTGCAAATAGATCAAAACTAATATCTTGATTGATTGATGTTACAATATTATACAGGCTTATATAGATTCTGAGATGCTTGGGAGCCTGCCCATTACGTTCAGTTACAAAGAAGAAGTTAGAATAGTTTTAACAGGTCAACCGTTACGGTTGACTGGAAGACAGAGAGATAGTCTGTTGAAGATCGACAGTCGTTGGTCGCATGTCGATGTCGTGAACTAAGAGGTTGTTGAACATGTCGAAGGTGCGGAATGTGTCAAAGTATGTCGAAGTCAAGACTCGTCGGAGTTGTGTTGAAATTGAAACCTGTTGAAGTTGTATCAACATCGATGACTTGCCAACTATGATGCGGATCACTTTGCTACTCCAAAGTGTCCTACAGTCTTGCTGTAGTGCACGTCCCAAATGAGATGATTTTGATGCTCACCTATTGGTACACAAAGCTGTTAAAGCCTTTATAGCAAGGTGTCTTTCAGGAAATAGTCATAGGTCGACGACTTGTCAGTCTGAATTTGTCGATAGACTGGTGAAAATTCGATGTCGTCCTGATACAATTGAGGCCAAGTGGTGGTGTCATATCCCTACATACTCATCACCATGAAAAGGAGAGTAATGGGTGGTCGACTTAGACAATCGGCGACGACGTTAGCTTTACCTTTCTGATACTTAATCACCAACTGAAATTGTTGTAGGTAATTAATCCACTTGAGTTGTTTGGTTTTGTGTAGTTTCGACTAGGTTAGAGCGAACTAGAGAGGCTTATGGTCAGTGAGGATGACCGTTTCCTTTCCAAGGATGTAATTCCTCCATTTCTTGAGAGCTTGCACAATGACATACAGTTCTTTTTCGTACATCGAATATCTTCTAACAGTGTCGTTAAAAGTTTCAAAATGAAAAGCGAATGGGTGACAAGGCTGAGTGATCACTGCGCCCAAGGAAAAGTCTGATGCATCTGTCTCAATCTCAAAGGGTTGATGCAAATCAGGTAACACAAGTACTGGTCCAGTGAAAAGCTTATGCTTGAGCTGTTCAAAAGCTTCTTGTTGTGTTGGTGTCCATTAAAAGACAATTTTCCCATTTTCCTTCGTCAACCGATTCAAGGGCCACGCTATGTGGCTGAAGCGGAGTATGAATCGTCGATAGAAATTCACCAAACCAAGAAAAATTCTTAGTCCCTGAATGCTTTGAGGAATGGGCCAATATTTGAGGATTTGTACTTTGTTTGGATCAACGTGAATGCCTGTAGAGTCAATTACATACCCCAAATATTTGATGTTGTTCATCGCAAAGGTACACTTTTCCATGTTCAAGTAGAGTCGATGTTGCTGGAGAGTGTCGAGGACTTGTCGAAGCTGTCTAACATGTTCTTCCCATGATCAATTGAAAATCAGTATGTCATCGAGATAGACAATTACCCATCTTCCGATGAAAGGTTGAAGAATGTTATCCATGTGTCGCATGAAGGTCGGAGGTTCATTGGTTAAGCTGAAAGGCATGACTAACCATTCTAACAATCCTTCCTTAGTATTGAAAGCAGTTTTCCAAACATCTACAGGATCGATTGGAATTTGATGTTATCTCAACTTGAGGTCGATCTTAGTAAATAATTTGGCACCTTTCATACAGTCGATAAGCTTGTCTATCCGCGACAAAGGGTAGCGATTATTTACCAAAATTTTGTTGAGTGCCCCATAGTCGATGCACATGCGCCATGT
This sequence comes from Larix kaempferi, assembly GCA_027924585.1. Taxonomy (NCBI): domain Eukaryota; kingdom Viridiplantae; phylum Streptophyta; class Pinopsida; order Pinales; family Pinaceae; genus Larix; species Larix kaempferi. Next base: position 13,672,382 of record BSBM01000089.1, on the reverse strand, counting down.
CCCATCTTTCTTTGGAACGAGGACGACTGGACTTCCACAAGGAGAGGAGTTGTGTTGGATATGACGTTTGTAGATCAAATATTGGATTTGTCTGTGAATCTCTTCATTTTCGAGAATGGATCTTCTGTAAACAGATGCGTCAGGAAAAGAAGAACCAGGAGCAAGTTCAAAGGAGTGTTTTACCTGGAAATGTCGAGGTACTCCGTCCGGCTCTTGGAATAAACTCCGATACTCATCGAGAACTCTATCGATCAACTACTTCTATTAGGAGCTGAACTGGTCGGTGAGTCGACTTGTCACTGCAGTCGGGCCTAGAATGTTGTGGTTTGATCATGATCAATGCGAACTTCTAAGCATGATTGATGAGATTCTTTGTCTGTTTAGCAGATATCATTGAGACCATTGGTGTAGGTCGTCGTTCTGGTATGTCATACCATAGATTTTGAATTCTGACAATCACCTTTTTTGGTCGTGACTAGTGACTTCCATGGAGATCCCATAGGTAAGGCTTCCCAAACAGGCTATTGGCTATAGAGAGTGGTTTCATGTCACAAAGTACTTCATCTTCAAAAGGATTTATGAAGTAGGTAAGCTTGCATTGTCAGGTGATTCGTATCTCTTATCCATCCTTCATCCAACCAATCTTGTAATGCTGAGGATGCGGAGTGGTAACAAGACCTAGTTTCTTCACGAGATCTTCAGAAACAAAGTTCTTCTAGCTCCCGTTTTCCACAATCAGATGCAATGGATTATGCTAAACCCATATCCATGTATGGAACAGGAGCTCTCGTTCCTCCTCGTCGATGATAGTCGAGGCTGCTGGATTTGTCGATGTCGATGTCAAAAGGGTCATTGCGTCTAGATCAGATTCTTCCATAGTCTTGTCAAATGCGTCAGATGTCGACATTTTGCCAAAAATGTCTTTTGAGCTTTGCATTCAGACGTATCATTCCAAGATGAGTGGTGGTAATCACACTATTTCCGGTTAGGGGGTTCTTTTCTACGTTCACTTTTGGGAAAAGGATTCTTGTCTTGATCTAGCTTTGGCAAAGTCGGCTGAGAATATTTCAACTTGTTGAAGTCGGCTGGTACTTTCTTGTCAGGTGGTCGTCCCGATGTCGGCTTTGTAGTGAAGCGTGATTTTCCTTTCTGCTTGGTTTCAAGTTTGCTGGAATAGTGGAATGCATATGCAAGCATCTTGACAGTCAGAAACTCCATCTCTTGCTGATTGTATTGGGATAAACCGTTGACGCACTTCAGAACAAGCAATTTCTCTTCTTCTTGGATGCCAAGTCTATCCATGAGTCGATAGCACTCATCGGTGTAACTCTGTATTGATTGGTCTTCCCATTGCCTTAGCTACTGCCACTTCTTATGCTGCTTTTCAACGTACTTGGGCGAGTAAAAATCCTTTTGGACGTATTCGACAAATTTCTCCCATGTGTCGATGGGGTCTACGCTTTTCTCCATATTTTTCAAGAGGCTATCCCACCAGAAGTGCACACATGTTGACATATTTAAGGATGCAATGGTGATCTTTTCAACTTCTGAGAGTTGATTTACAGAGTAATAGGATTCCAATTGTTGTACCCAATTTTCGACGGATTCTGTGTCAATCTTTCCTTCTAGATTCGGTATGTCCAAATTCATTTGCACTTTGAATGGGATGATTTTGTCGAAGCTAGTTCTTGTCGAAAATTCTTCGGATGTAGAAGCAAATCACGTGATAATTTCATTGAACTGGGCGAACATTTCAGTCCATTTTCGAGCCAACGCTTTCTCAATAAGTTGTGTTGTCTCGTAGGTTGCATGTCCATCATCTGCTTCTCCTGCCATTTCTGGAGGTAGTGTCTACTTGGATTGTTGATATTGCGAGCATGTTTGAACAAGCATAAGTCAGGCAAATTCCCTGGAAGTGTATACGCAAAACTTAAGCACGAACAAAGTTGAATGCTCTGATTAAGCTATGAATGAGCTATGATACCAATGATCTGCACGCACCCAGGAAGCACGAGGGTGACAGCAATTCGACTAAATGAGTTGGCTCTATTATGGCAGAATCTTAAGAAATAGAAGAAGCAAAGCAAGAATACACTACACAAATAAACACAAATACACAGAGACAATATGAAGGAATGCGAACTGTTCTTCTCTATTACTGGATGTAAGGACCATGAACTATGATAGATATATGTTACAATATTATACATGCTTATATATAATGCTGAGACGCTTGGGTTCCTATCCGTTACGTTTAGTTACAAGAGAAGTTAGAGCGGTTTTGGAAGTTCAACCATTATAGTCGACTAGAAGACAAAAAGATAATCCATCGTAGTTCAACAGTCACAAGTCGTAGGTCGACGCTGCATGTCGACGTCGCGAATATGTGTTGAGGTCGCTGAAATTGTCAAAGTTGATGAGTTTGTCGAAGACGTGTCGAAGTTAGAACTTGTCGAATTTGTGTCGATGTCGATGCCTTGTCGCGGTTAATGTTAGCATTCGACAATAATTCCAACTGCGATATGGATCAACAATCTCTGTCATATCATTACTATCAGGTTCTCTGTAAATATCTTTGAAAAAATTAACCCCTTCTTCTACCAACTTTTCAAAACCATTAACCTTTTCCCCTCCATCTTTTTTACAAAATTCCCAACTAGTATTTCTCATCTTTCTCTGATTTATGAATTTATGGAAAAATTGTTGTATTCTCATCTCCCATTTCTATCCAAATAACTCTGCTTTTCATTTGATTCTAGCAATCTTTTTCTTTGATTAGTTCAATATTCTTTTTCTCCAAGTCTGCCAACAGATTTAAACTCTCCTCACCAAGAACGCATGTCTCCTTAGAATAAATATCCTCTATTTTAAAATTTGTTTCCTTTAGTTTTTATCCCTACTTGTAAGTTTCTTCATAGATCAATCTATAGAGATATTTTTACCTCTTACAGAGCATTAGCAAATTTCCTACTATGTGACAAATTCTGGCTACCATCATACATTTTCTAGCTTAATTTTATGGTATCTACGTAACCAGGGTTTTCCAACCAATGAGGATTGAACTTGTAAGGGGTTGAGGGTTTCTTTTCTCCTTTATCCATTTGGAAAATAATGGGTAAATGGTATAATCCTCCACCCATGATTCTTTAGGCCCTACATCTCTCAACATTTTCCAAAAGTTTACCAGATAAGAGGAACCTATCTAGTATTTTTTCCATTGCATCTTCCCCCTGCCTTTTGTTGAACCAATTAGGTTTAATTTCATTTGGTTCGATGTCGAATAAATCCAGCTCATTTAAAAAATGAACAAAAAAAATCTTATTGAGGGTCTGGTTTTGCTTTAGGTCCCCACACCTCATTTCTATTGATAATGAAGTTTCAGTCCCCTAGAGAAAATGACAACTTATTCTTAGGTGACTTCAGAATGCAAACTTCTTCCAAGCTTTGTAGCTTCTTCGGAGATGTAAACAGACTTCTCTCCTTCTGTGATTTCAGTGCCACGTCCTTGTAGCTTCGTTATGATATAACCTCTGCTACAACAACTTGCAAGATATCTTCTGCTAAAATTCAAATAAGAGGCCTCTGAGGACTAAGAGGCTCTTCTAACAAAATACTTTTATTCAAACCATTCAATTAAGAAAATTTAAGTTTCTTATTGTTACCTGTTGTCGAAGTGTTGTGCCCTTTTGACTCAGATTCCTTGGGAATACTATTAGTAGAATTCTTCTTTTTAATCTAGATTTTTTTCTTGAAATAAATTTTACATTCATTAACAACATGCCCATAAGAATGGCATCTCACACATCTAAAAGGGATATTTACATAGTCTAGGTTTTGTTTCAGAACCATATCCCCAATTGAAATATCTAGTGCTTCAGGAAGGCCATGAGTTAGATCAAGAAAATTAAAACCCTTGCAATCATCCTCAGTGCAGAGAATTTATACATATGATCCACATATAAATTCTTACCAACTGCATTGGCCAAAGCTTCTAGAAAGTTGTCGTTTTAGAGCTCAAGAGGTAAGCCTGGTATTTTTACCCATATATGAACCTTCTTCAACGTTTCCCTTATAGGACCGAAGCATGGGTGCCACTAGTTGAGAACTAACAAAGTATTCCCCCACCTCCATTGTTCTTTCAGAATATTACCAACGTATTCCTTATTCTAAAATCTGAAACTTAACCATCCTCTGGTCAAAATAAAGAAGGAAGGGCAATAATGCAAAAAGGGTTTCTAGAGATGTTACATCCAATATTTTAGCGAATATTATGAGATCCTTACACTAAATAATATTCCTCTTAATTTTTTCTCGACATACTCCAGGATGTTCTATATTCCTATGTCTTCCCCTACAATCAGTTTAGCATTCTTTGATCTCTTCACAATCTTCCTTTTGATACAGTTAGTCTTCAACGATTTGATAAGGGTTTCATTGGGCAGAGGGTTCAGCTTTATATCAAAACCAACATGGAAAGAGTCCTCTGCAACTAAACACTCAGTTACAATACCTTCAATTTTCCCACTATTGAGACCATCAAACCCTTTAGACGAACTACCAAGCACATGAAGGCAATCAATGGCACTGGTTTCTAGCTGTAGTTTAAGTAATCAAAAGTTATTACATTTTCCAAGTGTCAATGTAGAGGCCTGTTCAATTGATAAGCCATCTTGGGATCAGAGAGATTATAGAGACCCCATCCAAGACTTCATTAACCTTTAAACTTTACCTTAATTGTTTAATAAAAAAATTGATCCTTGAGCCTTCTTGATCATCGTGCTTCGCCTCTCTTGGAGCCTTTCTACTGGTGGAAGACCAAGGAGTCCCATGGAATAAGATATAAGATATTGATCTTCAAATATGATTTATGCTATATTGCCCCTCTTTAATGGTCAAAACTTCTTTATGGTGCAAGGTGATGTCACATTGTTATGTCTTCTCCTTTAGATATGGTTTATGATGGTATCAATAGTCCTTCCTTAATGTTTGCAACAATTGTTTTTTAATGGTGCAAGGTGGTGTCACTTGGATCTTTTTCTCGGGTTCGTTGTGAATGAAATTATATAAACAATATTATTAGTTTTGTTGTATGGTTTATGATTGCATCGAGAATAGCTAGATGCTCTACAACCCAATATGGGCGAGATGTTGTAACGTGTAATGTTGTGTAACGTTATGTAACATGATGTTCCCATAAAATAAAAATAAAAATGCAAATGATGTCGGCTTAAACAAAAATAAATAAATTACATTGATTTCATCTTAAACTTAGATATATCAAGCACAAGATCAAATCTCTTGAGGTGTAAATTTGTTCTTATGTGTAAAAAAATTTACACCTCAAGAAATTGGACCCCTCTCGGTACTGGATAGATCCAGTTTTAAGATGGATCTATGATGGTGGTCCCTCCTTAATGTTTGCAATAATGTTTTTGAATGGTGAAAGGTGGTGTCACTTGGCCCTTTTTCTTTGGTTGGTTGTGATGGAACCTATATTAAAAAAAATTATTAGTTTTAATATCATACATAGTTGGGAGTTTATATGTGTTTGTTGAATTTTTTAATAATTTATTATTATTATTTTTATTTATTAATCAATTTTAAAATAATCAACATTTATATATAGATATAAAACTAATTTAAATTCAAAAATTTAATTCAATTTTATTAATGGAATTAAATTTATTATCATTTAGTTAAGCTCCACTAGCGCAATTGGTATTCAAGGGGTTCTTTTTGTTAGGCGGCCTGGGGTTCGAAACTTGATGGTGGTGGGAGTAAACACCAAAAAAGAATCCAGTCATTATAAGAGTTGGTGTGACCAAGGGCAGGTGCGATCCCCAGGTGATTTTGATGGCTTAGATGCCCCTAGGTTATGGTTTCTTAGACCAAAGTCCCCCAAGTTAGGGACATTCGAGCAAACAAAAAAATTATTATTATTTAATGAAATATATATATATATAACTTTTTAATTGATTTAAAAGTATATTTTTAAAAAAATTATATTAAATATTTTGCCTTTTATTTTATTAATAAAGACTTAAAATATTTTACTAATTAATATTCAAAATAAATAAAAGTAATTAGACATATGGAAACGTGAGTTATGAATACCCCCGGATACAGGTGACAAGGGGCGATGTGGAAATCGAGATGTAGAGCAATGTGTCAAGGATGAGAGGACACGTGATGAATATAAAGGTTACGATGGGGAGAGGTGGCATCAACTTCTCCTGAGGTGAGGTGATTATAGAGGAAGGTTTATTGTGGGAAGACAGTACGATGAGTTGGGAAACTTTAAGGGAAAACACAAGGAGTGGGGAAGGGTGAAGCTGGAATCCACCACAAACTATGATGGTAATTAACATCAAGTATGAGGAGGGTACAGGGCCATGGATGTTGTAGAAGGTTATCATTATGGGAATCTCTCCTTCGGTACCCTCAGTTGCAGTATTATCCCTTAGAAGTTGCTATTTACATCATGGGAAATTCAAGTTCGACACTTCGTAGGGTGGTAAGTTGAAGTTTGGAACTGGGTCTAGTCGGGAAAGCTCGGTGCCTACATCTCAAGTTTTGTGAATGGAATCTAACAAGGAGGGTGTTGGAAAGGAGAAAAAGGGGAGTATTCAAGCAAACAAAGAGCAATTACGGGCTGCGTAGGCTGCATGGATTTATAGGGCCTCTATTCCTCCCTCGATCTGGGATGACATTGAGATGGAAGAGAAAGAATTATGGAAAGAGATGGAGGAATCTACTCCTCAGGAGGAGATGTTTTCCATGGAACAATGGATTCATGACCTGGTCTCATCGCATGCAAGGAAGGCTCCCTCCGAATGCAAGGTTTCCCTGTTCTGGGTGGTGAAGTGCCTTCTTAGGAGGGTGCTGCTGGAGCACATGAAAAGGAAAAGAGAGATGAGGTTCCATTTTAGTTATGGAAGGAACTATATGCCAGAACCAGGATCATGCACATGAAAATCGACGTTCTGGCTATGGAAATGGGAATTCCCTTCCTTCCATGGTCAGGCATGGCGGGGGTTTCAGATGTGGTAGTGATGACATGAAGGGGTGATTCGCGAGACACCAAGGGAATGATGGAACGACGTCCAATCCTGCATCCTCCCAGGTTCCGTCTGGGCCTTGTCTTATTCCCAAGCATTTCGGTTGATGTATGTCGTTCGATGTATGTCATAGTTAGCTAGTTCCTTTTTTTAGTTTTTCGAACCATTGTGTCAAAGGATAAAGTGTTAGTTGATAAGAGTTTTAAGTCATGATGTCCGGTATGTTGTTAGGTGTATGTCGTTAGTTAAGAAAGGGATCAAAACCATACATGTTTGTGTGGTTTTTGTTAAATGTTTGGAAGCCTTTCTGCCCTGTTTTCTCCTTCAAGGAAAGGGCTTTTTGAGGCTGAGAACTGTTTAAGAATATATTGACCAGCATGATGGAAAGGTAGTCTCGGGCAGTGATTATGAACCCTGGAAAATGTAAAAATTTTGGTGAATGTTAATATAAAGCAACTTACTTAAAACAAAAAAGTGAGTTATGAATAAATTTCATGTGATTTTTTTGGATTAAACTATGTTGGAGTTTAGAAACATTCCAACATTTCAAGTGGACACTCCATCCATAATCTAGGGTTCAACTCATCATTTTTAACTTTGGTTGGACTCTTGATGACAAGTGGAGTGTCCACTTGAAATGTTAATTCATTTCTAAACTCAACACAATTTAATTCAAAAAAGTCACATACAATTATGTCTAACTATAAAATCTTTCAGTCTCTAATATTATTACATTGTTTCTAAAAATTGTACATTCTATAATAAAATTGCAATAATTTAAAAGACAATTTATTCTTTGAAAGTTGAAGAAAAAGGACATCAACAATGTTTAAACCATAGCCAAAAATCATATATATGTGTGTGTGTGGAAAAGTCATATTTTCTATTTATTTGAAAAGTACATACATTCTTCTGGGAGACTAAAAAAAGATTGAGTACAGATCTCTAGATAATTCATGCTGAAGCATCCAACCTATACAAATTATGTCTTTAATACTTCTACTCAAAGCATACTAAAACTTAGATGAAAACTACCATATTCTTTGGCAATAGGCCCTTGAAGAGCAGATCCTAGTGAAACTCCTTAAATTCCATAATACCAACAACCTCCATTGTAATAAACAAAAAATATATAATATATAAAGATAAATAAATATTAACAATAAATCAATAATTAATATTCAATAAACTAATATATAATGAAGAAACACATTCCTGATGAAAGATCGCGTCTATTTATGAAAGGGCGCCCTTGCATGGGTATATATACGAGCTCTCAGTTGTAATGTATCATCTCATTCAATTACATACATTTTACTCAATATATTATTATTTCTAAATGGGATGCTTTATATTTCAGATATTTTGGATAATTTGTGTGTGAGCAAACTTTGTTCATCGCATTTGGTATCAGAGCTAGTTCTCATTCTGGCCCTTGGCCACACCCTCTATCAGGGTTTGTCTTATCAACATTTTGGAGTTTCTCTGAATCCAGGTCTTTGACCAAAATAAAAATCAAGGCCTTTGGCCATTATCCAAGATCTCATTAAAAAACAATTATTTTGTTGCACACTTGAAGGAAATCATATATCAAGAGGAAGAAAAGGAAGGTGCATAGGTCGAATAATTGAACAACTCGGCACATAATATTGAGGAACCTGAAAAATAGAAGATATCTCTCCATCTACATCATGTCGACTGAAAATGCAATATTCCGAGACAAATAAATTGGATATGAGAAAGAAAAACATCACAAGGAAGTCACCACTGGGAAGGGTTGCAAGGATAATTGTTTCACCTGCTATCTGTACCAACCAAAATTTGCAAAAGTAGTAACAACAACTGCAATTTACTGATATTCGTGTTGATGTGGATGATAACTACCCAATAACAATGTGGACAAGAAAATCTCACTATAACCAATTGAAGTTGAGACGTTGCTTTTTTTAGCGTGGGTCCAGTTGGCATCCAATTGTTAACTATACCTATGAGATACCAAATATTAATCAACAAAAAAATTCAAGGGTCACGACCACTAGTCAACATGCAGCCATTTTGTTTATTATAGGTTAAAGGTTAAAAAATCATTTACATGCCCCCAAGGGAAGAAAATAAAAGGTGATAAACAATTATATCATAAACTAAAGTATCAAGTTATAAAAAGGGATAGAGTCTTCCATAATAATGCTTTGAGGACAGAGTATTTTTAAGGGGAATGGGGAATGTAATGTAATAAACACAAAATATATAATATATAAATATAAATAAGTATTAACAATAAATCAGTAATTAATATTTAATAAAGTAATATATAATGAAGAGATATCTTCCTAATGAAAGGTCACGTCTCTTTATGAAAGGGGACCCTACATGTGTATATATACGAGCCCTCAGTTGTAATGTATCATCTCATTCAATTATATACATTTTAATCAACATATTATTATTTCTAAATGGATCGCTTTATATTCCAGATATTTTGGATAATTTGTGTGTGAGCAAATTTTGTTGGTCGTCGTTTTGGTATGGCGTACCATCGATTTTGAATTCTGACAATCACCTTCTGTGGTCGTGACTAGTAACTTCCATGGTGATCCCATAGGTAAGGCTTCCCAAACAGAGCATTGGCTACAGATTTGGTTTCACGTCGCAAAGTACTTCATATTCAAAAGGATTTATGAAGTAGGCGAGCTTGCATTGTCAGGTGATTCATAGCTCTTATCCATCCTTCATCCAACCGATGTTGTAAGTTTGAGGATGCAGAGTGGTAACAAGACCTAGTTTTCACGAGATCTTCAGAAACAAATTTCTACTGGCTCCCATTGTCCACAATCAGATACAATGGATTATGCTGAACCCATATCTGTGTATGGAACAGGCACTCTCGTTCCTCCTCGTCGACGATAGTTGAGGCTACTGGAGTTGTCGATGTCAATGTCAAAAGAGTCATTGCATCTGGATCAGATTCTTCCACAGTCTTGTTGAATGCATCCGATGTCAACACTTTTGCCAAAAATGTCTTCCGAGATTTGCATTCAGACGTATCATGCCAAGATGAGTGGTGGTAATTACACCATTTCCCATTAGGGGCTTGTTTGATACGTTCCCTTTTGCGAAAAGGATTTTTTCCCTTGTTTGGCTTTGGCGGAATCGGCTGAGAAGATTTCGACTTGTCGAAGTCGGTTGGTGCTTTCTTGTCAGGTGGTCATCCTGATGTCAACTTTTTCATGAAGCGTGCTTTTCCTTTCTGCTTGGTTTCAAGTTTGTTGGCATAGTGGAATGCATATGTGAGCGTATTAACAGTCGGAAACTCCATATCCTACTGAATGTATTGGGATAAACCGCTGACATACTTCAGAACAAGCAATTTTTCTTCTTCTTGGACACCAAGTCTAGCCATGATTCGATAGAACTCGTCGGTGTAACTCTGTATTGATTGGTCTTTCCATTTCCTTAGTTGCTGCCACTTCTTATATTTCTTTTCAACGTACTTTGGTGGGTAAAACTCCTTTCGGACGTATTCAACAAATTTCTCCCATGTGTCGATGGGGTCTCCGCTTTTCTCCATCTTTGTCAAGAGGTTCTCCCACTAGCAGTGCACAGATATTGACATCTTTAAGGATGCAATGGTGATATTTTCAGCTTCTGAAAGTTGATTTACAGAGTAATAGGATTCCAATTGTTGTATCCAATTGTCAACGGATTCCGCATCAATCTTGCCTTCTAGATTCGGTATGTCCAAATTCATTTGGACTTTGAAGGGGCTGATTTTTTCGGAGTTAGTTCTTGTTGAAAATCCTCTAGATGTCGAAGCAAATCGCATGAGAATTTCATTGAACTGGGCGAACATTTCAATCCGTTGTTGACCCAGCGCTTGCTCAATAATACGTGTTGTCTCGTCGGCTGCATGTCTATCATTTGTTTCTCCTGCCATTTCTGGAGGTAGTGTCTGCTTGGATTGCTGAGATTGAGAGCGTGTTTGAACATGTATAAGTCAGGTAACTTCGGTGGATGTGTATATGCAAAACTTAAGCACGAACAAAGCTGAATGCTCTTATTAAGCTCTGAATGAGCTCTGATACCAATGATCCGAACGCTCCCAGGAAGCACGAGGAGGAAAACAGTTTGACTGAATGAGTCGGCTCTGTTATGGAGGAAGCTTAAGAAATAGAAGAAACAAAGTAGGAATACACTACACAGATAAACACAAATACACACATACAATATGCAAGAATGCAAACTGTTCTTCTCTATTATTGGATGTAAATACCATGAACTATGATCGATGTATGTTACAATATTATACATGCTTATATAGAATGCTGAGACGCTTGGGTGCCTTCCCATTACATTGAGTTACAAGAGAAGTTAGAGCAGTTTCAGAAGTTCAACCATTACAGTCGACTGGAAGACAAGAGACAATCTGTCGTAGTTCAAGAGTTGCAAGTCACGGGTCGACGCTGCATGTTGACGTCATGAAGATGTGTTGAGGTCGTTGTACTTGTCGAAGTTGTTGAGTTTTTCGAAGTTGTGTCGAATTTGGAACTTGTCGAAGTTGTGTCGACATCGATGCCTTGTCGCAGTCGATGTTAGCATTCGACAACAATGCCAACTGCGATATGGATCAACAATATCTGTCAAATAATTACTATCAGGTTATGTGTAAATATCTTTGAAAAAATTAACCCCTTCTTCTACTAACTTTTCAAAACCACTAACCTTTTCCCCTCCATCTTTCTTACAAATTTCCCAAATACTATTTCTCCTCTTTCTCTGATTTATGAATTTATGGAAAAACGTTGTATTCTCATCTCCCATTTCTAGCCAAATAACTCTGCTTTTCATTTGATCCTTAGAATAATTTTCTTTGATTATTTCAATATTCTTTTTCTCCAGGACTTCCAATAGATTTAAACTCTCCTCACCAAGAATGCATGTCTCCTTAGAATAAATCTCGTCTATTTTAAAATTTGTTTCCTTTAGTCTTTTATCCCTACTTTTAAGTTTCTTCATAGATCAATCTATAGAGATATTTTTCACCTCTTGCAGAGCATTAGCAAATTTCCTACTATGTGACAAATTTTGGCTACCATCATACATTTTCCAGTTTAATTTTATGAGATCTACGTAACCAAGGTTTTCCAACCAATGAGGATTGAACTTGTAAGGGTTTGAGGGTTTATTTTCTCTTTTATCTATTTGGAAAATAATGGGTAAATGGTCTAATCCTCCACCCATGATTATTTAGGCTCTACACCTCTCAACATTTTCCATAAGTTTACCAGATAAGAGGAACCTATCTAGTCTTTTTTTCCATTGCATCTTCCCCCACCCTTTTGTTGAACCAAGTAGGTTTAAGTTCATTTGGTTCGATGTCGAATAAATATAACTCATTTAAAAATTGAAGAAAAAAATCTTGTTGAGGGTCTGGTTTTGCTTTAGGTCCCCACACCTTATTTCGATTGATAATGAAGTTTCAGTCCCTCGGAGAAAATGAGGACTTATTCTTAGGTGACTTCAGAATGCAAACTTCTTTCGAGCTTTGTAGCTTCTTAGGAGATGTAAACAGACTTCTCTCCTTCTGTGAGTTCAATGCCACATCCTTGTAGCTTGGTTATGATATAACCTCTGCTACAACAACTTGCAATATATATTCTACTAAACTTCGAATAAGAGGCCTCTGAGGACCAAGAGGCTCTTCTACCAAAATACTTTTATTCAAACCATTCAATTAAGAAACTTTAAGTTTCTTATAGTTACCTATTGTTGAAGTGTTGTTCCCTTTCGACTATGATTCCTTGGGAGTACTATTAGCAAAATCCTTCTTTTTAATCCATATTTGTTTCTTGAAAGAAATTTTATATTCATTAACAACATGCCCATAAGAATGGCATCTCACACATCTAAAAGGGATATTTACACAGTCTAGGTTTTGTTTTAGAACCATATCCCCAATTGAAATATCTAGTGCTTCAAAGAGACCATGAGTTAGATATACATAAACTAAAATCCTTGCAATCATCCTCAGTGCAAAGAATTTATACATATGATCCACATATAAAGTCTTACCAACTACATTGCCCAAAGCTTCTAGAAAGTTGTCGTTCCAGAGCTCAAGAGGTAATCCTGGGATTTTTACCCATATATGAAACTTCTTCAACATTTCCCTTCTAGGATCAAAGCACAGATGCCACCAGTTGAGAACTAACAGAGTATTCCCCCACCTCCATTGTTCTTTCAGAATCTTACCAGCGTATTCCTCAATCTGAAATCCGAAACTTAACCATCCTTTGGTCAAAATAAAGAAGGAAGGGAAATAATGCAAACAAGGTTTCTAGAGATGTTCCATCCAATATTTTAGCGAATATTCTGAGATCCTTACACCAAAGAATCTTCCTATTAATTTTTTCCCAACATACTCCAGGATTTTATGTATTCCTATGTCTTCCCCTACAATCATTTTAGCGTTCTTTGTTCTCTTCACAATTTTCCTTTTGCTACAGTTAGTCTTCAATGGTTTGATAAGGGTTTCATTGGGCAAAGTGTTCCACTCTATATCAAAACCGGCATGGAAAGAGTCCTCCGCAACTAAACCCTCAGTTACAATACCTTCAATTTTCCCACTATTGATACCAGCAAACCCTTTAGACGAACTGCAAGGTACATGAAGGCAATCAACGGCCGCTGGTTTCCAGCTATGGTTTAAGTACCGAAAAGTTATTACATTTTCCAAGTGTCAATGTAGGGGCTTGTTCAATTGATAATCCATCTTGGGATTCGAGAGATTCCAACGACCCCATCCAAGAATTCATTAACCTTTAAACTTTACCTTAATTGTTTAATCAAAAACTTGATCCTTGAGCCTTCCTTATCATCGTGTTTCGCCTTTCTTGGGGCCTTTCTTGGAGCCTTTCTACTGGTGGAAGACCAAGGAGTCCCATGGAATAAGATATAATATATTGGTCTTCAAATATGATTTATGCTATATTGTCCCTCTTTAATGGTCAAAACTTCTTTATGGTGCAAGGTGATGTCACATTGCTATGCATTTTCCTTTATATATGGTTTATGATGGTATCAATTGTCCTTCCTTAATGTTTACAACAATTTTTTTTTAATGGTGCAAGGTGGTGTCACTTGGCTCTTTTTCTCGGGTTGGTTGTGAATGGAATCATATAAAAAATATTATTAGTTTTGTTGTATGGTTTATGATTGCATCGAGAATAGCTAGATTCTCTATAGCCCAATGTGGGAGAGATGTTGTTACGCGTAATGTTGTGTAACGTTATGTAACATGATGTTCCCATAAAATAAAAATAAAAATGAAAATGATGTCGGCTTAAAAAAAATAAAATAAATTATATTGATTTCATCTTAAACTTAGACATATCAAGCACATGATCAAATATCTTGAGGTGTAAATTTGTTCTTATGTGTAAAAAAATTTACACCTTAAGAAATTGGAACCCCTCTCGGTACTAGATAGAGCTGATTTTAAGATGGATCTATGTTGGTGGTATCATTAGTCCCTCCTTGATGTTTGCAACAATTTTCTTTTAATGGTGCAAGGTGGTGTCACTTGGCCCTTTTTCTTTGGTTGTTTGTGATGGAACCTATATTAAAAAAATATTATTAGTTTTAATATCATACATAGTTGGGAGTTTATATGTGTTTGTTGATGTTGTTACGCGTAATGTTGTGTAACGTTATGTAACATGATGTTCCCATAAAATAAAAATAAAAATGAAAATGATGTCGACTTAAAAAAAATAAAATAAATTATATTGATTTCATCTTAAACTTAGACATATCAAGCACATGATCAAATATCTTGAGGTGTAAATTTGTTCTTATGTGTAAAAAAATTTACACCTTAAGAAATTGGAACCCCTCTCGGTACTAGACAGAGCTGATTTTAAGATGGATCTATGTTGGTGGTATCATTAGTCCCTCCTTGATGTTTGCAACAATTTTCTTTTAATGGTGCAAGGTGGTGTCACTTGGCCCTTTTTCTTTGGTTGGTTGTGATGGAACCTATATTAAAAAAATATTATTAGTTTTAATATCATACATAGTTGGGAGTTTATATGTGTTTGTTGATTTTTTTAATAATTTATTATTATTATTTTTAATTTATCAATCAATTTTAAAATAATCAACATTTATATATAGATATAAAACTAATTTAAATTCAATTTTATTAATGGAATTAAATTTATTATCATTTAGTTAAGCTCTACTAGCGCAGTTGGTATTCGAGGGGTTCTTTTTGTTAGGCCGCCTAAGGTTCGAAACTTGATGGTGGTGGGAGTAGACACCAAAAAGAATCCATACATGATAAGAGTTGGTGTGAACAAGGGCAGGTGCGATCCCCAAGTGATTTTGATGGATTAGATACCCCTAGGTCAGGGTTTATTAGACCAAAGTCCCACAAGTTAGGGGCATTTGAGCAAACAGAAAAATTATTATTATTTAATGAAATATATATATATATATATATATATATATATATATATATATATAATTAATTTAAAAATATATTTTTAAAACAAATTACATTAAATAGTTTGCTTTTTATTTTATTAATAAAGATTTAAAATATTTTACTAATTAATATTAAAAATAAATAAAAGTAATTAGACATATGGAAACGTGAGATATGAATACCCCTAGATGCGGTTGACGAGGGGCGAGGTGGAAATCAAGATTTAGAGCAATGTGTCGAGGATGAGAGGACATGTGATGAATATAAAGGTTTTGATGGGGAGAGGTGGCATCAGCTTCGCCTAAGGTGAGGTGATTATGGAGGAAGGTTTATCGTGAGAAGACAATACGATCAGTTGGGAAACTTTAAGGGACAAGATAAGGAGTGGGGAAGGGTGAAGCTAGGATCCACCACAATCTATGATGGAAATTGACATCAAGTATGAGGAGGGTACAGGGCCATGGATGTTGTACAAGGTTCTCATTATGGGCATATCTCCTTCGGTACCCCCGGTTGCAGTATTATCCCTTGGAAGTTCCTATTTACATCATGGGAAATTCAGGTTCAACACTTCATAGGGTGGCAAGTTGAAGTCTGGAACTGGGTCTAGTCGGGAAAGCTCGGTGCCTACATCTCAAGCTACGTGAATGGAATCTAATAAGGAGGGTGTTGTCAAGGAGAAAACAAGGAGTATTCAGGCAAACAAAGAGCAGTTACGGGCTACGCAGGATGCATGGATTTACAGGGCCTCTATTCCTCCCTCAATCCAAGATGACATCGAGATGGTAGAGAAAGAATTATGGAAAGAGATGGAGGACTCGCCTCCTCAGGAGGATATGTTTTCCATGGAACAATGGATTCATGACCTGGGCTCGTCGCATGCAAGGCATGCTTTGTCCAAACACAAGGTTTCCATGTTCTAGTTGGTGAAGGGCCTTCTTAGGAGGGTGTGGCTGGAGCACATGAAAAAGGAAAAGGGAGACAAGGTTCCAGTTTAGTTATGGAAATAACTATATGCCAGAACCAAGCTCATGCACATGAAAATCGACGTTCTGGATATGAAAATGGGAATTACCTTCCTTCCATGGTCAGGCATGGCGGGGGTTTCAGATGTGGCGGTGATGACATGATGGGGCGATTCACGAGATACCAAGGGCATGATGGAATGGCATCCAATCCTACATCCTCCCAGGTTTCGTCTGGGCCTTGTCTTATACACAAGCATTTCAGTTGATGTCTGTCGTAGTTAGCTAGTTCTTTTTTTTAGTTTTTTGAACCATTGTGTCAAAGGATAAAGTGTCAGTTGATAGGAGTTTTAAGTCATGGTGTCCAGTATTCTGTTAGGTGTATGTCGTTAGGTAAGAAAGGGATCAAAACTGTACACGTTTGTGTGGTTTTAAAAAAAAAAAATGGAAGTCTTTCCGCCTTGTTTTCTCCTTCAGGGAAAGGGCTTTTTGAGGCTGAGAACTGTTTAAGAATATATTGACCAAGATGATGCAAAGGTAGTCTCGGGCAATGATTCTGAACCCTGGAAAATGTAAAACTTTTGGTGAATGCTAATATAAAGCTAGTTACTTAAAAAAAAAACGTGAGTTATGAATAAATTTCATGTGATTTTTTTGGATTAAACTATGTTGGATTTTAGAAACATTCCAACATTTCAAGTGGACACTCCATCCATCATCAAGGGTTCAACTCATCATTTTTAACTTTGGTTGGACTATTGATTACGAGTGAAGTGTCCACTTGAAATGTTAATTCATTTCTAAACTCAACACAATTTAATTCAAAAAAGTCACATACAAATATGTCTAACTATAAAAGTTTTCAGTCTCTAATATTATTACATTGTTTCTAAAAATGGTACATTCTATAATAAAATTGAAATAATTTAAAAGACAATTTTTTCTTTGAAATTTGAAGAAAATAAGACATCAACAATGTTTAAACCATAGACAAAAATCATATATATGTGTGTGTGGAAAAAAGTCATATTCTCTATTTATTTGAAAAGTACATACATTCTTCTAGGAGACTAAAAAAAGATTGAGTATAGATCTTTGGATAATTCATGTTGAAGCATCCAACCTATATAGGTTATGTCTTCAATACTTCTACTCAGAGCATACTAAAACTTAGATGAAAACTACCATATTCTTTAGCAATAGGCCTTTGAAGAGCAGAGCCTCGTGAAACTCCTTAAATTCCATAGTACCAACAACCTACACTGTAATAAACAAAAAATATATAATATATAAAGATAATAAATATTAACAATAAATCAGTAATTAATACTCAATAAACTAATATATAATGAAGAGACACCTTCCTAATGAAAGGTTATGTCTCTTATGAAAGGGCACCCTTGCATGGGTATATATACGAGCCCTTAGTTTTAATGTATCATCTCATTCTATTATATACATTTTACTCAATATATCATTATTTCTAAATGAATTGCTTTATATTCCAGATATTTTGGATAATTTGTGTGTGAGCAAACTTTTTTCATCGCATTTGGTATCGAAGCTAGTTCTCATTCTCTCCCTTGGCCACACCCTCTATCAGACTTTGTTTGATAACATTTCAAATTTTCTTTGAATCCAGGTCTTTGACCAAAATAAAAAAAATAAGGCCTTTGTCCATTATCCAAAATCTCATTAAAAATAGAATTATTTGGCTGCACTCTTGAAGGAAATATAGGCCAAAGGCCCATCGCCCATGATTTCCTTCATGGCAGTCACCACTGGGAAGGGTTGCAAGGGTAATTGTTTCATTTGCTATCTGCACCAGTAGGAATTTGCAAAAGCACTAACAACAACTGCAATTTATTGATATTCGTGTTGATGTGGATTATAACTACCCAATAACAATGTGGACAAGAAAATCTCACTATAACCAATTGAAGTTTAGACGTTTTTTCATACTGAGCGTGGGTCCAGTTGGCATCCAATTGTTAACCATACCTACGAGATACCAAATATTAATCGACAAACAAATTCAAGGGCCACGACCACTAGTCAACATGCATCCATTTCGTTTATTATAGATTAAAGGTTAAAAAATCATTTACATGCCACCCAGGGAAGAAAATAAAGGGTGATAAACAAGTATATCAAAAACCGATTTATATTTAAAGGATCAAGTTATAAAAAGGGATAAAGTCTTCCATAATAATGCTGTGAGGATAGAGCATTTCTAAGGGGAACGTAATGCAATAAACAAAAATATATAATATATAAATATAAATAAATATTAATAATGAATCAGTAATTAATATTCAATAAATTAATATATAATGAAGAGTCCTTTTCGATGAAAGGTTATGTTTCTTTATGAAAGGGCACTTTTGTATGGGTATATATATGAGCCCTCAGTTGTAATGTATCATCTCATTCAATTATATACATTTTACTCAACATATTATTATTTCTAAATGGATTGCTTTATATTCCAAATATTTTGGATAATTTGTGTGTGAGCAAACTTTGTTCGTCTCAAGTCCATCTTTAGAGAGAGTGTATGCAATATAATTGTGCTCTCTTTATATATGAGTGTACTTGATACTTTGAAAGCTATTAGAGATTTGTTTCAGATGCTCAACTAGCTGACTGAATGAAATATCCAAAATAGTGATAGAGTCCTACATACAATTAATAACAAATTGAAAGACACCAAATACCTGAAGTGCTTGTATATTTGAATCTCTAACAAATTGAGAGTCACCAAATACCAAATACCTAAATTGATTGTATATTTGAATCACTAACAAATTTAAGAAGATAAAAAAGAGCCTACAATTATGTCCAGTTGTTGGAACATGCCCCAAGAGAACCTGAAGCTTGAATAAAGGGATTAACAGATAGATAAAGCACAAACCCAAAACTACTTCTTGCACCACTGTCTTGAGACGCACCATCAAAACAAGCCCAAGGAAAATCAACTAGCAAAGAGAAAGGCTTAGCAAAAAATGGGAGGAAAATTGTTTGATGAACTTTCAAAAATGATTGTAAAGAGCCAGAATTTGACCAACAACTGGAGCCACAAGAGGAGATTCATTGCATAACAAAACTTTGTTACGAGTAATCCAAATTCCCCAACAAAGAAGGTATGGGATGGGGTGGAAGATATTCATATTAGGATTTGAAAAGTACCTATAGAAATAGTCATCCAGAGTATCATCGGACCACATCACTCTGATCCTACAGAATGACTCAATTTCCATCCACACATAACATGTAAATTAATAGTCCCAGAAAATGTGACAAGTTGATTCATATGATAGTTTACAGTGGGAACAAATCCTAGGCCCGAGCCAATTAAATTTCTGAAGACAATCCCAAGAAAGGATCCTATTTGAAATAATTAACCACTTTAGAAGTACAAAATTTGGCAAGACAACATGCTTCTAGATCTTCTACCACCACCATTTAGAAGGAATCTTATCCTCTTGGAATAACGATTCGTATCCAAGTTTAACAGAGTAGCCACCTCTCAAAGCCCTAAATATCTAGGATAGAGAATCTGCATCTTCCTTAAGTCTAATGTGTGCCTAGGACAAAGAGAGAGTATATAAGTCCCAGGATCGACTCCAATCACCCTCTTGAACTAGAGCCTTGGCAGACAACCATCCCTGATGCCAAATATTAGAATTTGGGGGATCCGTGATTTTGTCCAAAGTAGCCCGACCCAAAGATTGTAGGTAAATTATTAAGTCTCTTGGAAGTTGAACCTGGGTTCTTCTACCCATGATGGCGTCTGATCCCACACGAATATATTTACCATTTCCAACCCGCCATGTCAAAAATTTACCGATGATAAGAAATGCTTTAGTAAGTGCTCTCCAATGATTTGAAGGATGGGAGACAAACTTGACTCTTTTTCGAACCTAGTCAATAATGCAACTAAGAGCTATATATTTGGTGACAAGAATGGAATTCCATAGACTCTCGTTCGTTAGGAAATTTCACAAAGACTTAGCAGCAAGAACTTTGTTAAAGATGAGAATTTTTTTTAATTCCGAACCACCCTGATCCTTTAGGGCTGCAAGATTCTTCCATTTAACAATATAGAAACCCTAATATTCACTTTTTCCCCTCCAAAGATAATTGAAGCATAGTTTCTTGATACAGACCAAAGTTGCATTGGTGATGTGAGCCAATAGGTGCCAATAAATTGGAATTGCCTCCAAAAATGACTTAATTAGTACCAGTATTCCACCTCTAGAGATCCATTTGTTACACCAAAAATTTATATGACCTTCAATTCTATTTATCAGCCAACACCAATCCTCCTTCCCATAATTCAGAGGTTTAATACGAAATCCCAAATACTTTAAGTCATCTTCAAGACACTCCAATTTGAAAGGAAAGTAATTGAGCCAAAGTTGACGTTGGTCTAAATGCTCTCTTAACAAGTGAATCGAAGATTTAGTTGAGTTGATTTCCATACCTATTGCTTGACAAAACATCTGCAGAATATCTCAGAGCCTTTGACAATCCCTTCCTGACTGAACACAGAAAAACAAAATATCATCCACGAATCAACGATGAGTAAGCTCAACCCAATTGCGAAAATAAATCCCGGCCAACCTCTTATGCCTTCGAGCTTCAAGGATAAGTTCGCTTAGGCCTTCAATAAAATAAAAACCTGAAACACAATTAAAATATACATTCTTTATTAACTAATATTTATTTTATTATTCTTTCAATATTAGTTTACTATCATTTCTTTAAAATTAAAATTATAAAATACATATTAATTTTATTTTAAAATTATAAATAAATATTATTTTATTATATTAAAATATATTTATATTTTATTAATATAAATTTTTTATTTTTCAAAAAATCAATAAGAAATACATAAATCAAATATACATTATCTATTCAACACATATACATGTTCAATTATTCTCTCTAAAAATAAAGTTATACTGATATGATGTCTAATATTTTATATTTAACTTAAATGAAAAGCAAAATTCATTACCTTAAGATACTCGAGTGGACTTCCTATGAACAAGAATCAATAATAATTTAAGCAAAACTTACTCATAAAGCACAAATTCTTATATTAGTAAAGTCAAGCGAGTTGACTTCTGGTCAAACAAAAATAACTATACATGAGAAACTAAGTTTTACTGCTCACTTTATGGTGAGAAAGACACAACATTTACCTCAAAGTAATAGGGATATGAATATGACACTTCCACTCACAATGTTATTAAATTGTCATCGAACTTACTAATTCCTTTTGCTCGCTTTATGGTGAGAAAGACACAAATGTACCTCAAAGTAATATAAATGTGAATATGACACTTCCACTAACAATGTTCTTAAATTGTCATCGAACTTACTACTTCCTAGTTGATGATCAACACAAATACCACTTTTTTGGGGATGACCATGGAAATCAACACAATATCATAATAATCTTTTCTACTTTTATGATTTCTTTGTCTTTGAATATAAAGAGAGATTTTACCTCATCTTTCACCTCAGCACTAGTTTTCATTATATCTTATCATGCAACAAATTATCATTAATTACATATAATAGTACAACATAATCAACTCACATAAAATATCATAGAGTACTTAAGATCCTTAGCTTTATTGATTCTCAAAATTCCTCCTAGTAAAATTCCACTATCACAATAATGCCAAGGGGAATGTATCAAGGTATCAAGGTGGTATTTTCTTCTTACCAATGCAAATGTCCTATGCAACTACGTAAATGTCTTATGCAACTACCCTTAAACATGATTCAAGTCTTGATGAGGATAAGGAATAGGGTCTAGCAATCACATTACAATTAACTCAATAGGGGTTTTACTACCACTTTACAAACCCTCGACAATGATGCCCACTTTGTTCAATAACGATCTTCCTACCCATTCTAACTCCTCGACAAATGCACCTCAACAATGGTATCCCAAGGACCTAAAATAGTAATAGTATGATGTCAGGGACCATTGGATAAACTCCCATGATGGGAGAATGGGAATGAAAATTTAACATATTTTTTGAGATAGTGGGGAGTTTTCAAATCTAACTACCCACTATTACATGAAACCTACTTTAACGGTGTTGTTAAACTTGGCCAACTTTTAACATTGATTGGTGCTTTATGAATATCAACGTACTCAACCAATTTTTAATATTGATTAGGGATTTATGCACTAGGGTCTCAAATTGGGTATTTGTTGTGATGACAACCCTTCTCAACCACTAGACTGTATCACAACAAGCAATAAGCTATTATTGTGCAAGAACAATAAAAAAACCCAGTTATAACTATCATCTAAAACATGAATTAATTTGTAGATTTAACAGTGTATAAACATATTTAAAAAACCTTTAGACATGGATCTATGGCTACTAGATATCTTTCTTAGAAGATAATGTTTTGGTCAATGCCAAGGGTTTCATTATTTTGGACTTTCTTAGAGGAAGATTGTGCATGGTTCCTAGTAAAGATCTTCTACATGGAGAAAGATGGATTATTTATAAAATCATGGTTACTTGGTCATAATCTACACTCAAAGTCATTAACAAAGGTCCCAATATATGTAAGAATGCTCAACCTCCCTCTTGAATATTGATATTTCTAGTCTTTTTTGGCCATTATAAATGCTTTGGGTTAATAGGCAAATAATGGAGTACACTAATCAGGGAAAATCTTAAGGATCCATAATTTTTTTTAAGTGTAAAAACCTTGACGAATCTTACTAATTCTTAAATTTCCAACCATAAAATGTTGGGCGATATGTTTTTTAAAATATTCAAATTTCTAAGGGTTTTATATAGTTTCCAACCAATTTTCGCCATTTTTAGAGTAAAAAAAATGTATCCCATGGAATTTGGGCAAATCAATTTAGAAAAAAATGGAAATTGGTGAATCTTGTTTTTGGAAAAAAAGGTAAAAATTAGCCCATGGGCTAAGTTTCACCCCTAAAATTTTCCCTGGCGCTAATCTTGTAACAAACAAACACTCTTTTTTACCAAAAATATGATAAAAATTCAATAGAAATTTTATTAATGATCATAGTTCTACCATGATCCAAGATCTATGCATCGTGGAACAATTCCCTTAGGAGTTTTCCAAATTATGAGTTAATCCAAGTCATAAAAAAATTGATCAAAATTATGGATCAATAGGAACTATGGATTTTTGTATCATTGGATTCCAACAACTAGCAAGGAGTTTCCTAAAAGTGTAGATAGGTCTGGACATAGATAATATATTAGCCTCAACATGTATGAACATCCACGTTTATGTTGATTCCGTCATAACTTTTCTCGATAAAATTGTATGGGAGAGTAAGAGTCGTAGTTGGGTGTAGTGATTGGATTATGAACATATTTCCTTTTTGTCTCAAGAATGGGTAAGTCAAATTTTCCTAATCAAAGAAAACAATTTTCAGGAGCAAAAAGTAAAGAATAGAAAACCCAATGGGTGGACTCAATGATAAATTCTTGATGAAAAGCACATGAACATGTAGCTTTGATAATAAAAAAATGTCACAATCTCTATGGGGTGTGATGTTGATATAGATACAATCATGATTAAGGAGTAAACCCCTCCACCACCAACAATATAAGTACTAGAGTGAGAGAGTGTCGTATCACATTAACCCAAGGACTTGCACCCAAAAGCCAACATTCGAATCAACAAAACTTTTAGTACAATGAATGCCTTATGAACCATCTTTGTTCCATAATTCTTAGACATGTAGGATTATTCATAATATACATACCCAACACATATACATAACTATTGAATATATTGATCTTGTCACAAACCAAATGTCCTTTTTTGGCCCTCTCCAATGCATTTCCATCACAATTTCAACAAGAAATTTGGAATTGTAGATTTGAGTTGTATAAATTACAATATTGAGTTTCCCAATGGAAATGGTGTTTAGGAAATCCATCTCCAAAATCAAAATTTGCAAACTTGTATTTTTTTATTACTGAATCTGGAAATTTTCGTTGTCATATTGCTTTGAGTTAATGGATGAAAGTTTATAGTATGGCCCTCACAATTAAAAGTACAATATTAATGTGGAACACAATATCAACATAGGAATATGTTATTGCAATAAGAAAACATGCATCGATAACAACCACAAGTCAAAGACGATCTATAAAACATGATACTAAAATTTCAAATGATATTAATAACTTCATAAAAAAGAATAATATCACATCAACTTTAAAAGTTTGTACCATATATTCAACTTTCAAATTAATGAAATTTTTAGTGTCCATAATTTGTTATAAATCCTTTAAAGAAAAACATGAAAAATAATGTAAAACAAAATTCCAATCTACAACTAACATTGTAACATTGTAGTAAGACTATATACAATTTAACAAAAATAAGAAAAATAAGAATTACATAGCCACTTAAAAAATAATAATGTGTAATGAAAACACAATTAATCATGTTATTATATTTATAAAAGCATTGGAGCATCCAACGTTAACATCTACAACATTCTATAATAAAACATGTTTATGATGTTGATATTTAGAAATTTTGAAAAATTAATTAAAAATACAACGACTTAAAAGACAAAGTCAAAGAAAAGTTGATAAAAGCACTCTTATTACAAAACAATATTTTTGAATATTTATTTATGACGATATAGAGTCCCTTCTTAGTCACACCTTCCTTCTGTTCAAAGGTGATGTCATATGTGTTTTTTTTCAGTGTCTAAATAGAAATGGAGTTTTATGAGGTTGGTTTGCATTTAAAAAATTAATAATATTTTTTTAAAAATTAATAATATGTTTTTAAGTTGTCTAAATGAAAATGGAAATCAAGGAATCCATCTTCAATGCTAAAATTTATAATAATATAATTTTTTATTACTAAAATTATAAATTTTATAATTGAATTTTGTTGGGTTAGAGAAGTCTAGTTTACTACAAGATTAGATGACTCCTATAATTAACAACACTATGGATGTGGAACAAAATATCAAGAATATATTATAACAAAATAGATAACACCAAAAATTAAAAACGACCTATAATGCATGACTTTGAAACTACTAATAACATTAGTCAGTAAGAAAGGATGATTTTACAATAAATTTGAGATTTGCACTCTAAAGTTAACTTTTAAAATTGACAACATTAGTTAGTAAGAAACAATGATTTTACAATAAATTTGAGATTTGCACTCTAAAGTTAACTTTTAAAATTAACAAAAATTTTGATGTGTGTATAAACCCTTAAAAATAATAGGACAATTAATATGAAACAAACTTCTAATTTAAAAATATATTACTATAATAAAATAGTTTATAATTTAAAATAATAATAACCATTTATAAACTTTTAAAAAAGATAAATAATGTGGAACAAAATTCTAATAAAAAAAAATATCATTATAATAAAAATAATTTACAATTTCAAATAATAATAATAATTATTACAAGAAATCTACCTTAAAAATAATATCGTAAATTAAAAAAAATCTATTTCATAAAACACTTTTATTAAAAAATCAAATATAACGATTTAAAAAATGTAGAGTCCAAAATTCAAAACTCCATCATTCCATGTTAAGCATATTTATAATGTGAATATTCAAAATACAAAACTTATGGTCAAATTTGTAAAAATTGTAAGCAATGACGATAATTATAAGAACAACCGCAAATAAAAGTTAAATAAGTGAAATTAGCAGCAAAGCTGCTTATATCTGCCTCTTTTAATGTATTAGGTATACACATTTGAAATTAAAAGTATTATGAAATTTGTAATAATGGACTACTTGTGCATAGCCTAAAAGTAAGAGAGAAGTGACACCTACTACTCCATGCCTTTAAATGTTGAAATAGAGAAATGAAATAAGCAATATAAGTAGTACACGTGTCTTATGTAAAAGATAATCAACTTGAAAGTTAGGAAGCCATTGGAAAATTATTAAAAGATATTAAGACAACTACTTAATTAGCTATATTTGTATGTGATTTTATGAGTGAAACATATGTTGCTTTATGAGAATGAGTGTTGTATCAAAATATAGGCTGTGAAAAGTAGGAACTTGGAATGATTTCCATGGTGATGTTGATGGTGATATTGATGGTGATGTTGCTTTTCTTGTTAATGGATCTTTTTTTATATAGGAGAATTAAACAATTAATAAACATAAAATTGAGCACAATGTTAGTTATTAGGACAAAAGGTCCTTGGTAAGTCCTTAATTACTACCTCATGATGACAATTGTGTGAGTTAAATTTATCGGAATGATTGGCATATCTATGAGAGCTAATATAGAAGGATTGAGTACACAATGGAGATACAAATCCATGTGATTGTCAAGTAGGATGCTTTATATATTCGTGTAAAATGTCAGTTTTGGGGGATAGCTTATAGAATGCAACAATAGAGGTAAATATCTATGAGGAAGAGAACTTGAGACAATAGAGCTAAAGATCTACAAGGAAAAGAACTTGGTATAGTAGAGGTAAAGATCTACGAGGAAGAGAACTTGAATGATTTGTGTTATAGAGAGATGTCATCATGGAGATGACATCCGATCAAGATCTTATTGTTTGAATAAGTGCAAAGGAAAAACAAAAGCTTAGAGTTATTAATGTATTTCTTGGGTCATATTGAATGTTTGTTATGTACTTATCACACTGATATGTGGAGTGATGTTGATGGTGTAAAATGATACATGTATGTAAGCCTTGGTAATTCATGCATACTCAGTTACTTGTATGGTTTTATTGTTGTGGTTTGGACTTGAGTGGTATACACATGTGAAGTTTAGAGTGATTAGTTATCTGTGATCACTAGTCTTGTCTTCAAAACAAAAACTTTGTAGAGTGCAATTGAATCTAGATTACTATGTAACGGTGCACTTAGAAATATTTTTGAAGTTCTGAATGACTGGTAAATTATATTCACTAGTAATTTAAGTTTGGTTACCAATATGATCAAAAGGAAAGCTTCACCTTGATGGAGATTTCAACTCTTAGTAAATGGACCATATATTAGTTGATATGTTAATGCATAACAAGAAAATAATATTATGGTGATTTAATGCTTTGGGCAATAAGGAGAGACCAATTAAACCCATTGAAGTTTATGCTATGCATATTTAAGTTTTATTTGTTCTTATGAATAAATTGTGATGTGTGAGTTTGACCATTTCATATAAGTTAAAATGAATTGTATAACTTGTTGTCCTCGTATAAAGACTGTGAGAAAATAAAAATGTAATTCTTTACTAAATATAACGACATTGAGATCAACTTTAACATAAATAATAAATTAAATATGATTTAAAATTATTAAAATATAAACATACAATTATTATTTTCAAATTCTATAATATAAACATACTTTCACATAAGACCAAAAATTTATATAGAAATAAAAATAAAAATAAATTAATAGATAATTTAATATAAAGTTTTCTTTCAAATATTGTATTAAAATCACTTAAAAAAAACAATGATTGGATTCATTTTTTAACATCTTGTTTAATAAAGTTTATCCATTTATATGAGTATCCAAGGAATCATGTTAAATAATTTATGGGCCTTTTTCTGTCTTACAACAATTTAGGGAAGGAGTCGGAGTATGATGCTTTATAGAAGTAAATGACATAGATGATAACTAAGCAAAGTTAAAGTGTGTTTTATTTTAAAATAATTTCAAACATATTTTATTTTAATCATTTTAAAGTACCAAAAGAAAAAATTAATAATAATGTATAGATTGGAAAGAACCAATATCCATTTGGTCCTTTAAATTTCTCAATATCCGTTTGGTCCTTTAAATGAGGGATTTCAAATTTACAATAAAACATAAGTTTAGCTCATCAAAAGTTCATTATGAAAAACGACTAAGAAATAAAAAAGGGTGTTGTCCCCTGAAGGGGATGTTATCTCATATGGGCGTAGAGCATACATCATTTTATGATTAAGTGGATCCTTACATACATCTAAACATGTGTTTTCAAACATTTGTTTATTGGTAAACTTATATTTGATTTTCGGTGGGTTTTTGTGTGATTTTTGCTTTTTATTAAACTCCATAATTTAACTAGGAGTAGTCTATTTATTTTACGTTTTCGATTTTATGGTGGATTTTGGTCGGAATCCAGTAATTTCTTTTTGGCAAAATCCAAATTTCTACCTGTTTAAATTGTACTTTTGAATCCCTAGATAGATTCAATACCCTCAAATATTCCATGGCACCCAAATTATGCAATTTCTATAGCTAATATATGTGATTCTAATATTTTTTAAAGATTTACAACCGGAATACGAACAAAATTAAATGGAAAACATGCTCGGAAAAAGTTGAAAACGTTCATCAAGTCTTAATATCTCTCAGCGCTGGGATGTGGGGGATTTTAATTTCTGCTTATTGAACTGGTACAGGCATTGCAATCAACATTTTTATATTGCTATTTGCATCCCGTGGGCAATTTGGTTCACCAGAAACTGCGCCATCTTTCGGAATTCTCCACCTGATACTTTGCAGTGTAGCATGACTGCATTAAAAATGTTTTCAACATGTGAGGTTGATGAACTTAGGCTGAAGAATGACAAAATTAGCCTCTTTGCTCTCAAAGTGGACCAGCCTGTTCTATTCTTCGACGAAGCTTCTCAAAATGGATTGTGTGCAGTTGGGGGTGTCATATATCTGAATGACTCTCATTATTTTTCTGTTAGACTCAATTGTGGTACAGGAAGTAACATGAAAGCAGAATTAATAGCTCTCTGGTGTGTACTTAAAGTGGCTAATATCTTTGGATTGGTCAATATCAAGGTATATGGTGACTCCAGGGTGACCATTAAATGGGCGGCAGGTGAATTCAAGCTTAATGTTATGAACCTACGGCATTGGGCTCTTAGAACACATTTTGAAATCTCAAAGCATCAGAATATCAAGTTCGAACATATTTATAGAGAACATAATTCACTTGCAGACAAGCTATCAAAACAAGCACTATCTGGTATGGAAGGGCAGCTGATTTGGTAGGAATGGTGTGACAACTGCATCTTGGATAGTGGTTCCACTTTTTTTTTTTACTGACTCTTGGGGGTGCTAGATTCTGGAGCTTTCTGAATCTGTTGATTCCTTATTTTGCTTTTTGACAATATGTAATGATGTTGTATCTTACGAACCATAATGACTTTTTTGAGACCATGGGTGGATCCTTAAGCATTTTTGCAGTGCAGAACTATTATGATAAATATTGTAAATGATTCGGCAGTAGAATCATGAACTTCATTGTACTATTTGATTCGTTTGAATATCAATAGTAGATTTTTTTTCGCTGGAAAAAACTATGGCCTTTTGATAAATGCGACAAAAGTTTTAATATTAAAAAAATGCAATGATAGATGGGATTGAACTTGATGGCATACGTTTGACGGCAGAAAGCATTGAAGGCGTACTCAAAGCATATGTGTGGGGTTTACGATACAGGTTTTGCACTAATATGAGTTAAACATTTATTTAATGCAAACAAACATCCAAACTATGTGGTAGTTTAATTTATTTTTTGAAATTTTTATTTTGAAAATTAAATTTTTTTTCTAACAATTATATTCCAAACCAAGTAAAAATTGTCATTTCAATGATTTTAACCAATAAAAAAAATAAAAATATTAAATTATAAAATTTCAAAATCTATTTTTATTTTTTAAAAATTAAATTCAATATGCAATAATAACTAAAACATTACAAAATATTAGATATATTAAAGGAAATTAATATAAAGTCTTATTAGTTTGACTTGAAACGATTACTATATACTTGCCTGAGGCAGGGATAAAAAAACTAAGAGATAATTCCTACTGTAAAAGAAGATTGTTGTAGAGTGAATAATCATTGAATCTTTACGATGGTATATTGAATATTTATGATGGTTATATTGTTGTGTTGTCACAACTTCTTTGTAATGCAAGGTGGTGTTACTAGGCTCTATCTTCTCCTTTATCATTGGTTTATGATGGTTATATTGTTGTGTGGTCACAACTTCTTTGTAATGCAAGGTGGTGTTACTTGGGTTTATCTTCTCCTTTATCTATGGTTTATGATGGTATATAGTCTTCCTTTAAAAGTCTCACTTTTTTCTTTATGGTGCATGTGGTGTCACATGGTTGTGTCTTCTCTTTTATCTATGGGGTTGGTTGTGATGTAACCTTTATATGTACCTAAATGACATTTAGGTCCATGAAAATGAATGCATTATTTTATAGTTTACACGATCATATATGTACTAACTAGTTTTGAAAATATAACCCTCCCCTTACCCTTTATCTATGGTTTATAACATGTGCAAGGTGGTATCACATGGTTGTGTCTTCTCGTTTATCTATGGGCTGGTTGTGATGCTTTATATCCATGGCTATGTCTCTCCCTCTGGTTTATGAGTCACAATTTTTTTTTATGTTGCAGGGTGGTGTAACATGGTTGTGTCTTCTCTTTTATTTATGGAGTTGGTTGTGATGCAACCATGTTTATAAAGTTAGTTATGATGCAACATTTAGATGTACTTTAAAGAAATTTAGATTCATAAAATGGAATGCATTGTTTTGTAACTTGTATGATCATATATTTATATTTGAAAATATAACTTTATGTAATATATTTTGTTCAATATATTTTTTATGATATTTTTTTATAAAAGTATAATTTCATATAAACACCGTGTTATTTAAGTTTATGGGTAGTTGTTCTCATAAGTGTTATAGATAGCAGATAGTTGATATTGTTCAAAGTTTATGGTGTATATTCTTATAGTTGGTTTTATATATATAGATATAGATATATATACTTTAAACAAACATATTTTTATTTTAGTGTAAAAATGGAATAAATTTTTTAGAGAGTCAAGATCAGAACAAAAATGAAGCATAGCCTTACATAGCCTGTGTAGTAAGTAAATTTGTAACCTTGAGCATAACAGTCTTCAAAAGACAATGCCTAGAACTTTACAGTAATAGAACCAAAATAAAATCTGTAGAGCCTCACACAATTTATGTCTCTGTAGTAAGTTAACCTAGGACATAATAGTTCTCAACAAGCGAAGGCCTATCTTAATAGTAAACTAAAAGTATTTGAGCCTCTAGGGAATGATCATATACATAGTATTCATCAAAGTGATCACATGAATCTTGAGTGAAATTCACATTTAAACCAAGGGGATCCAAATTTAGAATTCATTCACGGGCCAAATTTGTATTGAGACCATTTTTCCATCGGAGAATTCATTTTCGTGTAGCTGTAATAAAGATCCTGTAAGACACTCTTTTGATAGTGCATCTACTTGAGTATTATACTGCGTGTAAATGTGAGCATAGGTGACAAGTTGAAAGTGCTCTACAACTCTTTTGATTAGGTCTGCAAGATACAACGAAACAGTCTTGTTCATTTGTAATTCCACTTTCATCCGGTTTATTGCGAGTTATGAGTCCCCAAAGACCCGGAATTGATTTAATCCCTTGTGAATAGCTATTAGGATTAACCTTGACTCGGGAATGAGTCAAAGGTGGTTTAGGTATAGCACATGGTTTCTTGTAGCCCATGGTATTGGCCCAAGGTATTTCATGTAGAGAAGCCTTTATAAGACTTGAGGAGGCTCCATTGTAAAGTGGCCTGGAGGTGATAGTGACTAACTCACTTGGCTCGGTTGGCTGGTTTTGGCCAAGGATAATGATGCTTCATTGTTGTCGGTTTTTCCCTTTGGGGTTTTCCAGGGTAAACTATGTGTCTCAAGTGTATAGTTGATTGTTTTGTAGTATTTCTCTCTCGTTATTTGTTTGTTAATGCTCATTAAATATTAACAATAACATACTTCAAAAACAACAAAATAACTTCAAATTCCCCAAATTTGTTTGTACCATGTCCCAAAAATTCCTTGCTAGTAAAGAAATGATCATATGTTAAATACAAAACATAACCAGCTCCACATACAGTGCCATCATTTTGGTTCACCCCATCAGGGTATCCCCATGAAATGGATTTATCAATCTGTTAAGGAGTCTTGATTCTAGAATTAGGCACAAAGAGAGTAGTTTTGAAATGAGGGAAATAATGTCAGTGCTCGAGCACATACCTACAAGTTGGAAACAAGTTTATCATCGAAGATGAATTTATTTTTTGCAATCCATAATTTCCATAAGACCAAATAAGGCACAAATATCTATTGGTATTGTCGTAATTCACCCTTGGTGAACCAAACATTAAATTTATCTAGAAAGACATTTCCATACCATAAACTGTTTAAGTGCAAGGAACCTTCCACATTCCTCCATACCTATACAATGAAAGGACACGCGCAAAAGAGATGATGAATGGATTCACAAGCATTCTTCTAGAGACAACACCATCATGGTCCTTCCATCCTCCTTTTTCTTGTATTGTATCGCAGGTAGGTACTTTTTTCTTCAAGATGAGCTAGATTAGTAGGGTGAGCCTTTTTGTAGAAGCATACACACTCCATAGTTTCTTTATCCACCCCTCTATTTCCCCTGCTCTAGGCATAAGTTGTGCTTTGTAGCCTAGAGCCACTTTGTAGATCTTCCCTTCACCCTGATAGGACAAAGCTAGTTCATCGGGATCTTCATAGATCTTGATACGAGATTTATTCAAAGCATTTATATAATACTTGTAAAATCCAAGCACAACAGATCTATGAAACAAAGACAATAGTTACTAGAGATGCATGCGGCAAATTGTATGTCAAAACACTGATGCAAAAGGTTTGCAACAGTTCATGCATTATCATAAACTCATAAGATGATTACAATGTGGAACAATGGCTACAATAAGCCAAGCAATTTGAATCCTAGGGAGGTCATTCGAATTGAATGCATGAGAGCGGCTTACTTGGTAGTTAACACCACTTGACACATCATTTAATCACTTAACTACCATGTAACTGACTCTAATAGACTCTGAAACTCTCTAACTGATTCTAACTGAATCCAAAACTCAACTGAATGCCCAAAATTAGGGGAGGGCACCTTTCTAACTTCAGTTAACTGAATATTAGGTGAAAATAACACCAGATGAAGTCAAGCTAAGTAGGAGGGAGCCTTTCTGACTCTGGTTGGTTGAATATGATAATAAATGTGGTCAGTTAGACTTATTCGGGCACTTTAGTCATGCAAATCACCTCAGTTTTCTCCCCGAATGATGGAGGAGGCCCAGTTAACTGATATTGATGGCCTGGTTGACTGCCCGAATGAAGGAGGAGGCCTAGTTCACTGAAACTGATGATCTGATGATGATGTAAGCACATAATTGAGTCAAAATACTAAGGATAAGTGGGAAATTAAGCTGTGAAGCTCAAATAAATGATGTGTGGTTGGAAAATGATCCAACACCCCCCCTTAAGCTAATATCATGTGGAGGAGTAAAATAAAATAATAAAAGGGCCCCGACAACAAAGGCCATAGGTCACACAGTACAAAAATAATCCTAAAAATGCTTAAAAAATCTAAGTGAGGAAAGAGGGAAAAACCTAGTGGGAAAGAAAACCCCCCTCAAACTGAACACTGAAGGATCTAATCTGTCCTCACCATAGTAGTACTCACCCCCAACAGTGAACGGAGGTAAGAGAACTTCTTGTGAAGATGTCTGCAATTTGCTCTTCTGTAGGGCAATATTGCAGTACAATGGTTTTGTCATGCACAAGCTCTTGGATGTAGTGCATGTGGATATCGATATGCTTGGTCCTCTGTCTCTAAACTGGATCTGTTGAGATCTTGATAGGAATCTGATTGTCACAAAAAATGTCATTATAAGTGGTTCTACCAATATCAAACTCTGCTAGAATACCCTGCAACCAAACTGCCTGAATGTAAGCATTGACTGCTCCTTGATACTCTGCCTCTGCTGAAGATAAGGAAATGGCGGCCTGATTTTTGCTTGACCAAAAAATAGGACCTATGCCAATCATGAAAACATATACGGAAGTGGACTTCCGATCAATGCTATCACCTTCCCAATCTGAATCAGTGAATGCAAACAAGTCAAGATCGGAATCCACGGCATAGTGAATGCCAAAATGTCTTGTACCCTGCACATATTGCAAAATCCTTTTGGTTGCCTTCCAGTGAAGCTCATCAGGTTGTTGCATGTACCTTGAAACAGCACTCACGGCATAATAAATATCAGGCCTAGAGTGTTTCAGATACAAAATACTACCAATCAACTGTCGGTAAAGTGTAGAATCCACTAACGGTATAGAATCACCATCCTCAAGACTAATTCCTGAGAGAAATGGGAGTGGTGCCACTTTAAGTTCTGCCATATTGAACTTATTTATCAAGTCCAAAGCATATTTTGATTGAGAAATCATAATCCCATCAAAATTCTGAGTGATCTCGAGACCAAGAAACTGCCTCAGTAGGCCTAAATCGCTCATATCAAATGCTTGGTGTAAAGTGGTTTCTATAGTTCTGATCGAAGAAATACTGCTTCCTATAATCAATAGGTCATCAACATAAAGTACAATGATCATAAAAATACCTTCATGTTGTTGTATATACACATTCGGATCTATTTTTCATCTCGCGAAGTTTTGCGACAGAAGAAAGGAAACCATCTTTGCATACTAAGATCTTGGGGATTCATTTAGATCTCCTCCTGAATATCCCCATGAATAAATTCACTATTCACATCCATGTGGTGCACCTCCCAGTGCTTGGATGTAGAAATTGCCAAAACTAGTCAGATTGAGTCCATTTTTGCAACCAGTGCAAACGTTTCTGCGTATTCCACACCATGAACATGTGAGAAACCTTTTTCCACAAACCTAGATTTGTATTTTCATGTTGAACCATCATAAACAACCTTGGTTCGGTAGACCCATTTGCATTGAACCAATTTCCTCCCAGGTGGAAGAGAAGCTAGCTCCCATGTTGCATTTTTCTGAAGAGAATTGTACTCTTCATCCATGCGGTTTTCCATCTCGGATATCGGTGGGAATGGTAGTATGATTTAGGATATGAACCAATAATCAAAAAAAAAAAAATCAGACAGCAATGGATAAGTATATGAAAGAGCCATACCTTCTCTTTGAAAGTTTGCTCGGGTTGGATTGGCAGGATTTCCAATGTTAGAACAGACAGATGTGAGAGTCTTTTCTGCCCACTTTGGAAACTGAGGGGGCTCATCTGGATTTGAATCTGAACCTGATATTTCATGTTCATTAATATCATACATAATATCATAAATATCAAAAAATAAATTTTCAGTATCATCTCATGAATCTTCTTCCGGAAGAGGAAACAATTTGGCAGTTTCTTCCTCCACTAGTTGTAGATCATGAAGCAGTTCTTCAAATTGGACACTTCGTTCAATGAATATTCTTTTGGATATGATATACATGAGTTTGTATCCTTTGTATTCTTCATTATATCCAATGAGTATGCACTCAATACTTTGTGGTTCCAAATATCTTCTCTTCTCAATCGGAATTCTAGCCCATGTAGTGGAGCCAAAAACCATGAGATGTGACACATCAGGCTTGTGACCAGTGTAGGATTCGAAAGGAGTTGTACCTTTGACGGATGAGTGTGGAACTCTGTTATGAATGTATGCAGCAACATTCATGGCCTTTTCCCAAATATTTGAAGCCAAACCTTTCGACTCAAGCATACAAGTAGCCATCTCTTTCAATGCTCAGTTTTTCCTCTTCGCTACACCATTCTGTTGAGGTGTGTAGGGGACTGTGTGTTGGATTTGGATTCCATTTTCCGCATAACGTTGCAGAATATATGATTTGATATATTCTCCACCATTATCATATCTAAGAGCTTTGATCTTTCTCCCAATGGCAGTCTCAACAGAAGCCTTGAAATTCTTGAACCTTTCAAGCACTTTCGATTTGTTCTTGAGAAAGTAGACCCATGTGAATCTGGAGAAGTCATCAATGAATGTCAGAACATACCTTGAGCCATTCATGGAGGGATTTTTTAAAGGACCACTGATATCACTGTGAATCAGCCCCAA
Organism: Larix kaempferi; assembly: GCA_027924585.1. Classification (NCBI taxonomy): domain Eukaryota; kingdom Viridiplantae; phylum Streptophyta; class Pinopsida; order Pinales; family Pinaceae; genus Larix; species Larix kaempferi. The sequence continues at coordinate 13,635,828 of BSBM01000089.1, read as the reverse complement.
AATAAAAGAATCTTTTCTAGCTTTTCCTCAATCGAACTTGTGCTCAGGATGCTTGCCAATGATGCAACCCTTGCATATCCCTTTTGAGGATTTGATGTTCGGAAGGCCTTCAACCATGGAATTATTTTGTATAAGCTTAAAATATTTATAATTTAGGTGTCCAAACCTCTCATTCCATATCTGGCTAACCTCATTACCATGAGTCAGAAGGGAACTTGGCTCTGAATACGGAAAAAAGTGATAAAACTCATAGGTTTTGGCAACATGATTTGCCTTGCCTGTTGCAATGATTTTTTTGGTGCTAATCTCATAAATTTCAACATCATTAGGGTTGAATACAACCTTCTTGGGAAAACCAGTGTGTATCATCTGAACATAAAGAACATTTTGAAAACTGCCATGTTCTAAATGAATAGTACCTTTTCCTTTCGATGAAATTTGTGAGTCATCCCCCATGTGGATGGAGATGCAGCTCTCGGAGTCTAATGATGAGAATGAGTCTTTGCTTGAAACCATGTGATTTGAAGCTCCTGAATCTATGATAAGAGCTATAGAATTCGAAACACTTTCCATGAGTGCGTGACCTCTTTCTGCATGATCATTATTGTCCTTCTTCCTTGTGCCATCTGGAATAGTTATGTTGTTTTTCTCCAAGAGAAGGGCCATCTGATCAATAATTGTCTTCATGCATGAGATTTCAGGATGAAATCCCATTCCACAGTAAGAACACTTTGTCTTCTCCTTTCCCTTTTTCTTGTCTTTTCTTGAACCTGAGGGATCATCTAACTTCTTGATATTCTCCTTTTGCTTGGAATGATCAAACTTGGTCTTCTCTTTCTTTTGATTTCCTTTACCATTCGTAGCTTTGGGTCCTCCAGCAAATAGGGATTGATCTTTGGAGGATCTCATGGACCCCATCTGAACAAGCTTGTCATGCTATTTTGTTAAGGACTCAATGAATGCATTCAAGGTAGGCATCTTCCAATTTGGAATGGTGAGTTTTCCCGAATGGAAAGTAGAGACAAACACTGAATAATCTTCTCCTAGTTTCGTAAGGATTGAAAGAATCAACTAATAATATTTCTTCTCGACACCACATTGCTTCAACTGAAGCACCGAATGCTTTAAGTAAGTGAAAAACTCATTGATCGTCTCGAAATTCTCAAGATTTAGGGAAATCAGTTCATTCTCCAACTGCTAAGCCCTCATCTCATCCTGCTTGCCGAAAATTTTGGCAAGTTGTTCCCATACTTATTTTGGAGTCTTCAATCCGCTGAGATGGAAAAGAAGATCTTTCAGAATATTGAGACATAAGAAACCATAAGCTTCATCAAGATTATCGAAGAACTTGGACTTCTCTATAGCTTCATTAGGCTATGGTTATGTGCCCATAGTAACTCTGTAGTGTCCTTTGGAGCACATCAATATCTCTATATCATCCTTCCACTGATGATAGTTGAAAGGAGTAAGGAGATTCTGTGAAGAAGAGTCCATCTCTGCTATAGCGAATGCAATAGGAGGATTTGAGAAACCTGCAGTCACAAACAAACAAAAAATCTTTAGGTCGACAACCTGCACTTTTCAAGTTGCATCACACCCGACATAGCCTATCAAGCAAGCTTGATAAGTCAGATGACATTATCTAGGATTTATGTGGAAAACTTTCTTCTTATGGTGTAGTGTTGGAATATTTTTTAGCAAACTTGCTCAATATTCATTTGAAGAACTCTGTAGAAGAGTTTCCTTGTCCTTCCATGGCTCTGATACCATGCAAAATTCAAGAACAACATATCTATGAAACAAAGACAACAGTTACTAGAGATGCATGCGAAAAATTATATGTCAAGGCATTGATGCAAAAGGTTTGCAGCAGTTCATGCATTATCGTAAACTCAGAAGATGATTACAATGTGTAACAATGGCTACAATAAGCCAAGCAATTTGAATCCTAGGGAGGTCATTCGAAATGAATGCATGAGAGTGGCTTACTTGGAAGTTAACACCACTCGACACATCAGTTAACCACTTAACTACCATGTTACTGACTCTAACAAACTCTGAAATTGTCTAACTGAATCTAGAACTCAACTAAATGCCCAAAATTAGGGGAGGGCGCCTTTCTGACTTCAGTTAATTGAATATTAGGTGAAAATAACACCAGATGAATTCAAACTGAGTAGGAGGGCGCCTTTCTGGCTCCAATTGGCTAAATATAATAATAAATGTTGTCAGTTAGACTAAGTAGGGCACTTTAATCATGAAAATAACCTCAGCTAGCTCCTCGAATGATGGGGGAGTCCCAGTTAACTGATATTGATGGCCCGGTTGACTCCCCGAATGAAGGAGGAGGCCCAATTCACTAAAATTGATGATCTGTTGATGATGTAAGCAAATAATTGAGTCAAAATACTTAGGATAAGTGGAAATAATCTTTGAAGCTAAAATAAATGATGTGTGGTTGGAAAATGCTCCAACAATACTCCCATTTAGGAACATACTGACCTTCAATACCAACTTCCATATTGACCTTCAATACCAACTTCCTAGGTAGATAACCAACCCTGTGTCCAAACGGTAGTATATAGGGATTTTACAATTTTTTTTAGCGTGCACAAGCCTCTTAGATGAAGTTGTTCAAACACCTCAATGGGAATAAAAACATTATGAAGGCATCCCATAATAACATCACCTCCAATTCCTAATTGAGATCTAGAGCCAAATTTCCATGAAAGATGATCACCAATGTCCGATAAAATAGAAGACATGGCCTTCCAATGATTTGAACAATTAGATGTTATCTTCCTATGGATATGAATCCATTCAATCAGACTAAGATGAGCCATATATTTTTGAAGAATAATATTCCCCCACAAACTATTGTTAGTAATAATATGCCATAAATATTTTGCAGCAATGGGTTTTCCAAATAAATTCAAATCCTTAGTCAACCAAAGCAGGATTGGGCATGACATATTCTCAGTTGCAAGTATGAAGGTGAATATCTAATGAGATCATGTATATTTTCTCAAATGGCATATCTCATAACTGCAAATAACTAAAAGGATGGGAGGGGGAAAGGATCTCATGTTGGTTATGGACTACTCCTTGTTGGGAAAAGGGTTATGCAACATTATTGGTTTGAAGGATTATGATGTCTCGATTGAGATATATCTATTGTGGGGGATTACTACTTGAACTACCTACTACTAAATTTAATCTATGGACATGAAAATTTATGACCAATAATGGGTGTATTAACCATATTGGATGCAAAGTATGCAAGGGAAATTGTGAAAAGATGGTTGGGTTTTCCTTGCTTAGGTGGGTTGCTTGAGTTAGAATTTTGATTCTAGTTTGAATTGTTAGGGTACCCCCATCATTGGTAGTCTAATTGGGTGGATTTAAATTTGGTCCTTAAGTCTAATTCTAGTTTTGTTACCATTCTTATTCTTCTCCTTGTTGTATGAATTGGAAAGTTAGTTTTTCTGCTAAGAAAAATCTTGACTTATTTGGGAAGAAGAAAACTAAACAAGGTTGATGTTAGATGAAATTAAGGGTGGTTGTGGATTCAATGGCCCCATCGGAGGGAAAGTAAAATCATACTACATATTTATATGTGGGGGGGAACCATAAGATATGTCGGGGTTGTATGACAAGGATGAGAAATTGCTATAGGATTGGCCATTACATGAGGGTCATATACATGTTGACAGGCATGAGTCCCAAGAGGGATACACTGGTATCCGAATGTGAAGGTTAAGATCCATCATAGGGGATGTTGGGGTTGACATAGGACATAATTTAATGCCACTATCAAGTGTTAGTATTGGCATATTAAGTATTGGCTCTGTCATAATGGGTGTGTATTGACTAGTACCAAGGGATAAGGACATCTAGAAAAAATGGTTAATGGCATGCATAAGGGACCCAATAACACCATCGACAACATGATATGATCTTGAAACTGACTATTAAAAGAGATGATGTTGAGGAACATCAAATATAACTAAGCATGACTAAGCATAAATAACATTGAAATCTTGTTCCTTGATGCTTGCCTCATCTTTTGACCAAGGCATGGTAGTGGCCACATATTTGGCAATGATGAAAAGGACATACTCCAAAAACCAATCCAAAAGGAAAGGTCCTTTTAGCTCAATCTTACACAAACTACATCATCAATTTCACTCATGAATATAATCCATAATATATGTGGTAATCGTTTGACAACAAGTAGTGATAATTCATACCTCGGTGTCATGACAAAGTGGTGACTGAAAAAAGGTCAAAACATTCTTGGTTATTGGCTCAAAGGTGGCATCATTGTCAAATATTTACTTACTGTACCATTTTGTAAACACTCTTGCAAGAGTGTGTTGAAACAAACTAAATGATACGGAGTCTTCCTTGGTACTGTTGGAGGAGCACCATAGATGAAAAGTCATTACATAGTTGGACAAACCCTCTCCAGGATAACTCTCACACGTGGGAATTTCAAATGCTAACGTGGTCAACATGGATGGCCAAGCGAGATCATGTTGGATAGGATCATTGATGAGCTTCACCAAATTTATACAATAAAAATTAGTCATCTAAAATAGGTTGGTCCCTGCCATCATGTATGGACTAGTGATTGATGAGATAAACAAGGTAGGTCTCAATGTAGACAATCTGGTAGAGGAAAATCTTGGAGAATACAAGATCGACATGAAAAAAATTTAAATTGTGTTAGAAGAGGGTACAATATGCCTCACTGAAGATATAGAAAGAGCATTGATCCCTCCTAACAAAGGGGGGAATATGTGAAGCCTAAGAGAATGCATGTTTGACCAGGAGTTCACCGCAATGTCCTATTATTTAAATCTTTACGAGCTACAAAATTATAGGAAAAATAATTAGTGCTACGGGGAGCCAAAATATTCAAAGAAAATACGTGTAAATTGAAATGTGTGCTTAGGTGGTGCAATAATTGTCTGATAAGTGTGTTTCAATGAATAACAAAATATGGATTTGACATAACAGTTTCTGCATGATTTATTGAAAAGTAAAATCACGATATTAGGAATCTAGGGATCCTCACTCAAACCATAAATCATAATTGGGCCTTCCAGTTGCCTCAACAGATGATGATGAAATCCACCGAAGCTCACAAGTGAAGGTTTAATAGTGACTATTATAGTGAAGAACTATTGAGCAAAAGGTACAAGAGGGAAACAATTATCTCATGTACTGCCTCTACAATCCCACAAATCCACCTAATGATGACCCTATTTTTTTCCACTAGATACCTCTTTGTATATTGTGGACAACGGGTTATTGGCTTCCAACGGTTAAGGGGTTACTGGCCTCAACCTAAGCATTGATATTCAAAAGAGTGTCCCTTATACTAGAAAACACATCAGCGAGAAAGGATTTTAGGCACACTAGAAAAACAAATATATTCTAATGAAGACTACTATGGATAATTGTGTAAATCCCGTGTCTACAATATTAACCTAGACCATTAACTCTTTTACCCTTGAGGGAGGTTTTAGTTGATTAGATTTTAAGTTGATTTCATTTTTAGGGGGGGGAGATTTTAATTATGAACCAAACAAGTTTATGATTAAGCAATTCTAAAACATGTATTTTACTACCTTCATCATTTTCAATTGCCTAGATTACTTGGAAAAGTGTAAAGTGAAGAGAGTATTTCGATTATGATAGGCTCTAGGTCCTTCAATATGCACATAAATGTAGTGATAACAAAAACAAAAATGTAGAAGTACAATGTTGAAATGTAAGTGTGAAGAAATGAAAAACCATAAAATAGATAAGTACTTGAAAACATAAATGTCTTTCTTTACCTACAATTTTATTTTAATTTCTAAGCATTTAACATAATAAAAAACAAAGTTAGGACAATCAATAATTTATGGAATTTTGAAATTGCTTACTAAACTCATAAAAATGTCTGATACATCTAAAATATTGAATTTTGAAGGAGTCTTACATGTTCCAGTTTTGACAGTGGCACGATTATGAATGGGCTTACTAAAATCCTCTCTTAACTAGATGGAAATCTAAGAGAAAACAAATAAAGGAAAGGGGGAAAATATATAAGCAACTATTATATTTATAAGCATATACAATAGTTATTAAAGCATCAAATGGGGAATTCAATGGTTAAACAATATTGAATAGCATGTGTTGATGCTTAAATTTTGCACACATGTGACATTTTGGCTAATCTTGTAGAAAGGCATAATCAACATACAACATGCAGCTCACTGAAGAAATCCTCATCAGATCCAAAAGATAAATTGAGCCCTAAAATGACAAAGGTAGTTGATACAAACAATCGTGCAACTATTTTCATTGAACCCCATGCTACTCGCATGACTATTTGTTTAGTGACTTGAGCGTACCCGTGCGTATTTACTTTTGTAATGCATTCAAGGATCAAAATGGCTCTCTTGGCTCCAAAATTCGAATGGGACTCCTCATGTGATTGGGAGCATTCAATAGACCTCCTCGTGCACTTGAAGAACCAGTTCAAAGGCAAGAGTGTTCACATTTGGATCTAGATGTTTCTTGGCATCCATTTGGAATATAAAAGGAAGCCATGGGCATGCATTCTAAAGGATAAAATCATATAAAAGTTATGTTGTTGGAATTTCATTGAGATCTCTCCTTTGAATCCACTTCCTATCTCAACTTGGCATGCAAAGATCCCTTGATCTCTTCCTCTAAGAAGCAAGTGTTTCTCCATTATTGCCTCCTTCCTCGAGGAGCAATATTTTCTCTTCACTCTTTTAGCTTAGTTTAGTTTTTTTGAAGTTGCTTTAGCTTGTGAGTGCCTCATCTACCTAACCCACAACTAGCATTGTTTCCTTAATTTCAAGTTGCAAGGATAGTGGGGAAGAATACCCACCCTTGTGGTTGTTTTTCCCTCAACATTATTTATGGCGACCCCACTTATTTTTTTTCATTGCATTATAGATAGGTTGTATTTTTCTAGATAACATATTTTGGGTGTTGTGCAAGTGTAGGCGCTTACTATCCAGCCTCTCAACAGTCGGAATTAGAAATCTCCCAACCCATATTCATTTTTTTATTAGTAGTGTGGTCTTTGGAATTCCATCCATGCAACATAGCATGGATATCTCTTCGATAGCCGCGATAATCACACAATCTTGCTTCTCTATAATCACACGATAAATTAGTGCGACCTCTATAACACTATGCTCACACTATACATCTTTTTTGTGGGTCCAAAACTCTTGCGACATTTACATTTTCCGCTTTTTACTTCTCTCTTTCAAAATCACTTACAATTTCAACAGTTGCTTAATGAACCAAAAAATTAATAACTCACATTGTATTTTCTCTAGTAATTACATAGCTTAGCTCAAGATAGGAAGTAAAGAAGTCATTTCTTTAATACTATTTAGGCTAAAAGACTTTAATATTGTCAATGTACCTCTTTGTATTCACTAGTAGTTGAATGATTATGATTTCCATCTCATAGAAATTGTTAGTTTAGGAAATTTGATTTAACTACTTCTAGTTAGATATCTTATTTCTTCTTGGTTATTTATTTGGTTTATGAAATATAGTTTAGCTCAGTTTCTCGCACAAGCGAGGGACCTAAAGACTCCTCTTACCCCAAGTATGCTCTTTGCCTTTCACTCTTAGTGATATTAGCAAATCTAAAAAGTGTGAAAGGTTTGAAATACCTCCCCTGCACACATTTCTTTCATTGAGAATTTTATTAGTTGTTATTTGCAAACAATCATTCCATACTTGAGTTTAATTAAAGTGGAACTAAAGAGCCATCAATGTTCACATGTCTTTACTTTATGTTATTTAGTTAGTGGAAAAATTCAAGCACACACCAAGATACCTAAAGAATCTTTCAAATCTAGTATGCTCTCCATATTGCACTCTTAGTGATCGGGATGGATCAGAATGATATGGAAGTTTGAAATACCTCTCTTGCATTCCTTAATCATATTTTGACCATTTAAAAATCAACATCGCACTTGTAATTCTCAACCAACTAAAATCCTCCACAGGAAGTCACAAAACAAGATTTTAGTTAGTTTAGGATTGACTGGGATAGGCATCTAAATAATTCCCACCAATCTTCTCCATTTTTGAAACATAGTGGTTGTTGACTTTTAGGGTACTTTTAAATCCTACTATCAACAAGTTCCAAAAGACAACCCGGATAAGAAGGCATGGTGCCCAAGGATGTGAAATCCAAGGTATAGTTGTTTATGTTCGCCACAAAGAGCCACCCATATTTTTTTGGAATGACACTTTACCACTTGAGGTCGAACCACTTGTCCACACTTGATGCGGGTATCTTAATGGCCAAAACCTATGATATCACCAAGGTGAAATTGTGGGTGCAATTGACTCATGAGTCAGATCTTGTTAGTTATTGGAAATGTTTCCAGCCCTTCTGGAACATAGCCCCAACATCATTACTTGATAACTAACTCTATCATACCTTCACTAGCTGTCTTTCGGGGATTTCATCATCATAAACAAGAGAGCTATTGGAAATCCCAGTGACTATTTGAGAGGAATGGAATTACATATTTTAGGGAATTTATCTTTTCTTTCTTTTCATTTACAATATCACCAAACATGAAATTAAAAAGAACCAAATTGTGACCATTTCCACAAAGACTCAACATGTATCACTAAATTTGCACCATATTGCATTTATTTTGGTTGGCATCTTTTTACATTTGTTCAATTGTGTTTATATCCCTCTATCAACACTCTCACTTGATCACATAATCCACAACCATAACAGAACAAATAAATCTAAGGTATTCCCTCCGACTGCAAGGACTTTCACCTCTCCGAAGAGGCGTTGTCACATTTTCTCCCCATGGATCACGAGGGAGATACTCTAGCCAGGGGCATTCCTAGGAAGCGTTGTTAGGGTCATCTTAGCGAGGATGCACCTACTTAAATTTCTCCGTTCTCCGCCTCTTGGATATCATACAACTCCCCCTACCTCTCCATCCCATGGAATATGCAACACTTCATCTCCACCTATTGGAGAGAATACCCCCCCCCCCGTCTTCTCCTTATTCGGGAGGAAGTACCCCCCATATTCTTCACATGGAGGAGGAAATACATTTCCATTTTCACCACCTTCACCTCCAAGAGGGGGCAACACACGAAACACCATGGAGGCATTAGGCTCAAGCTTACCTTTCATGGAAAGCCTCAATATCCTTGAATTGGCCAAATTGGTCAATGACCCCATCCGTTATGATCCAACTTGGACAGAAAAGACCCTTAAGCTCCCCTCAGATATCCCAAAATTTGAAGGGAAACATGGAGATGACCTGACCAACCATGTTATGTCATTTCACCTTTGGTGCTCATCTAAAAACATCGTCGAAGACCCTGTTCATATTCAACTCTTCCAGAGAACACTTATCGGAACAATGGCCAAATGGTATGTCAATTTACCATCTGTGACTTATTCCACCTTTGAGTTGATTGCCATTATTTCCATCACATACTTTTGGTTACCCATATGCCACCATTTTGGGCTCGATATTCTCACATAATTTCGACAAAGCACCTCGAGCCACATCGTGGATCATATCCATGAATGGTGTAGACATCGGACTTTGTGTAAAATAGACAGCCAACCCAAATTTTGTTGGATTGGTTCTTTAAATTACTCCAGACTATGATTGCAAACGATGTGGCAACCACATTGTCCAAAATGGAAGAGGATTCCATCCTCCAAACCCAAAATTTTGATTTTTTTTACGCACATTCTAGGTATCTTTATACCATCCTTCCCGATGCCCTCAGCATCATTCTTTGGACACAATTCCCTCTGGTACATCACACTCATCTAATGATATTATTGGGACTATTTATCATCATGGAAATGCTCCACATCCATCAACTTCTATGCCACTCAGTGCAACACAACAATACCTACCAACACCTCCAGTATCGGTGGCACCCACAATTGCTCCATCTCCTCCATTTGGGAAACTATCATATGGACCCTATAGTCTTACATACATTAACGCTAGACAAGCATCAAATATTATACCACCACCTCAAATGGCGACATCTTCTCCTACATCCACATCATAAAGAGCACCAAATCCATACCTCTCCACACCTAGATATAATATGTACTTCCCATTCCCTAGTCCACCTGGTCCTTCCCCCATACCTCAAGTGGGCGTCAATCTAGTACAATCCTCTCCCATGCAACAAAATTAGAGATTTGATCAGTTTAACATGGCTAATCCCTCAAATCCTTGGAATCAAGGGAAGAAGAAAGGAAAGAATAGGCAAAACCGATAGTAGGGATAGGGGGGGAATCCCCCTCCCCAGTAGAAATAAAACATGGGAAACTAGAACGAGGAGACTAAAAATCCCCCTAAACAAGGAAAGAAATACAACCTTAGGACAAAATTTCCTTGCTCCATGTGCAGAAAATATGGCCACTACACACATCATTGCCTATTGATACTTGAGTGTCCATAGTTGCTGGAGGCAAGGAAAAAGGGCACAAGCAATCGTCCTCAAGTACCTAACATGCCACAAACCAACAAATTGTGTTTCAACAACCCTTTTCCAATCAATGGGTAGTGACCCAACAATAGTATCCTCTCCCCGCAAGTGAAGGTAACTTTCAAAACATCTACATGAACGTGACTGAAGTCAACCTCCATACTCACGCCAAAGGTTATGGCTTGTCTGATCCCCCATAAGGGGAGGATATACCCAGTACCTCTAGTGGAACTTTATAGATACCCCATCCAAATAGTGATCATAGCCTTTGGATCCCAAAGGAACCACTTAGATGAACTACCCATAACCCCCACATGAAAGCTACCCACAACTATAGCATCATGGATGATTTGGCTCAATCCCCTGCCGCCATGTCAACATTGGAGGTTCTTCAATATTTACCTTATCAAAAGAAGGCATTACTTAGTGCATTAGGTGTAGTCAACCCTTCTTATTCACGACTCATGACCTTTGACCTCGACAAGGGAAAACCACAACTACCCTCATCAGTCACCTTATAAATTTTCGTCACAATCAAGAACATCATCATTCATCGATTCAATGTCAATGAATGAACATCCACTTGTGTGATGTCCACTCATGTCTAGAAGTGTTTGGGTTCACCAGACTTGGTCCTCTCATCTATCTCTCTATGCTTATGATGGGAGACCATTAAAACCTTTGGGTTTGTACTAGAATGTCCCCACAAAGCTGGGGGGGTGGTACTTTTGGATATTGAAGTAGTTGACGCTCAGCTCGACTACAACCTTTTGTTAGGAGGTATATATATGTATTCCATGAAGGCGGTAGCTTCCTCAATTTTTTGGATCATGATGTTTCACCACAATGAGAAGACTATCACCCCTGACCAACTAAACTACTATGACCCGCATACCAACACCAACCCATATAACATCCTACCTGCCATAGGATTAACCACTACTCTCCCATATGTTGATATAGGTCTGGTCATTTACAAAGACTCTTCCTTATTGGGGGAATACTTGGGTCCTCCACCCATGATCCCCGCATTCATAGATAGTCTCATGTGTACTATATTCACCTTCGAAGACAAGTCATAATCCCTCTCTGCATCAGCATTGGCGCATCCTACAAGTTGTGGCACTGATCAAATCATAACTCCATTGGTGACACCAATATTCCAAGTCCCTTTCTTGTTCCCCTCCATAGGAGTACAAGGATTTCCAGTAATGGCCCAAATCACACTACCTGCGCTCACTTTGGGAATACCTCTATGGTATTTTATGCCACGTTATCCTGAAACGACTCCAAAGCCAATCGCCTACTATGATTTTATCATGGTATCACTTGCAAACATACCAACATGACTTCCCGCCAATTCAATACCACCTATGATGCAACCACCGTTGGTTTCACTAAACCCAACGTTGGGGGCATAAAGAAACCTAATTTGAAAGCCCCCTTGGTACCAAGTACTACCCCTACACCTAGAGTCAACCAATCATGCACTCTATGTAGGAATCAAAGACATGCTACTAACATGTGCCCCACCTTGCTCGAGCTCATGAATTTTCTCAACACCCCTATTAGTGTGACCCACACCTCCAATACTTTAGCAAGGGGAACACCAACCACCTCGAATATGCCCAATACTAATACCAAGACCTACACATTGTGTACCAATCACACATGCACAATATATTCTCAGTTTGGGAATTATACCCATCACTATCCTAAACTTTCTTGGTTCCAAAATGCATTAGTAACCATTCACCTCACACACCCCGTGGTTGAAAGGCCCACATCTATTCATCAAGAAACATCTGTTATCAATGTCGTCACTACATTAGTGTCAACACCAGAGGCACCGACGCAGGAAGTGCCAACCCAAACAGTGCAACCCTAGGAGTGTTCATCATGTGGGAATAACACACACATGATTACAAGTATTTCTAGTATGATCATACCCAACCACGCCACTAGACCACTAAGCCCGACTCATGTACTAAAACGTGAATGTGCCACTCGTCCATGTAGATCATGCGGGTTGTTAACCCATTACTCATTTCAGTGCTCCATCCTTCTCTCGGAATGAGTAGTCCGCTTAGAAAAAATGCGGCTAGAAGACAACCCTTCTCCCCTTAAGGAAAAATTACCAACATATCCCGAAGAGGAAGTCCTCCCCCCACTTCCGAATACCATTGATCACATTGATATCATCAATATGTCATTGTTCTCAATTTTATCTACTAGTGACGACACGTCATCATTTTCTTCATAAGAATACCATGGTCCATTGTCAACGTCAACCTCTATTTTTGTAGACAACCACAATCCATTACACGGTCCTTATACATTAGGAGACCTCTATCAAGTGTTGGGTATCCTAGGGAGATATAGTCCATGCGCCAACCCCATCGATAGGTTGCATTTGACAAAAATCTCCCCCATAAGTTGACATACTTTGGATGCCGCATGGACGTCCAAACATTCTATCATCTACATAAGTTGCATTGATTTCCAACACTAGTGGTCCCCACCAAAACACTGATGGTTTCCACAAAACCATTTCACAATGAGTGACACTCATGTTCAACCTCTACATTTCTCCAGGTATATTATGTTTCTTGTCAATATTTTTCTACATTGCCAATACTCTTTCCATAATCATTATTACACTTGGGTACTTGCATTGTCTGCAAAATTATCATTAAGAAACACCCTCCCATCATACAAAATTGGTGCATGGACTTCAGTTACAGGTATATCATCTCGACCTAGCATATAGGAAATGTATCCCCTCTATTTACATTGCATTTACCCAGTAATCCCACTGATAACCATAGGGTTCTAATTCTCGAACACGACACGCCATCAATGTCGTTACCGAGAAGAGCATGTTCCTTCATGGGTTTGCACACCATTACAACCCAGTCATATTTTGGCACCCGTGATGTCGAACCATTCCAAGTCTGAGGAATCTGGTCACTCACCAAGTTTGTCAAGTTGAACCACATATCATCACCTTGCATTCTTGAACCAAACAATATTCGTTTCTCAATTATGGACATAGTTCAGCCATGGAATATCCATTAAGAAGGACAATAGGTCAATATCCATAAAGGACAAATATATTTCATGACTATATATTGAATAAGAAAATATGAGATGATGTTTTACAAATGATGGCCCACCTTTTATACGGATTGGGCACCAAATTGAGGAGTCGCGTCCTGTTAATATTAGTTATAATTAATTATTCATTGATGATTATTTATTTGTATTTATTTATTATTTAATGTTTGTAACATTGTCATCCCCTTTAAAGGGAGCTTTGTCCTCAAAGCCAATGTTATGCAACCAAGTCCCAGATATAGCATAAAAATAGGAGAAATAGACCAAAAAAGAGTAATCAATGCCTTAATAATGAAGAACTAAAATGAATAACAATCCTCTTAGAGGAAGGAACCTCCTTACACAATGTACATAAGACAATACAAGATACAATGATGACTAAAATGAAAAGGCCTCCTTCCTATATATAGGAGACAAAGGGTTACAATAACAACTAATAGACCCACTAATAGACACAAGACGACATCAATAATATGTAATGCACCATAATAAAGGGGGTAATGTGCCAATATTTAGGGCTTAACATGCCCCTCCCCTTGAGACAAGTGTTGTCCTCAACGCTTGATTAGTTGTGGATGCTTCTGTATGAAGGACTGATATTCCCATGTTGAATGTTCCACTGGCAGGTTCTTCCATTTGATGAGGTACTCCGTAATAGCCCGATTTCGTAGCTGTTTGGTCCTTGTTTCAGTGGTTTGTTCAGGTTCCAATATGACTCTTCCTTCTTCATCAAGCTCAGGAGATATTTTTTGAATTGGGATCTTGTATCCTATTACCTTCTTTAAGCAAGAAACATGAAAAACTGGATGCACTCTTGAAGATGAAGGAACCTCCAATTTGTAAGCCATACTACCAATATTCTGTAACACCTTACAAGGACCATAATGCTTGGGTGCTAATTTATTGTCCTTATTTAGTTGCTTGAGGCCCACACCTACTTGTAAGGTTGTAACCATAGAAATACCCAATCCCCTTCTTCGAAACTCCTTTCACTCCGATGTTGATTAGCTTGTTGTTTCATCTTGTTTTGTGACATAGTTAGGTTGTCCTTAAGTATCTGGATAACTTCTTTTTGGTGCTCTATGTGATATTCCATTGCTTGAAATTTAGATTTTCCCTTTAACGTAGATGTGATAGATGGAGGCTGGTACCCATAAAGTTCCATAAATTGGGACATTTTTTATGATGTATGGAAGGAAGTATTGTTCCACCATTCTTCCAAAGATAACCATTTCACCCACTACGTTTGTTTATCAAATGCAAAGAAACGAAGATAGCCTTCCAAACATTTGTTCACTATCTCAGTTTTCCCATCAGATTGAGGATGATAAGATGAACTGTGAGCCAATTGGGTACCCAAACAAGAAAATAATTCAGTCCAAAATTTTCCAGTGAAAATTGGATCTCTATCGCGTACAATAATCTTCGGATTTCCATGTAACTTCTGAACTGTTTCCAGAAAAGTTGCGACTACTGTAGTTGCATTAAAAGGGTGAGAGAGCACACAAAAATGTGCATACTTCATGATTCTATAAACAACCATCATAATAAAATTATTTCCTTATAACTTGGGTAGAACTATCATAAAATCCATTGAGACTTCTTCCTAGCGTTGGCAAGGTATGTCTAATGGTTGTAGAAGTCCTGGGGTCTTAACTGTTTCCACCTTATTCTGTTGGAAAAACAATCATTCAAACATGAACCTTTGAACATCAGATTTAAGACCTTCCCAAAAAAAATCCTTCTTGATCTTGTGGTAAGTTTTCAGGAATCTGGAGTGCCCACCTATAGGAGAGGTGTGTAATTCTGAGAGGACCTTTTGTGTTAGTTGGGAGTCTTTGCATAAATATAAGCAATCTTTATACCATAGTGAATCATTTTTCCACACAAAATTATCTGATACACTGGGATCGTCCTATAGATTTTGAATGAGCATCCACACAGATAGGTCATTTTTCCATTCTTCCCTAGTTGCTACTATCCAATCGGGTTGTAGAATGGAAATTGCACCAAGTAATGCCCCGACATCTTCATCTTTTCTGGAAAGTGCATCTTCCAACACATTATGTTTCCCTTTTCGATAGATGATTTCAAATTCATATCCCAACATATTGGTTACCCATTTTTGTTGCTCTTCCGAATATAATCTCTGTTCCAAGAAGTATTTAAGACAATCATGATCTGTTTTGACCTTGAAGTGTCTACCTATAGGTAAGGATACCATTTCTTAAGAGCATGTAGAATTGCCAACATTTCCTTCTCATAAATGGTATTCTATAACTTCTTTCCCTTGATTGGATGACTTGTGAAAGCAAGTGGGTGTCCTTCTTGCATTAGAACAACGCCAATGCCATTTCCTGAAGCATCACATTCCACAATAAATGTTTTTGTGAATTCTGGTGTGGCCAAAACAAGAGCTTTGCACATAGCCTCCTTAAGTTGTTCAAAATCTTGATTTTTTTATGGAGTCCAAGAAAATGCATATTTCTTCAATAATGTTGTTAGAGGTGTTGTTATTCTTCCATAGTTCTAAACAAACTTGCAGTGGTACCCTGTCAGACCTAAGAATCCTCAAAGATTCTTCAGGGTTTTGGGAATCATCCAGTCCATCATGGATTTAATTTTGTTGGGGTCTACCTTGACACCTTCCTGAGATACAATATGACCCAAATATTCTACCTCCTTTACCCCAAAGAAACATTTGGAAGGTTTTGCATATAGTTGTTGCTCCTTTAGTAGTTGAGTACCCTATCAACATGTTGAACATGTTCTTCCCAAGACTTGCTATAGATTAGTATATCATCAAAGAATACTAGCAAAAATTTTCTAAGGAAAGGCTTGAAAATGGAATTCATCAAACCTTGAAATGTGGAAGGCGCATTCATGAGACCAAATGGCATGACCAAAAATTCATAATGACCTTCATGATTTCTGAATGTTGTTTTTGGAATGTCTTCCTCCTTCATTCTAATCTGATGATATCCAGAACAGAGATCCAACTTTGTGAAGAAAACTGATCAGGGATAATTTTAAGGACCCATATTTAAAAGTGTATAAACCTTGGCGAATCGTACCAATTCTTAAAATGTCAACTATAAAATATTTATCAATATTTTTCTAAGATTATTTCACTTTCTAAGTATTTTATATAGTTTATATAATAATTTGGCGATTTTTAGAGTGAAAAAATTTTACCCCATCAAAATTGGGCGAAATGGGGCTTCAAAAATGCAAACTGGCGAATCGCTTTTTGGAAAAAAAACATGGAAAAATAGCCCATGGGCTAAATTTCACCCCTAAAATTATCCTTGAAACTGATCCATGTAATTCATCTAATAATTCATCAATGACAGGAATATGAAATTTATCTTTAATGGTGATCTTGTTGAGCTCTCTATAATCTCGACACATACGCCATGATCCATCTAGCTTGTGTACCATTACCACTGGTGTAGATTAAGAACTTTTTATAGGCCTAATTATGTCAGCCTCTAACATTTCTTCAACCATACGCTCAATTTCACTCTTTTTTCCATAGGGGTATCTATAAGGTCTGATGTTAGGAAGAAAACTTCCTGCAATTAAGTGAATAGCATGATCAAAATCTCGAACAGGTGGAAGACCTTTTGGAATATCTTCAAATTCCTTGGAATGTTTATTAATCACCTTCTGGAGATCTGCGCAATTACACCTTGATGTCCCTTTTTTCATCATTTTTTTCATATCATTAGAGATTATCACCTTACTTGGTTTCCCTGTGATACCATTTAACTCGTATTATTTTCCTTCCCATAAAAATTTCAAGAAAAGCTTCTGAAAATTAAAATCCATTGTTCCCAGTGATTGTAACCATTGAAATCCTAAGACAACATCAACACCCCCCATTGGAATATAAATCATTGGACTATTCAATACATATTCTCCCATAGTGAGATTGATATTATGGCATTTTCCTGAGCAATTTATAGTTCCTCCATCTGTAATCATTACTTGAAACTCTGGTGTTGTATATACAAAGCAATTGAGAACCCTGGCCAATTTAAAGTGAAAGAAATTATGAGTACTACTAGAATCAATCAACACCATTACCTTTTTCTTTTTGATATATCCTTCGATCTTGAGATTTTGAGTGCTAATTCCATCCAATGCATGACAGGATATGGTGGGAGTAATATCTTCGGAAGTAGTATCCTCTATTTCTTCATCTTGAGACGGCCATGTTCTTTTGTTGCTTCTTGTTCATTTTATTACTCTGCTTCACAATCTATGTAAAATAGTTTCTTCTCAATGCATATATTCGGAACTAGTATCCTCTATTTCTTCATCTTGAGACGGCCATGTTCTTTTGTTGCTTCTTGTTCATTTTATTACTCTGCTTCACAATCTATGTAAAATAGTTTCTTCTCAATGCACTTGTGGCCCTTACTTTATTTGCTATCACAACTGTAACAAAGCCCTTTTCCTCTTTTTTCCTCTAGTTGTTGTGGTGTCAACCTTATAGGTTGTGTATGACTCGAGACCACACTTCCTTCTTTATAGTTTTATGTGGTAGACTTCCTTGTTGCCATAATTTTGTTTCAACTTTTCTTGCCACCCTGAATGCATGCTCCAAGGATTTAGGTTCCCACATGAGAACCTCATGTTGGATGTTATCTCTTAAAGTTCCTATGAAGATGTCAGTTATATGCTCTTCTGGAATATCTGTGACCTTGATATTCAATCATTGGAAGTTCTCAATGTGCTCCCCAACTGAACCCTTTTGTTTGAGATTTATCAGTTAGATAAAGAAGATATTTCTCTTGGTGTCCTCATAATGTGTTATAAATTCCTCCGTAAAAATTGTCCAAGTGACAAGTGGTTTACAAGAGCAAATCCATCTATACCACACAAACTAGTTAGATTCTAAATATAAAGATGCAACACGTACCTTTTGTGTGGATTTCACCTTGTGTAGCTCAAAGAACTGCTCCATCTGTAGTATCCATGTGACTAGATCCGTGCCATCAAACTTCCTCATATCAACCTTTGGGATGTAGTTGGTTTTTGACCTCATGTTGGAGTCCCTAAATTCATGATGTATGTTCCTTTTGTTTTCATCATGAATTTCATGGGAGGTCTTCTCACTTCTAGGGAGCCCTTCTTGCAACAACTTTGACAAAACTTCTTTCAAAACATCCATATCCCCCTTCAAACCCTTCAAATTATATATGTCCTTTTTCAAATCATGCATTTTCACTTCCATTTCATTCTTGGTTTGACCTAGGATTTATATTAGTGCATCTTTTGTCACTATTTTCTCTTGTAAATCAGATATGTCCTTGCACATTTCTTCACCTTCATCACAAGTCCATGTAGAACTGTCGGGAGGCTTATTTAGTGTAGAGGTTCTCCTTTTAGAGGGAATTTAGAAAAATATAAATAGGTATCACACCCTAGGGGTCACCACAATTAGAGCCTTCTACTCCAGTTAGTCAAATTTAAAACGACGTACCTTTTTCAACCCTGATTCAAAGATTGTTTTAGGGACGAATTAAAACTGAGGTAAAATTCAAATTTCAATTCCTATGGATCTTAAAATTTGTATTGTTGTATCCTTATTTGTCATATTTCTGATTCCATAGGTCTTACCTAATTCTGATGTGCCAATAGAAAGTTATTATGAATCTCCTAACACTTCTTATGTTTTTTCCTTTCAAAAGATCAAACTTGTACGGACTGCCCCGTGTCCAATATTTTGTATCTGAGTCTGAAACTTCTAAAACGGATATTGTGGTCTGTACCCTTTCTTATGAAACTAGTATCACTCAATTTGGATCTTGCATGCCCTTTATATGACCTTTTTCCCTAGAACACTTGTTTTAGACTAGTTTTTGGACTAGTCAAAAACCCTAAATTTCGAGGCCAATATATCCGAACATGTGATGTCTCAAGACCGAAATTTCAGACCACAGATATATAGGCCTAATTTTTAGGTGGGTTTTTAATCTCGTTGTCTGAATAATTATAGAAATAAAATTATAGCGAACATTCCAAGATGACTCGTTTTGAAGAAACCAGTCCCAAGGAAAGAGCTCTGATACCAAATGTTATGCAACCAAGTCCCATATATAGCATAAAAATAGCAAAAATAGACCAAAGGAAAGTATAATCAAATCCTTAATAATGAACAACTGAGATGAATAACAATCCTCTTTGAGGGAGGAACCTCCTTACACAATGTACATAAGACAAGACAAGATATAGTGATGACTAAAATGAAAAGGTCTCATTCCTATATATAGGAGACAAAGTGTAGGACCCCTCCTTTAGGGTCCCCTTGAACTGAACCTGAAACTTTAACAACTTCATACAAACAAATTAGCCATTATAGTTATTGAAAAAAATAAAATAAAAGAGTGAATAACTTAACAAAAATAAGCAAAACCTTAACCTGTCAACCCGATCCAGCTGGTCCATTGTCATCTGCGTCTTCCGTAGGATCCCTCCAGCAAAGCTCGTTTAAACCATTGGCGAAGCAACCATTAGCTTCGCCACCCAACCATAGGCTCATGCTTTCAGTCGCATGGCCTCCCCCGAGCTTTGAGTCGTAAAGTTCACACACAATTATCAAGAAACTCAGCTTGGGTTTCCCCCCCACCAAGATTTCCAGCCAAACCCTCAATAGCAGCAAGTAATGAGGTAACTCAATATTACGATAGTCATCCAGGGTATGGGTCCTTTACCCATCCCCAAAGTCTTCCTTTTAAAGGAAAATCCCCTGCGACACATGTCGCTTCATGCATAAATAATTCTTTAATTAATTCTTTAATGAAAAACAACTCACCCATCCAAGTGTCAATTTATCTAGGAGATGCACCAACATCCCTAAGTTTGCTCATGTTTGTCCCCTAGATATTTCATTTAACTCCTAGATTTGTGGTGTAGGTGGAGTTGACTAGGTGTCCATGCCTAGGATTCCATTTTGCTCCTAAATAAATATTTATAATATTTTTAAGTAATCAGGAATATCCTTTCATGTGCAATTCCTAAATAACACTTAATGTTATTTAAATTCCAAAGTAATCATTTATGTGCAAATGCCTAAAGTGCTCAAATGCATTTCTAAGTAAAGTTCTAGATGCAAAATTATACGTTTCAACGCAGTTAAGTTTAGCAATCAACTTTTACTAGGGAACCGGTGCCGCGCCGTTGGGCCTCCTTGTTCCTTAATTTAATTTCCCTAACATGGCACCACTCCGTTGGGTCTAGTCATCCGTATTTTCCATTCATCGGCAAGGCACCACATCGTTGGGTCCTTGCATACACTCTTTCCGTTCTTGGCAGGGTACCGCACCGTCGGGCCCTTCTGCCATCATCCTTTCATTTTGACTTGCGGGAACTTCATGTAGGGATTTCAAGATCCGTTACCTTCCATCCTCCGTCTACACGCTATTAGGGACTAATGGCATTGAGAAGTGAGTCCGTTCTCACTGCGCGCCCCCCAACTCGTACGTGACCAACTCCGTCGTGGCCCACCTCATACACCCTCACGCTTTCCTCTTGAGCAAGCGGATCAGTGCTTATCTGCTCAAGCGTGGTATTCCGTCGGAAGTCGACATCGTCGTCGCTCTCCCTGTGTGTGATTTACTCGTACTCTACGACCCTTCATATTCCTTTTGTGTGTCCGTCGGTGAACCGTTTCACCTGTCGCTACACACATTTCTCACAAACGTAAATTAGTAGCACTGTCCTCAATAATCACAATTTGGTTAATAAATCTGTTGCTTCATTAAGCATCTATAATTTACTCAATCATTACTCATTCGTCTAATCACGTAATCAATAGCACAGCTAGTCATTAAGCATCATTCATATGTACAGTTTTCATATCAAAGTCAATCGTTAAACAACATGAAATCGTCCATTCACAATAACTACCCAAATGCACATATATCAATCAATCGTAATCATAAATATACTCAAAATAAAATCATAGGGTTATTTTATTAATGTTTCAAACAGTCGGGTGACTCATGCAGGTGCCCTCAATGTCTACAGTAGTCTAGGGGCACTACATACATCCCTACTTATTTAGAATTCCGTCCTGAAGTTCAGAATAAAAATGGAAAGCTATGACGCATCTTAGTTGCGTCCTCCCAAGTTGCAGAGCTAGGACTATAACTGTCCTACTCCACTTTGACTTGATAATTCAGGGCTAATCATTAAGCAAGAACTAATCAATCAATACATATATAATTTAATTCCTTAATTCATTTATCAATTATTGTCGTCATTCACATCTTCAGGTTTTCCTCAATCTTTTAAGACATATCAAGGCTCAAGAAACCACTTTATCGAAGTTGTTCGGCTGGGTCACTCGACAGGTGCCCTTAAGGTCCACAGTCATTTTAGGGGCATTACATACACCCCCTCTTATATAGAACTTCGTCCCGAAGTTAATTTTTGGTCTCGTACTTTCGATGCTATGCTTTTACCTTTAATTTCCCTCTCTCATCTTCTTTTCATTCTCTTCCATTTTTCTCAAACAATCATGGCCATAAGTACCAGTGGTTCTAAACATTAGTTTTCTAGATATTCTAGTATGGTTCCAATACATCCTCAGAAACTCAATCAAAATTTCGAGTAATGTAAATCCAATAATACTTCCAATAACTTTCGGTCCCAACTTAGATTTCCTACACCTTCTAGTCATCTGCAAATGTCTATGATATCCAATTTAAGCTATACAACATCAATAGCCGCCCATTAGTTATAAAATCACCATCAAGCAAGACTCCAAATCTATTCGGTCATCCTTCCCTCCAAGACGAGAAGGTAAACATCATATTCCGTCAATCGAAGATGGGTAAGACATGGTCACATTTCTAACAAATCAAGAGAGAGACCTTCAAATATTCCAAAACCAATTTCCATAAGGTTACTTCCAAAAACCCCTAAATGTTGGTTCTCAATTTGATAGGATTCCAGGCATCGAAACTTAATGACTTAGTCGAACGTATTAAAATTTAACACTTAGTCCTTTCTTCAGTAACATCACGTCTAAATCAATGAGCTTATCACACCCTTACCTCATTTCATCATTTTCGTTATCATAGGACTACTTCGACAGACTCATCAAGTCGCACTATGTGTGTTTTCTCAACTTCATCGAGTTCCATCTCGAGGGCTAGTTGTCGTTTCATCAAGTTTGATTATGACCTAAGGTTAGCTTCAATGCGTTTGGTTATTATGCTAATCATCTCCATACTTCCTTTTACGAAACATTTTCTTAATTTGACCATTTCGATACCATGGTTAAACTTCAAGTTCGTAGTCCTGATTTTTCGTAAATGTTTTTGTCATAATGTAAAATGCATGTCGTTGAGTTCAGCTCATCATATTCATCACATTGATATCTCGTTTTCAAATTTTAAGTTTGTTTCGCTCCCTTGACAATCTCTTAAAGTATCGTCAATCTAAGTATCTTGGTGTCTTGTTAGTCAAAATTTATCATTTTCTCGTCATTTAATAAATATGCCAATATAATCGTCCACTTGTCTTGTTATCATGGTTATGTAGGAAAAGTTTAAAATGTCCTATCCTAGATTCATGCTTTCCTTTACTTTTCACAAGGTCCTTCGATCTCAAGCAACATGCACCAAAGTTGCTTGTAATGCGTCTAATAAATCTCCTCTTAGTTCTAGTCATCACTATTTAATTTATAGTAGAAAATCTCTACCGTTTCATCATATTTGCTTACGACTGTCCCCTTGGTAGGTCTTCCAAGTTACATTTCATCATTACCATGTCATTATATGCATCACCTACTACTGTACCAACCATATCGCAATTTGTAGTAAAATGTTGATTTTTTTTTTTATAACAATGCTCTACATCAACCTCGGATAAGGAAACACAAAACACTTGCATAAAATTTTCATTCTAAATAATTACTATCCTTTAATAGAAATTATACTAACCATTAATCATCCTTCTTCACCACAATCATATCTTAACTTTCATACATTTAAAAGCAAATCTTTAATTCAAACTAGGGATTTTAATCATAATTGTAAAATTAACTCTGTTCGTAGTACATTTATATATTTAAAAATAAATCCTTAATTCAAATTAGGGACCTTGATCTTCAAAGATAAAAATTCTTAAATATATATATATATATATATAAACACGTAACTTTGTTTCTAATTCTACACCTTCTTTAAAATTAGGAATATTAATATGTGCAACTTCTCATATATATATATATATATATATAATTTTATTACAAACATTTAAAAGTCAATCCTTTATATATATATATATATATATATGGGAATTAACATAAATTATATCTATACATATAATGATAGCCATCTACATAACATTTTATATATAAGTCAATTGAGTGTAGATCGGGTGGTTGGGAGGAATATTGTTATCCTCCCCACCTGGGTTCAAATCTAGCTTGGTGACACTTGCTCTCTGGAGCTGAATGATTGTAATTCAAAATACCTTGATTCTCCAGAATATCAGGTTTGGCCCTGTTTCGATGGATGTAGCCCTCTAACAAATGGTGAACCATCATTTAAAAAAAAAACAATTTATATATAAAATATTGTTTATTATTTACTTTCATTCTTGTTTTGATGATAAAGATACTTCCCTCTATAATCTAATTGAATCACAGTAAAGTAGTCACCCATCATTCTATTTAATAATAAATATACTTTTACTAATATATATATATATATAAAATGATGCTAAGAAGACTTCCCATACATTTCATAAACGTAACTCTCTCTCTCTATATATATATAAAAGTATGTATATAGATATCCAAAATAACTAAGAGAAACCCTTTTGAATAGCAATTAACAATTCGGTAATTAATTTATTAACCATTAGTTAAGTATCATGTTAATTCTCTCCCTTTTCAACAACATACATAACTTTTTAAATATAACCACCATAGATCCATCTTAAACTCGTATCTATCAAGCACCGAGAGGGATCCAATTTCTTGAGGTGTATTTCTTTTTTTAAATTTAAACTCAAGAAATTTGATCTTTCTTTATTGATAGATCCGGGTTTAAGTTTTAAGTTTTTATTTTATAAACGAACATCTATTTTTTAATTACTTTTCATAATATTTTATTTTATGAAGCAACATGGATTTTTTTTTTTAAATATTTTCCATAATTTTTTATTTTATGAGCCGACATGAATTTTTTTATTTATTTTGTTACTAACGTTATAACGTTATATCACGTTAGAGGATCTCTCACATACTGGGTTGTAGATCACCTCGTTTCTCTCAGTGCAATAAAGACAATGATTATATTCCAAGTAAAAATTAGTCAATTACTTACAATGTCTTTTTTTTTAAATAAAGTATTCATTTTTCTACATATATTAAAAGAGTGACTATTACTTAGAGTAGACGAGGGCATTCTAACTCCTTTTCGTTTAAGCTAGTTATAAATATGATTTTTTTTATACTCATAAAACACAATTTCTATTTGAAATTCTATGACCATCGTGGTAAAATATCCATGCAACTATGCATTCGACCCACCATTTTAAATCTACACTAAAAGTACGTCCATTCTTAGTCATTCCGTTGAAATAAAATACATGACCCCTCCAATAATCATTGGTACACTACAGTCCGAGAGTGGTGTCATGATTTTTCATCCACTAGACGTCAATCTGGAGGTAGGCTTGCATGAGTTCAGATAATTAAATGTTCAACTACACTTCACAATTATTACAATATCAGGGTGTAAATAAAGAATCAAGAGCAGTCTTCAACTACTCGACAGATGTAAGGAATAGTTCCTTCGTTGCGAGAGAACCGTTTATATCATTAATGGGATTAGATCTTACATTAGTCATGAGTATCGTAATGGATTCCAAACTGGAAATGACTCCACCAGCTAACCCCGACTTCCTGAAAGTCTGAGTTTGGTCTATCCGCAAAAACGATCCGAAGCCCAGACTTCACAGCTCAGCCAATGATTACGGTGATAACAGAGAGTGGTATGATAACAAGAACTTAGATAACGTAGTGGTGGGATAAATATCAAACATATTTTTTTTATTTTTATTTTACTTAACTCCACTCAAAGATGAGAGGTAGATTTGGTGGACAACGATTCAAAAATACAACCAGATCGCACTAGAAACAAGGCTTATCACCTAAATTACGGATTTGAAAAGGAGAAATTCCAGTGCCCAGGTGGGAGCAACCCAAGTTTAGGCAGATGGGAATTAATAACAACATGCATTATTATAAAGAGTTGCCACGTATGGAAACAATGCAACCTATCCTCCGGAACAGAATTGCGTGACTGTTATTTCACTAGACGATCTGAGAATAATACAAATTAAACAGAGACATCAATGGAAACACTGATTCGAATGAATTGGGAGCCAAAAGTTAATTTCAGGTTCAGCTGACAGGGCGGAATGTAATAACTCCGAGTTATGGAAGCTACCAATCTGGAGTACCGGTGGCAAGTGATAGAGTGGAATGCAAGCACTGTGAGCTACAGTGGGTGCTCTTACATAATTTAAGGGACCTTAGAACAAATAGAGTTATCCAGCAGCCTACTCAAAGGTTACGCTATTCCTAAACATGGATCGATCAACCAAGACTAAGTTAAGTTATAATGTAATCAGTAATTAGAATTGCGGAGGAGATTTGACATAAATGCCAAGTTAAGATCATGAGGCGGAAATCCCATTGAATTAAAAAGAAATTATACACAGAGATAGAGATAACTCCGGGTGTCAATTAATACCGCGATTTGAGGATGAGGATTTGAAGTGTTGCGGCGGGCAGAGACTAATACAAACACAAAGTAGAGTTAATGGCCTTAATATATACGAGTTGGAATGGTAGCATTTACCCAACCGATAATTAAAATTTAACATTCCACGCAGGGGTCCAAGGGATCCAAGCGGTCACATAACTACTCAATGTATCGTTGATTACA
Organism: Larix kaempferi; assembly: GCA_027924585.1. Classification (NCBI taxonomy): domain Eukaryota; kingdom Viridiplantae; phylum Streptophyta; class Pinopsida; order Pinales; family Pinaceae; genus Larix; species Larix kaempferi. The sequence goes on along the minus strand of BSBM01000089.1, from coordinate 13,609,177 downwards.
GAGGATAGAGGGCAATTCGATTCGTAGCTGCATTTCTGGAAATGTTCACGAAATGGATTTGCACAGAGATATTTTAAGGTCAATTGAAAATTGGATTATGAATCTGGGAAAAACGCCCAAAGAAATGGTTCAACGCGATTATTTAAAGAGTAATTGTAAATCGACCATCAGATCTGGAGAACGCCAAAGATTGGAATCGTAGTAAGATCTATAGATGCACCTCCAACTCCAATATAGGAGAGACAGTGTTGAGCATCTACCAACACACAGAATGAAAGGGAATTTCATTCAACTTATGAATTCTGGAAATGTTTATATTAAGAAAATCGTTACACAGAATATGTATTTATAAATTCTGGAATCACTAAAGTAAGGGATCGTCCTCAAAGTTGGAAGGTAACTAATTTCGTAATTATGAAATTTGGAGACGCCATGCATTAGAGGTACAGAGATCGGAAATTGGACAGGGCAGAATCTCAATTAAATTTTGAAGAAAACACAGAAAACGTAAAGATCAAGGTTGCATTTCATGTAATAGAATTTACATATATTTTGAAGGGCAATTACAACCGTTTTTAGGAATTTGGAGATGCCGATGTGAATTGGATTCATATGGGCTTTAAAGAAAAAGAAATCATAATCGATTGATGATATTTGGGAAACGTCACTGGATCTGGATCCACACTGGTTTTAAAGAGAAGAATTATAATCGATTTATGGAATCGGTAAGACACCACTGAGATGGGATCCAACAGACTTTAAAGAGACAGGTGACAATCGAATAATGAAACTTGGAAAAACGCCATTGGAACTGGATACACACAGTATTAAATTAATGAAGCACCGCATTCTCCCACCAACCCTGGACGGCTCTGGAGGTTGGACTCATATTCATAAATTCGATGACAGAGTTCTAAGTAACAATGCACAGGATATGTGAAACTACACAGGGTTCACCACAGCTACATAGGATTCAATCATTTACACGAATTACAAAATAGTAATTGTTTATCGATCAATTTAAGTGTTATTCCAGATAAGGACATTCTATAAATAATTTCTTACAGTGTATGGATAGCTACGGCAGAGGGTTCTCGGTATAAATCGTTTCTCTGAGTATATAGATTGTTACAGCAAAGAATTCTCATATCTGTTCGAATTCAAAATAGAAGAAAACTTATAATAATAATAAAATTAATAGTTTACAGATCTGTATTATTCTAAGCATAAGTAATCTACAGGTCGCTAGAAGTTTTCCCCATAATTACATATTTTCTTTACAATATAATTCGTTCAATCAAAAAGGCAATCCCCACATTCCAAGTATAATAAGAAACTACTCATCTCAACATAATTACATCTAGTAAAAGAATAAATAACATTGGGTTTCAAATAGAACCTGTTGAGAGGTTCGCTCCAGCCATCAATGCAGGACTTTGTAGGGTTGCCGTCGATCCACTCCAAATTCAAGATTTACTGAAGTATGCTCGGTAGAAATATGAGTCCGGTGCCCTCAATGCTCGACCGGCTCTGATACCGAATGTAGGACCCCTCCTTTAGGGTCCCCTTGAACTGAACCTGAAACTTTAACAACTTCATACAAACAAATTAGCCATTATAGTTATTGAAAAAAATAAAATAAAAGAGTGAATAACTTAACAAAAATAAGCAAAACCTTAACCTCTCAACCCGATCCAGCTGGTCCATTGTCATCTGCGTCTTCCGTAGGATACCTCCAGCAAAGCTCGTTTAACCATTGGCGAAGCAACCATTAGCTTCGCCACCCAACCATAGGCTCATGCTTTCAGTCGCATGGCCTCCCTCGAGCTTTGGGTCGTAAAGTTCACACACAATTATCAAGAAACCCAGCTTGGGTTTCCCCCCCACCAAGATTTCCAGCCAAACCCTCAATAGCAGCAAGTCATGAGGTAACTCAATATTACGATAGTCATCCAGGGTCTGGGTCCTTTACCCATCCCCAAAGTCTTCCTTTTAAAGGAAAATACCCTGCGACACATGTCGCTTCATGCATAAATAATTATTTAATTAATTATTAATGAAAAACAACTCACCCATCCAAGTGTCAATTTATCTAGGAGATGCACCAACATCCCTAAGTTTGCTCATGTTTGTCCCCTAGATATTTCACTTAACTCCTAGATTTGTGGTGTAGGTGGAGTTGACTAGGTGTCCATGCCTAGGATTCCATTTTGCTCCTAAATAAATATTTATAATATTTTTAAGTAATCAGGAATATCCTTTCATGTGCAATTCCTAAATAACACTTAATATTATTTAAATGCCAAAGTAATCATTTATGTGCAAATGCCTAAAGTGCTCAAATGCATTTCTAAGTAAAGTTCTAGGTGCAAAATTATACGTTTCAACGCAGTTAAGTTTAGCAATCAACTTTTACTAAGGACCCGGTGTCGCACCGTTGGGCCTCTTTGTTCCTTAATTTAATTTCCCTGACATGGCACCACTCCGTCGGGTCCAGTCATTTGTAGTTTCCATTCATCAGCAAGGCACCACATCGTTGGGTCCTTGCATCCACTCTTTCCGTTCTTGGCAGGGTACCGCACCGTCAGGCCCTTCCGCCGTCATCCTTCCGTTTTGACTTGCGGGAACTTCATGTAGGGATTTCAGGAGCCATTACCTTCCATCCTCCGTCTACACGCTATTAGGGACTAATGGCATTTAGGAGTGAGTCCGTTCTCACTGCGTGCCCCCCAACTCGTACATGACCAGCTCCGTCGTGTCCCACCTCGTACACCCTCACGCTTTCCTCTTGAGCAAGCGGATCAGTGCTTATCTGCTCAAGCGTGGTATTCCATCGGAAGTCGACATCATCGTCGCTCTCCCTGTGTGTGATTTACTCATACTCTACAACCCTTCATATTCCTTTGTGTGTCCGTCGGTGAAACGTTTCACCTGTCGCTACACACATTTCTCACAAACGTAAATTAGTAGCACTGTCCTCAATAATCACAATTTGGTTTATAAATCTGTTGCTTCATTAAGCATCTATAATTTACTCAATCATTACTCATTCGTCTAATCACGTAATCAATAGCACAGCTAGTCATTAAGCATCATTCATATGTACAGTTTTCATATCAAAGTCAATCGTTAAACAACATGAAATCGTCCATTCACAATAACTACCCAAATGCACATATATCAATCAATCGTAATCATAAATATACTCAAAATAAAATCATAGGGTTATTTTATTAATGTTTCAAACAATCGGGTGACTCATGCAGGTGCCCTCAATGTCTACAGTAGTCTAGGGGCACTACATACATCCCTACTTATTTAGAATTCCGTCCCGAAGTTCACAATAAAAATGGAAAGCTATGACGCATCTTAGTTGCGTCCTCCCAAGTTGCAAATCTAGGACTGTAACTGTCCTACTCCACTTTGACTTGACAATCAGGGCTAATCATTAAGCAAGAACTAATCAATCAATTATACCACTCCACATATATAATTTAATTCCTTAATTCATTTATCAATTATTGTCGTCATTCACATCTTCAGGTTTTCCTCAATATTTTAAGACATATCAAGGCTCAAGAAACCACTTTATCGAAGTTGTTCGGTTGGGTCACTCGACAAGTGCCCTTAAGGTCCACAATTGTGTATGTGGATTTCCACATCGAGGTCATACTTTTTTAGTATTCATCAAGAAGAAACTTTGTTGAATGCTATAAATTTTTACGTCTACAAATAATGATACCTTGCAATTTTGTGGTATAATTTTGGTTAAGTCGTCAGTCCATATCCAATTAATTGTTGCAACTGTTGGGATCCTTGTGATCCGAACAATATCAAATGCCAAATATCTCTCATCAGGGACACATTTTTTTTTTGTAGCTCTCTGATCATCACCCACGTCTTGAAAATAGCCCTTCAATTCCTTCATGACTATTGTTTCTAGGGATTATCTACCTTCATGCTCCTCTTCTCCAAAAGTGAATCCAATTCTATTACTTCCACCTTATGCACTAGTTGTGGATCCAACATTGGATGTCATAATAATGGAAGTATTTTTAAAAGATACTCTTCGACCTTGGAAATCAAATCGATGGCTACTTAGTTTGAAAATATCAGGGTGAGTTTTCTCAATTTCATAACCTCCACAACTTCTTCATTGGAAGGAATTTTAAGAGCCTTCACCCTCGATTCCCACACAATTGTGCCCAAGGATTTAATTCTGGAGCAATATAAATGTTTTTCATTTGTAGTAAGTTGCTCAGTAGGACTTCCTAACCATGTGGATGCAATATTTTCTATGTCATCTAGCTCAGCTACAATATGCCCACTATCATATTCATCATCATTTGAAATGGAAATGGTAGTTGGAAAAGACACAAATTCCGCATCACTATCTACACATGTGTTTGCAGAACCATGACCGGTATTTCCAGCTTGTTTAAGTAGATATTGACTGCTTCTTGTTGATGGTGGAGTTTCATGGAATTTCTTAACTACTAGAATTTCCTGCCCATATTCATTTGGGGAACTTTAAGAGTATTCATGTTTTGTGTTGCTTCCTTCTGTTGCAAGCTTTTATATGGGAATGGATTCCATCTTCATCAATCAGATCAATAGTTTTATCTGGTAGAATTGGTTGAGAACAAAGTGCAAGTGTTTTTTTTTTGCTTATTTTTCTCTTCAAACATGGTATTACAATTTTTATCAACATGATGCTTACAAGGATCAATTTGGGTTGCATCTTGTGTGCTAGTAGCTACTAAAGATCCATAATCTATAGCTTCATAATACACAATTGGTGGATGTTGATCTAATGCAGACACATGCTCTGCCACCTTGTTGTTGTCGTCTTTTTCTTCATTCTCTATCATAGGTTCCCTTATTTTATCTTCCTTATCTTTTGTGTGTACGACTTATTTCAAATACTTATCAACAAAATTGGCTTGAATTTCATCGAGGTCATCTATACCCATTCCAATTCCACGAGAGATGATGGCTTTAAATATCTTCTCCTCATAATTGTCATTGTCATCATCAGGAGTGGGTGGATTTGGAAATGCTTTAGACTGAGATGATGTGACAGTGATCGGAATTGGTGATGCAGTTGTGGATAATGAACCTTCAAAGTTTGCAACTAAAGCTACTGGTTTTTTTTCCCAATCTTAAGATATCGTCAGTTCATCTGGAATAGTCCACTTGGATTGTTTTGTGATTTTGTTGTAGTAGTACTTATGCCCCTCTAGAGTTGTGAATTATTTCCAAACCATGGGTGCATTTGTTTCTTCATTTTTATTTTCTTTCTTATTTTATGATCGAACTTCTTCAGTTTCTCAGTTGGGTTTGAATTTTGAAGTTGATTCTATTTATTAGGCGGCTTATTCTTACATGACTATCACCGTATACATCTTGGTTTCCTTTGAATGTTTCTTGAAGATATTTTTTAATTTGACTGAGCATTTCATTTCTCTCCCTCTTGAATTGCTCAAAAAGCATTACAAATTCTTCATTGGATGACTTCATGGCACATGTATAAGGTTGAGACTTAATTATTATAATAACTATTAATAATAGGAATTAGCCATTAAAAACATATTAATTATAATAAAATAACTATTATTATAAAAATAGTAATTGTATATGCTTATATATATATATATATATATTTAAATATAATAATTAATTATTATTATTATTATTATGATTATTTCACGTGGTTCACCGCCCATGATATCAGTGTTATCTACATCCATGGAATACCCCCCTGAGGAGAATCCACCGTTGTCTATGGTGTTAACCACTGGATTTGATTACAGAGACTAATCCAGTGGGGACATCGAGTGCTCAGCCCCTAATACAATCGCAACACAACCACCTGGGACCTCTTGCATGAAAGAACAACTCAACCGCTTGAGCTAACCCACCGGGCTAATTATTATTATTACTATTATTATATATATATATATATATATATTTTAAATATAATAATTTATTATTATTATTATTATTATGATTATGATTATTTCACGTGGTTCACTGTCCATGATATCAGTGTTATCTACATCCATGGAATACCCCCCTGAGGAGAATCCACTATTGTCTATGGTGTTAACCACTGGATTTGATTACAGAGACTAATCCAGTGGGGACATCGAGTGCTCGGCCCCTAATACAATCGCAACACAGCCACCTGGGACCTCTTGCATGAAAGAACAACTCAACCACTTGAGCTAACCCACCGGGCTAATTATTATTATTACTATTATTATATTTTTGAAGTGGGGAATTAGAGCATGGGCAGGAGAAGTGAAAATGGAAGGAGTTTGGTGGAATAGCTATGGCGTGGGAAAATATAGCGTAGAGAGGTAGGGAGACGCATTAGATCATGGGAAAAAATTGTGTAGATCGTATGGTAGGATGGAGTAACAGATGTGTGGGAGGAGGTGGTGCATTGGAGTAGTGAGGGCTTAAGCGATGGAGGTATGGGATTGATAGGGATCGAAATATGTAGAGGATGTGGAGTAGGGGGGATGGAAGGCACGCAAGGGTGTGGAGCGAGGAAGGGCGTGAGCTTAGAGAAGGTCCCGTTTGGTGTGTTGGTGAGGTAGGTGGAGTGATGGGCCAAGGGATGATTGAAACTAGTGATGAGTGTAGAGAGAAGCGTTAGTGAGAGGGAAACAAGGTTTGGGAGAAAACAGAGGTGAAGGAAAGAAGCGCCTGCAAGAAAATGGTATTTAAAGGTTTAAAGTATAGTAATAAGTATTATTATTAAAAATAATAATAATATTATAATTTTTTAATGGTATGGGCAACGAGGTGTGGGTGGAGGAGGGGGATGCATGCGAGGATGCATTTAGGGAAACGTGGGGGACACCGATAGGTGATGTGTGGGAGGTAGGATTGGGGAAGGAGGTGGGAGTGGTGTGAGGATGCAGCGTGTAGGTGTGTGGAGCAGGTGTGCGGAGGCATTGAAAGGAGTGTGTAGGAGTGTTTAATGAAGTAGGGGTGAGTTGTTGGTAAGTGCAGATGGAGGTAATGAGGAGGGATGGGAAACAACGTTTTGGAGAAGGATTAAGGGTATAGAGGCGGAGGAGGGAGGCCCAACAGAGGAGGTTTGGAAGGTGCAATGATTGCAACTTTGGATTATGCAGGTAATGGTTAATGGAATGGATGAGAGAGGTGTAGAGAAGCGTTGGGATGAGGAGGGAGCGCAAATGGATTGTGGGCATGGGTAGAGGAATAGGGAGAAGTGTGGTGAAATCGGAGCATTGTGTAGAGGGAGACCGTGGATTAGAGGAAAGGGCGTGGAGTAAGGGAGGTGATTGGGAGAATGAGTGAACGCAATGGAGTGGAGCACAGCTTGAGAGGAGGGTTGTGGGGGGTAAGCATGGAGCGATAGGTTGTGTAGTGTGTAGGAATGTGGAGATAAGGGAGATAAGTGGAGAAGAGTTTGTAGGGATGGATTTTAATGAGTGTAGAGTGGAGAAGGTGCAATTTGGGTGGATGGAGGTTGGAGTGTGCAAGAAGTGTAGTGAAGTGGGAGAGGATAAAAAGTGAATGAGAGGACTAAGAACTAAGAACCGAAAAGCTCTGTTACCAAATTAAACTAACAATATTCATTTCTCAATTATGGACATAGTTTAGTTATGAAATATCCATTAAGACGGACAATAGGTCAATATCCATAAAGGAAGAATATATGCCATAACTGTATATTGAATAATAAAATATGAGATAATATTTTACAAATGATGGCCGGATTTTTATACATCTTGGGCACCAAATTGAGGAGTCGCGTCCTCTTAATATTAGTTATAATTAATTATTCATTAATGATTATTTGTTTGTATTTATTTATTATTTAATGTTCATAACAATTATACTCATCTCACCCCTCAGATTCCTCGGCATATGTTACGATAACAATTCACAGATAACCTCTCATACCCCCATGATCAATATACCATATGCATCCCCTTTCGTATCATCAACCCCCAAGAATACAAGAATGGGGCCCCACCCTCTGAAGGCACCAATCCCACTCAGTTATTCCCTCGGGAACATTCTGCATCGCATTGATTCACAGGGAACCCTTCTTCTCATTTGCACAAAAACATCCCATCATCATCAAAATGATTCCCTGACTCACTCAAAACCAGGGGAATCTCGCTCTTATAAATATTTGGTTCCCCAACTCACTCAAAACCATGGGAACCGCATCCACAATTCTTTATGTATAAATTGTTCTCTGATACACACAAAATTATGGGAATCCCATTCTTTTGGTAGAACCCCCTAGTCGCCCTTGATTGATGTACTTGAGTTTACTTAACCCCAACATTGTCAATTTTGTCATTCACACTACCCCATATGTATTGTGTCTATGATAAATACTTTCATTTGTAGTATGTTTGCCTCTATTACAACATGTATCACCATTTGAAGAATGTTGTCGTCAACCACTCACCTCATTTACATCAATCAAGGGAATTCATGAGCCCCACACTTATCAACTAGTCTTGTATTAGGCCCGTTGATGTCCCAGTTGGTTACAAAATGATCTTGGTTATTCAGATAAGGTCCTTGTCTTATCAATCATTTCATATCTCATCGACGTCACCTCACCCCATTCTAAGATTTGTAGTAGCTATAATGGTACCTTGGGGTCCCTTCTCATCAATATAATGGATCACCTCGAAATAAGCAAGGAGAGTCTTTAGTGATCCCTAACTTAGTGGTATCCCCTGTGCTTAACATGTTAGGATATTTCAATACTCCATCCTTGTCCTACCTAGCACTATTTATTTTTCCTAGTTTTTGATGATGCCATTTCCCCCTAGTGGTGTGTAGATGTCATCCAGGATCCATCTACCACCTTCCAATCCCTGCATGCATCATTTTAGGACCACTTCAATCAATTCCCTATTTTATAGGAACCAACTAAGTGTTCCAGTGCATCCCACCTGAGTTATATGACTCTTGTGGGGGGTTGGAGCTCCGGATGCCATTGATTGTGGCCTCATGCTCCCATTTATGATTTACATGAATGACAAAATCACTATTGCACCCTCCTTAGTCATTTAATTGATTGTGAATTCAGATAGCTGAGTTTTGGTTCAGTTCAGTTGAGTTTGAGTCTTTCGTAGCACTCCAATGGTGATAATCCCTATGCTAGACCAATTGAGGTTCAAATTATCCTGTGTGATTCGAATTCTCTCCATTGTAACATCATTGTTCATTATACTGATTATTGGATCATGTGACATTATTCTGCTCCTATATGAGTTCTACTGCATAATTATTCTTCTGTTATTTTTTACTGCAGTTTTCACTCTTATTCAACTTTTATGCTCATTCATTCTTTGTCAGGTATCCTCAGCTCTTATATCTGTTGTGACATATAATTTCACATGGTATCAGAGCCATTGAGTGAATAGGTTGAGCATCTGCTTCTGTAGTGCCCCAAAAGCCTTTGGATTTCCACAACAAATCCTAGTGCCATTGCATTGAATTCATTGGAGAAATCCAATGAGATCTAGCCAGGTGTGAAGGATCCGGATAAAAGTGCCTACTGTTCTAAAGCAATGCTCAGTATTAGTCTACCTCTATTATTGAGATTTTTTTGCAGGTTATTCAAATTTTTTGAGTGTTGCAGCAGTTGGAACATTTTTCTACAGTTGCAGCAGTTTTGTTGCAGAAGCAGCAATTTTCACCTTGTATTCGCTCCAGCAGTTGTAATGGACAATTCAAACTCTCCTCTCTCTCCCAAGATCCTGAAACCCTTCAATTACCTTGATTAGAGGGATGATATGCATATGGTATTGTGCAACAAATCATTGTACAGGGTGACAATGGGGAAGGATCCCGAACCAACATCAGCTGTGGAGAAAACCAAGTATCAGAATAGATTGGATGAAGCATTTAGTTTCATGTGTATTCATATTTCCAGATATCTACTCTTCCACATCGAAGGATTGAAGACTCCAAGAGATTTATGGTTGAAGTTAGAGACCCTCTTCGGAAAACAAGATGAGCTAAGAAGCCATATTCTGTAAAAATGAGTTGATTGCTCTACAACCCAGCAGTTTCAAGACCATTCAACAGTTCTTTTCAAAATTCAAATCTATGGTTATGCAATGCAAGTAGTGTGGCATTGAGAATAAGGATGAGCAGCTGGTGCTATCCATTCTAATCAAGCTAGGTCCTAAATTCTCCATCTTTGTCTCTACCTTCCATTCTAGGCAAATGCCAATCCCTGGTTGGAAGATTCCCTCCTTAGATGTTTTCATTGAATCTCTCATCAAAGAACAAGATAAGTTGATCCAGATGGGCGCATTGAAGGCCTCCAAATATCAAGCTCTTATGGCTGGAGAAGCAAAAAGTGCAAATGGGAAGGGGAAGCACAAGGGAAAGGATAAGAGGCCATCTGAACCCAAGAAGAATTCCAAGTCAAGTCCATCAGAAGGAGCCTCCAGCTCTAATAAGGACAAATGGAAGGGATTTGAGAGATCCAAGTGTTTCTATTGCAAGAAAGGAAACCACCCAAAGAGATATTGAATGCAGAAGAAGATAGATCAGATGACCAAGCTTCTTGAACAACACAACATTGCCCTCCCAAAAGGTGCAAGAGAGACTAGTTATGGAAGTGAGTCTGATGGTCATGAGAGATACCATGCACTAAACGTTGTATTTTCAAAATCACAATCCCTCCTCATAGATTCAAGAGCCTCCAACCACATGGTTTCCTCCATAGAATCATTTTCTTCTTTAGATCCCAAAGATGGTCTAATTATTCACATGGGAGACAACTCTCATATCTCTACTGAAGGGAAGGGCACATTACATATGGAGAATGGGAAGTTCAAAAATGTTCTATCTGTTCCCTCTTTGTCAGCAAATTTTTTGTTTGTATATTAGATGACTCACACAGGTTCACCGAATAAAGTGGTCTTTGGTCCTGACATAGTTGAGATTGCAGAGATATCTACCGGGAAGATTATAGCAAAAGGGTTTAGAAACCATGCCTCCAAGGCTTATGAATTCTCACATTTTTTTCCATACTCTCTTCCTACCCCATCAAAATCTGATGAATATCATAGTGATATCTCTTCTAATGAAGATGAGGATCAAGATCTTGATGTTGAGAATAAAGTTCAAGGAGATTCAGATTCATATCCAGATCCAACACAGGCTCCCAATCCATGGCCAAGGCCAATATGGGCTCACAAAGTCCTTGTAGTTACTGGGAACATAGTTGGGGATCCATCTGACCATAGAACCACCAGATCTCAGTATCATGCAAAACTTGCACTATGTCATGAAGATCCACTTCTCTTAGAGAGGTGCTACATGATGGTGGGGTTTGATCCACAATATCTTGGAGAGACTTGACAGGGGGGATTTACAACCAAGTACAATATCGGTTGTCTGACAAAAGGTACTCAAAGGTTCATTATTTGGACCACAATGAGCCATTCGCTCCAGTAGCAAGAAGGGTTCCTGAACGAATTTTTTTGGCAAATACAACTTCTACATAGTGGGAGGTACATCAGAGGAGAAGATCCATCTCCAGATCTAGCACCTGCATCGCTATCCTACAGAGGATCATCTTGCCAATATTTTTTCAAAGGATTTCACTGAGGAAATTTGTTTCCTTCTCTGCTTAGTATGAAGGTTCTTTGAGTTCCCTACTGCTATTATTTTTGAGGGGCAGTATTTTTCCCATGAGGTTTTTCCCCATTTCCTTGGTTCATGGGAAGTTCTTTTTTTATCATTTATTTGATTGTATGGGTGACCTTTGGTCTTACTAACCAGGGCCCAGGATGCAAAAGTTTGGATTAAGGGGGGGTGTTAGGATATTTCAATACTCCATCCTTGTCCTACCTAGCATTATTTATTTTTCCTAGTTGTTGATGATGTCATTTTCCCCCTCATGGTGTGCAGGTGTCATCCAGGATCCATCTACCACTTTCTGAGCCCTGCATGCATAATTTTAGGACCACTTCAGTCAGTTCCCTATTTTATAGGAACCAACTGAGTGTTCCAGTGCATTCCACCTGAGTTAGCTGACTCTTGTGGGGGGTTGGAGCTCTGGATGTCACTAATTGTGGCCTCATGCACCCATTTATTATTGACATGCATGACAAACTCACTATTGCGCCCTCCTTAGTCAGTTAACTGATTGTGATTGTTGATTTTAGGTTCAGTTCAATTGAGTTTGAGTCTTCTGGAGCACTCTAGTGGTGATAATCCCTATGCTAGACCAATTGAGGTTCAAATTCTCTTGTGTGATTCGAATTCTCTCCATTGTAACATAATTGTTCATTATATTGATTATTGGGTGATGTGACAGTATTCTGCTCCTATCTGAGTTTTGCTACATAATTATTCTTCTGCTCTTTTTTACTGCAGTTTTCACTCTTATTTTACTTTTCTGCTCATTCTTTCTTTGTGAGGTATCCTCAGCTCTTAGATCTGTTGTGACATAGAATTTCATATAACACCAACATGTCTATCACATCAAGTGGATTTGTACGTTCCGATGGTAGAAGTGTTCATATTTATGATTCATGGTAGCAGCACATATGGTAGAGTGAAGTTCTCCATCCAACATCTTCGCCATTATTCGGGTCCCCCACCCCAATGGGATGTTCGTGGTCATCAACAATTCCCCTTATTCGAAACTAGTAACATCATTTCCAAGATTCATTTACTCATATCCACCTTCATCCGTGTAGCAACAATATCAAGAGCTGACCCCTTGATCTCCTCTGATTGTAATCTATTTAGACATATTTTCACGAGCATAGTTATGCATGTCTCATTTGTATAAAACACCATTTATTCTTTATAACTTCAATGGTGATCACCGACAACCTTCCCCCATGGGAAGGTATTTTTACCCATAAATGCTTGATAACTTATTAGAACATGAAGAGAAATAAATGATGATGCATTTTGGCCCTACAGTACCCTTCAAACCTCATACCTCAGGGGGCATCTGTTAATGCTTAAATTTCGCATGCATGCAACATTTTGGCCAATATTGCAGAAAGACATCAAAATACAACATGCATCTCACCAAAGACATCTTCATCATATCCAAAAGATAAATTGAGCCCTAAAATGACAAAGTCAATCGATACAGAAAATCACGCAATTATTTGCACTAAACCATGTGCTACTAGCGCAACTATTTGTTTAGTGACCCTCGACTTTTCCTTTGAAATCCACACAACTATCAAAATGGTGCGACCACTTACTTCCATGATGTATTCAAGGTTCAAAACGACTCTCTTGGATCCAAAATTTGAATGGGATTCCTCACATGATTGGGAGCATTTAATAGCCCCATTCATGTACATGAAGAACCAGTTCAAAGTTAAGTGTGTTCACATTTGGATATAAATGTTTCTTGGCCTCCATTTGGCCTATAAAAATAATCCATGGGCATTCATTCTAAAGGAGAAACTTAGAGAAAAGTTATGCTATTGGAATTGCTAGGGGCGTTCTTGGCTTCCATTTGAATCTTTCACCTCCTAGGTGACACCATTGTATTTAGCTAGAGTAATGGGAAATCAACATTTAGTTTAGCATACTCTTGTTCTATTTTTTTTGTTTAGCACTTGTCCCTTCTATTTCATGCAAGTTTTTGTTTTATTTCTTATTTAGAGTTTTTTTTTCCATTTGGAGTTTGGGATGCTAAATCACAATTCACAATATTGGGTCCTTGCTGCAACCTCAAGGATTAAATCAAGTAGGGAAAACTACTCACCCTTGTGGCTATTTTTTCCTCCACATCATGTCTTTGTTGGCATGGGGGAAGGGGAGCGGAGGAGGGATTAAAAACTTGATTTCACTCCAATAGAAGGAAAATAAACAATACATCATGTCATCTATGGAGAATATTGGTTACCAGTGGGCTCCAATGTCCTTTGTGGGGGGATCCTAGACCTTTGTGCATGCTTAATCTTAGTCTACGGTGTGTTTGGGTAGTGTTTCTCCCTTGCAGATGACCACTTTGAATGGAAAACAAATATAAAGAGGGTAAGAAAACCAAGAATGGATGAGTAAGAACAATGGAATCTTAACTCCCTGATCTCTTTCCTCCAAGTTAACTTTGCCTTGAATTCCTCCTTAATGCATAGCCATGGCTTCGTATATAAAGCATAAATGAACCCCCATTTTGAACTACATCCCATGTGAATGCTTATCATTCATTCATGGGATCCCATGTGCTTAATGGGACCTTGAAGAAGGCCAAAGAATCGAATCTTTATGAACGTATAGGTTCAACTTGGTATGTACACACCCACTACATTGTTTCAACAAATCATTGGTCATTTATAAGTTATGGAGTAACTAAATTCACATATTTATAGGGGTCACATGACTCTCAAAGATTTTTTAGCATAATGGGCCCCATTAATGAGATATATGTTGCGTGCCACTAGAAATGGTCAAATAAAGTTTTGAATTTACTTAGTGGTGCTTAAGTAACCAGTGAATCATGTGATGGGCTGCATTATGTGGGTTGTGTATGGATTTTCTATGTTTATAATAATAACCACTTAAACGTTATGGGTGAGAAAAATTAGGGTGATAACAATGTTATTTCCACTTACCTACTAATACTTTCATTCACGATCCATATAGCATTAGGCATATAGAGTTAGAAACACCATCGCATTCAAAGGAAAGCTATTTATATTTATATATTATTACTTTCATTCATGATTCATTTATTGTCATTTATAGGTTATAAACTCTAAATTCTAAACAAGAAAACATTTTTCTTTTGAAACTAATAAAATTTAGAGCTTTTCTAATCTAAATTGATATTGTGTATATTTATTTTAATCCAATAATCCAGGAAGCAATTAGGTTAAGATTATCTTGATTAGAATGGATGAAATTGTCTCTATATCTTTAACACTATAGACATATTGGCAGTGGTTGGTATTGTCAAGGATATCTAGATCACCAAATAAAAATCACACCACATTCCCCAACTCACTAAATGAGTGAGATTTAACATTAAAGGGAGTCCAAAGTGGTAAGGAAGGTAAATGGAGAATTTGTGACTTGTCTCGAAGCAAGCCGCAAGGTGAAAAAATGAAAAATAAGAGACCCAATCCCACAACCACTCAAGCTAGACCGAATTGACATGTTAAATGGAAGTTGCATAAGTTTATTATAATTTATTATGTGATTCCATCTAAATGTGGTTTCTTTGTTAAATATGCAACACAAACATTCAAGATGACCATATTGTTGATAGATTTCTCAAATGGGCCCACACCTTTTATCTCCTCGACTATGAGGATCCTATAGGAAGTATATATGGTAGATAATTAAATCTCAAGTATATTAGCAAGTGATTTGAGCTTTAATTCTGAAGCACTCAATTTAGATTTAACAAACACTATTCAAACAAACTGTTGATTCAACCCATCATAAGTATTACTAAGGATCCTACTAATTGATCGATGAAGGGGTTTTCCCAACTAAAAAGTCCCCAACTTTGATTCTTACTGTTGTAAGTGTTGTTCTAAGTGCTGAAATGGAAATATAATCTAAATTGAGAAATTGTATTCTCCGCGATTAGTTCATTCATTGGATTCTCCCAAACCCCTTCATATATACAAAATATTTAACAACACCCCTTTCATTGAATATAGAAAGTGTTTGATTAGCATGTTAAGGAATAATGTTATAAGTAGTTGGATTGTTATAAACTACATGATAGTAACATGTAAAAAATATTCATTCCTACATTACAATTGCATCTTGAAATAGTTAATTTTACTAATCTGATCTAAGGTCATAATGTATACATGTAAGATAAATTCAAAAATGTTATATAATGTTGTATATCAAAATATTATTAAAAAAATCTACAACTATTTCAAAATCAATACAGAGATAATAAACAAAAAAATTGATTAAAAAAAATTATCATTTTAAAAAATATGACTTAAATTTCACATTAATAATCCAATTTTATTGCATCCATATTTCCATATCAATTGTTATACAAACTTAATATATATATGTTTTATTCTTTGCACCAATGCAACATTATCCATAGCTAAACACCTTGCTTATTTTGCAATTTTATATATATTGAAACACATATCTCAAATCTGAACTATCCCTCTTCTTGCAAACACATTGATAAGTATAATTAACCCTTCTAGTCATTTGAACTCTCCATCTTCTTGGAAACACATTGATAAGTATAATTAACCCTTCTATTTCAAATAAGATTTGAAATGGTTTATTTTTTCAAAGAGTAGGCAAAACCATTAAGATTCAAAATGTTTCTTTATTTTTTCAAAGAGTCAGGCAAAACCATTAATAAATGAGCAGAACAAATAAGATTCAAAATGTTTCTTTATCTTTTTCAAAGAGTAGGAAAAAAGAGGAGAGCAAGTTTGATAGAAATGAGCATGATGGAGATCATAAAAACAAACTAAGAGTACAAATATATGCCACGTAATTGTAACTTCTTTCCCTCTTCGGTATTATTATTATTATTTTAAATCTTCTTAATTGGTTATTTTCATTTTTTAAAATATTCTTAATAGTTAATGAAAAGTATTAATCATGTTTACATTTTTTATATTAAATAGAAAATATTTTATAATTTAAATAAAATGTAAATATGTTAATTGGGTGTAGTCTGAATGGTTGTGAGATAGAGTGTCAATCTGTTATTTAGGTTCTATTTCCATTATTTTCATAAGTAATATGTGGAGTTCGTAATGAAAATATTATTGCAATGGCTTCATGTCCTTGTTAACTTGACCTTATATCCTAAAAGTAAATATATATCACAGTTCTAAAAAATAAATAAATTTTGTGATTAGGAGATTTTGTGGACATTTGTAGAATAACTTTTTCCCATCTTATTCTTATTATTGGTTGTTTTCTCATTTTTTAAAATCTTCTGAACACAATTTTGCTAATGAAAATAATTAAACATGTTTAATTTTTTTTTATAATAAATAGAAAATAAATGTAAAGTAACATTCCCCCTCTTATTATTGGTTATTTTCTCATTTTTTTAAATCTTCTCAATGCTAATATCTAATGAAAAGTATTAAATATGTTTATATATTTATGATAAATAGAAAATATAGTCCAACTTAAATAAAATGCAAACATATATTATGATTTCAAAAAGGAGTTGTCTAACAATTAGATTATTTTGACTTTCTGACCAATTTTTGACGGAATATGGCATTTTAAAAATGGTCAAATCATAGTTTTTAATTGCTCAGAATCCATTTTTTTATTTTGGATTATGGATTCAACACCCTCAAAAACCCATATAGCACTTTGATTCTACAATCTTAGCAACTTATATCTATGACTCAAAAATTTCCAACCAAATTTTGAGAAAAAAAAGTAAAAAAATGAGGACAAAATAATCTAATATTTAGACTACTCCTCTCAAACTTAAAATGAATAAATGAATAATTTTTTCTTTTAGGAGATTTTGTAGACATTTGTACGATGTTGTTTGGATTTCAATGTCCCTTATTAAGATACAATCATGTTATTCTATTACAGGTGATTTATTTAAGTTTATTTCTTCAAACACTTTATTTCATAAAGTGGTTGCTACAATACATCTTATACGCTGCACTTGTACCATGGAATTTTGGATTGGTAGTAACTTTTATTTTCATTTTGAATTACTGAAACTAAGGGCTAAAACATAAGTCCATGTTTATTAGGAAACCACATTCTCACCATGATTTGGGAGGCATGTATCAAGCCCTTACCAATTATTGATCAATATAGCTTTTTTATTGGGAGATTAAAACATGGCAAGAGGAGGTGGATCACATCAATTTCAATTCCATTTCATCCTAAGATTCCTTTATCAACAGTCCTTGAATTATGATTAGCATTGGGCATTAATTTGATACTACTAATTGGTTTCCTTATTATGAAAGTATGTAGGAATCTTGACTTAAACATGTGAGAATATTTTATTTAAACTCAACTTGTGGGGTTTATTGGACCTTTGGGACCACTTGATCACTCTTTCATTTACAATTAACCTTTCCAGTGTCTATTGTGATCCCTCCCTTTGAGGCATTACGCGTAAATACTAAACCTACTTATTGGTGATGTAGTAGCCTCATTTGATACACACAATATGCACAATACATTTTTCTCTTTAGAGTATGCACAATACACATAATAAATTGTGCTCTTTAGGGCCTTCTTATGAAAATGTTCTTCATTGTTTAATGGTGTTTTTAAACACAATTGTTACACTTAGATACTTAGGGCCCATCATGAATGCCTAACATTATATGAGAGTCATATTGATGCTACGATTTTCGAATGGGCATCTCTGTCGGTTCTGGGATTTCTGCTACAGCTGGCGTCACTACTGGAACTGTTGGTGCTGCTGGGGTTGCTGAAGTTGATACTTGGTTTTCCGCCTGTGTTCTGTCCACCTCGGATATATAATTCACCCAATGCTGTGCTTCTCTTATAATATTGTTTCCGATTAAGGGGAGCAGAAATCTAAGAGAAACCTCTTGCTTGGTGAGTTCTTCCTCGAGGATGATCACTTCTGCTGCTGCCACTTGGAGGCTTTCTTCCAAGAGGTGTGCATGAACGGCAGCTTGGCTCATAAACTGGTCCAGATCTTCTGTGGTTAATACATCCACTTTCCTCACATAGGCAATTTCTGCTCTCAGTCTATCACTCAGCTCAGATAAACGTTGGGTTCTATCCGGAAACTCTTCTATACTTTGGGGTGTCACTATTCAATAGGCCTCCTGAGTAGTTCGTATCTTGAGGTATAAATTCTTGCACTGTTCATAGGTGGTCTGTGTTACAATGTTCAACTTTGCTCCGCAGTCTTTAGAATATACCAAGGTGCGCACATCTACTCTATACTCAGCAACAGAATTAAGGGGGAGAGTTGCCGGAAATCCTGATTTCCCTTCCCTCCACTCAATGTGCTCCTTTATATCTTTACTAATGCGTGCATGTTCCCTTCTAACCCGAGTGCCTTCGATGTTAATCTCTTTGACCCTGGCCATTATTGCTTTTAACTTGTACACCTCTTCTGATATAAGCTCCTAGAGTTGGTGGTTCTTCTTGAGTATTTCACATGCTTGCTCATGAATGGGACCAAGATCACCTACCTTGCTGGTCATGAGTTCCAATTGTCATTCCATCAATTCCCCGCCTTCTTCCAATTTCTCTATCTTTTCTTTCAAATCCTCGATTTGTTGAACATCATCAAATTTTCAAATTCAAGCCTCAGGTTCCTACTTTTAAGGTCTTTCTTCTCTTCTTCTAGGGCTCTTATTTGGATCGCCAGAGCTCTCTTTTCAGCTTCTAGATGCTGAAATTTTCTGCTTAGTTCCTCCTTTTCTAATATAAGGGTGTCACATTTTTCAACCATCAAATTCATATAATTTTGTTCTTTGACTAGAGTCTCTTGCAACTGACATGCTTTCTTCTTTTCCAGTCCTAACTTGGCCCCTAATACGTGTACATTGTTTGTGGTTGCTTTAACCGAGGCTACAGAGATGGATGCCATGAGATCGGGGGCATCCTCGGTACTTTGCATAATTGTGGTTTCATGCTTAGTGATGATATCTGGTCGAAAAGGTCTCTTCATTCGAGTCACTGTCTCCTTTACAATGGAATTTCTCTTTTTGTTATAAGCGAACCTTTCCCACTAGGACACTGTACTATTCTTTCATGGAGTAAAAGGGACGAGTGGGAGGTCTCTTATAGAGAGGTCTGTATCCAAGTCTTGTATGTTTGGGCTCTTTGGATCAACATCTTCTCTTGCTTTCCTTTCTTCCTCCGCTTTTCTTTGCGCTTCTTCTTCTTGTTCCCTTCTAAGTCTCTCATCTTCTTCTTGTTTGGAAGCTTCTTCCAATCTAACTCTTTCCTCCTCCTGAACTCTTCGAGCTTCATCTTCAGCTGCTTGGACCTTTTGAGTCTCTTCTTCTCGAATTTTATCTTCTTGTGCTTTATTGTCCCTTTCTCTAGCTTCCTTTTGAATTTTCTCAGCTTGTTCCTTGAGCTCTTGCTCTTCTTTAGAGAGAGTTCGAGCAACTTCTGTTGTTTCCTTTACTTGCTGTTGTTTTGCTTCCTTGACAACACCAGAGCTAGAACTGGCTCTGACTTTACTTAGTCAAAAAATCTGTAGTTCGGTCATGTTACTAACCCCTCGATACACTTCTCTACAATGTTGTGCAGCCTTGCCTCGTCAATCGTTCCTCCAAAAAATCCTTTCCCCAAAGTGAAAGTCTTTCATTTCTATAATAAACTCCTTTACAGTTGCAATCCCTGAGAATTTGCAGGCCCCAATATAGAAAGGTAAAGGCAGGAAAGTTGCCTTCTTTGCCTTGTACAAGGTGCTACCAATGCCATCAATGAAAACTTGTCTCACTGCCTCCTTGTGTACTATGTAGTCTGTGGCATATCTGGGCAGGATATATGGGGGTTTGGAGCCTCCATACATTCTTATGAAAGTACCTTGTGGTGAAAAATAGAAATCACCATAATTCTCCAGGACTTCCATGGCATTTTCAGACAAGCAGTTAGGTTCTTCATTGAACATTAACTCATATAAAGGTATGATGAACTCCTCACAAATCAGTTGGTAGTGTCATTTGTAGTTCTGGGCCCAAAAGAGTTTGTAAGCAGTGAATACCGGGGTGTCATCCTCTCTCCAGTTACATCCAAGCTTTGGAAAAGGGAGTTTTGCCACAATACAGTCTATCAAGTAGGATGGCATGTAGAATTCTGCCTTCTTTGCCCCTAATCCTTCTTGAGCGGCAATTATGGTTGATGATAGGTTGTCTGAGAGGATGTCTGCCCAATTAAAAACTGTCCCCTTGAACGCTACATAGTGGATGATGGGAACCCATTGGAGCATAAAAACAGTACCATCGGGCCTTCCAAAAATTCTGCTAAGCATGAGAGCGATCATTCTGAAAGGAGGCCTCAAATTCTAAACCTCATACTCCTCACTATCCTTTCTTCTAATCTGTTTGCCCGAGATCAGCAACTTTTTGGCCATCTCTAGATTATCCATTTAGATTTGTCCTAGCCATTCATCATCAAGCTTTTGATGAGCCCGGGGCAATTTGTAAGCTGTCGCGATATAAGATGGATGGAAGGATGCAAAAGCTTCCCCCTTACTGTCCGAAAGAACCCTTGTCTGCGCATTTTCATGCTGTAGCATCCATCCAATTACTTCTAAGCATGGAAAAAGTTACGGGCGTGTGGCTGCGTTGGATATGCAAGAGGTTATGATGTTCCGGTATAGGTACTCTTCCTTGAGGAGTGCCTCAGGGATGTCCTAGTCCCTTATCATATGATATATGTCTCCCCATTTGACTTATGGGGAAACGCCTGTAGTGCACTTGGCGTCTTCATATAGAGTTTCTACTCCCATGGGGGCTGATCCTAGCTTGGTTGCTTTGAACTTTCATCTGCCACCTTTAAGCATTTTGGCTAAAAAAACTTGTACAATAGAAGTCATACATGAGTAGGCATTACAACGTAATATTAGCAACTTAGAATAGCATTCTGCACACAACAATAAGTCTTAAGAATACTTTGACAAGCCTTTTGATGGGTGCTCATTTGATTCTTCTCAGAACCAAACGAAGCTAACCTACCTACGGCTTTTCTACTTTAAAAATAATTATTTCGCAAATTCTTAGACAGAACCTCCAGGCAACAGCCAAGTGGTGTTTTGAGCTATACTGCAACTATGATATATAAAAGTAATGCATTCCATTCCCATAGAAACAAACCTCAAAAACAAAGTAATTATGAGTATACTATGTTTTATGGCATGAGAATTTGACATGATAATAACACGTTCCATAGTACAAAAATGGCACAAAACTCCATAGCCACGTAGAAATACCGATATCTTTCGCGTAAGGGCAGACAGGGTCGGTCTCAATTTTACCATGTCGGTGGCTTCCAAGACGGGCAGAGGCATGCCGCGGGTTCTCTTAACGTTTACGTAGTGGGTGCTTGAGGTTCTAGAGGCTTTCATGTTCATATGAAAATGGGCTTCAGGGCATTTAGTTGGGTATGAGCATGGGTTAGCTATGACCATGGTCAAACTGAAAATCTTGCAATGGCTAGGATAAAACAAACAGAACCATGAATATATCATTTACTTCAACGAGAAAGAACTACTGCAATTGAGGCTATGGGGTTTGAAAGGATACTAACCTGCTAGAAGATGATCGTTATGTGGATGTTGACGTTATTGCGGAATCGGCGAGCCTAGAGTAGGTGCTTGTAATTTCAAACGAAAACGGGAACGAGCTCTCCAACCAATGGAAACAATGAAACAATTAAACAGGGTTTATGTCCTATATAAAGGATTTTGACGCGTGCGAGCCATTAATAGGGTAGATGTGAAAATAAAACGGGGTTAATGAGGCATACGGACGGGTCAAATCGGCACATTCGGCATTAAGTGTGGCAGCCAAAACCGGAAGGACTTGCTTAACTTTTTCGACCGTTACGGAAAGAAAAAAAGAGTTTTCCCGTCGTTGCAGGAGAATTATCGGAGTTCATCCGTAGAATAATGGTGCGAAGTTGCGAATCAGAAAACTTAATCGAGTTTCTCCGTCGTTGCGGAAAAGTTATGTGAGCGTTTCCACATTTGCGGGCAAGTTTTAAAATCTTGAGCGAAGTGACCACCGAAAAAGTGTCACTTTATCCGCCGTCGCGGAAAAGTTAATTGAGTTCTTCCGTTGTTTCGAGAAAACTGGGCAAGCTCTTCCGCCAAAGTTAGACATAATTTTGTCTTTTCGCCGCTGCGGTAGTTTTAGGTGGGTTTCTCCGCCATTGCGGAAAAATATCGTGAGTTCATTCCGCCGATATTTGGCTTGGTTCTTTTCCCGCCTCTTCAGCAAGGTTGGCCCAGATCTTCTGTCGTTGCAGAAAAGTTACCTTAAAAGTTTCGTCGTCGCGGCCCAGAAACTTGAGTTTTACTTAAGCAAAATCAGTTAAAATAAACTCAAAGGGAGCAAGGAAAAGACCTATCTCTAGAAAGACTAAGAAAGAAAAGGCTTTTGATGGCCTTAGACTTCTAGGCGAACTTTCTCTTAAAAGTAAAGGAAGGGCCCCTATTTTTTCAAAAATTACCGGGGGGGGGTGTTGTAGCAACAACAAGTCAATTGAACCCTACTTGTGAATCTATAGATATAATGTGAAAAATAATCAAAGTGAATGCCCAGTGGAGAATTTTGTAGCCTCGCTAGATTATATCTCATATTTTCACTTAGGTAATCTAATTGCTTTTTGGAATTTCTTACCACATTGGGGTATTTTTTGAATTATGGACTAAAGATTCGCTTTGTGCTATGGTGAATGAAAATAATTTCAATTCATGGTGTTTATTGGTGTCTCACCACAAATTTTCCCTATGTCACATCTTTATGAATGTATTTGTTGGCAATGAATGCAAGTTCATCCAACAGACATTTCATAAATTTTAATGATGGGAAAATATGTCTAGCTTAGTTATGTGCACATATGTTCATGACCTTCACTTTTGAATTTGAAGTCTAGTTTTTGTGGCCCATTGTTATGAATATTAAACATTGTGACAAACTTGATCTTAATATTCTCTCCAATCTACCTCAAATTTATTAGCAATTTCAATCCCATTTAGATGTCCATGCCCAACCAACAATATAGATGAACTCCTCTTGGATCTCACTACATATAGTGATCTCTTGTTACATAGATTAAGCAACAGTGTTTATGATGTAGTTAGCAACTCGCTTTTAGTGCTTTAGACTTAGGGTGTGTGTAATGTTTAGTTCAAATTTATTTTTTGTGAAGCATCAATAATAGATATTTCTTGAAAAATGGTTGTAGAGTTTGGATGTGCAATGTAACTGCACCCTCTTCTTGAGCATATCCTCCATTGTTCATGTCAAAGCCTCGGGTTTCATTTCTATAAGGAAGAAATCTACTTCAACAAAATAAACAAAAGGGAAAATCGTAGATATCAAGAGCCTAATCCATAAAGGTGTGGAGTTTGTGTGATAACAAAAGCGTCTTGTGGTTGTGCCTTGATAGTGCAGCATTGATCTCATTATGTAGATTTCATTGTGGAAGTCTTGTTTGGGAGAATGACCTATACTTATATGGGTTGTTTTGTGAAATTTTATGACTAATATTTGCTTGAAATTAGTTGAGTTGTAAATCATGGTAGCAAGGTTATCCTTATTAGTCTTTGGAGTATGGAAATTTGCATGGAGTTCAAAATTAGGAGGATATTCGACATTAAGTTGTTAAAATCATAGTAGCAAGATTTGGTCATATTGTTCTTTGGAGTACGAAAATTAACATAGAGTTCAAAATTAGGAGGATATTCGACATAATACAGTAAATTAACTAAAAAAATATATTAATAATTTAAAAAAATTTAAGACCAAGGAAATGTTACTGTGTGCTCAAATATATTTAAATGTTTAAACTTAGCAAGTTGTATGCTTGTGTTGTAGTTTAAGCAAATTGTTCAACACTTTTTAGTAAAATTTGCTTGTTAAGATAAGAGTGGAACTTTAACTAAAATAGTTAATGTTAGTGTTGTAGTTTAATTGTTAACAATTTAACTATTCATTAATTGTTAATATAATAGTAGATCTAGAATAGCAACATAGTGAATGATTGTTCATACTATTCATAACTTTACCATCACAAGACAATGGTGGCATTCGTGGATCTTCATCCCATATTCTTTTTATATAAATAAACTTAAACTCAAATGGCATAAGCAAGAACAATTTTGTAGAGCAAGACAAAGTAAAGAATGAACATAAAAAAAACATAGACATCATTTCAAACAAATATATGACTATTGTTGCCCTCGTCTTTTGAATGACCTTTCATTAATAATTGTTGCTTACTACTTCAACATTTCTTGGAAGTCGCATGAAAATACATACATTAAGGAAACGAGCTTATACGTTTACCTTATGGCTTAAAATTTATCTCTATGATATCACTTTGTTTCATTGTTACTTTTGTGTTGAACACTTACATGTAAAACTCCATTTTTTGACATTAGTATTTCCCCTACAACTAGTGAGGGTTGATGTCATTTTGTTTCATTTTTACTTTTGTGTTGAACACTTTCGTGTAAAACTCCAATTTTTAAATTAGTAATTCCCCTAAAACTAGTGAGGGACTGAGGATGATGACATCATGTGTGTGCACTTGTGTCATATGATATGTTTCAGATTCGATATATGTTTCAAGTTGCTTACAAAGAAGAAATGTTACTTTGTGTGTGTGTGTGCACTTGTGTCATATGATGTTTCAAATTTGATATATGTTTCAAGTTGCTTACAGAGAAGAAAATGTTACTTTACACACAAAAAAAAAAATTGAAAATTCATGCTTTTGTATCTATGAGATGGGCGTCTATCTATACTAGATTTTTTCATTGTGTATATTTTCCATACCAAATCACATTTGTATTTGTACTTAAATCTTTCTATTATGGTTAAAATCTTATTCTTAGACTACACATTTCTTATTGAGAAAACTTCAACACAATACAAAGATATTATTTATATATGTGTTTCTTCTATAGTGAATGTGTTGCATTTTCTTTCCAAGTTGATCTTATCTTGGAGCTTTGTCTCTACCAAAATTGCAATGTTTTTCTCCTCTTCCATTGACATGTGATCTGAGCTTTTGGAATACACAAAGCATCTACAAGATAGTGACAAAGATCTTAGCTCTCAGTGTGAGCTTGCAGCAGACCAAACCAGAGCTTTTTTATTCCCTCCAAATAGGATATTCTATTTGTGATGCATGCACAGCTAGAAAACATCACATTGACAACATATCATATGTTTGCTACAAGCCAACTGAAATTGATATTTATGTTTCACAATCACATATTATGAAAGTGAAGGATTGGTTTATTCATTGGCAAGGAAAAGACTAGGGTTCCATTCTCCTTTCCTTTCTCTTAATTCTACATTTTCTAAGGTTATAAATTGAGAAGAAGAAAAAAGGATTTTATTAAGTTTTTTTTTGGGGGGGGCTTTTGTTTTCCTTAAGGAAATTGTAAAGAGGAGAAAATTTTGTTACCTTGCTTAATGGGGGAACCTTATTTTTCCCTCAAGGATATTTAGGAAGGGGTACATTGCTTAAGGGGGCACCTTATTTTTCCCTCAAGGATATTTAGGAAGGGGTACACATTTTTCCTTTGTGAGGGCACTCACACTTTGTGCTTCCTGCTCATGCTCTGCATTTTTCCCATTATATTAGCAACTTCATAGTACCTTATCTTTCTTCCATCATGGGTATCTGATAAATATAAAAAATTGAACATTTTATATAACTTTCTTCGTTGTCATGTGGACAAGAATGATAAACCCATCAAGGATTTGTGTGACCTTAACTAGGGCCATGCTCAAGAAGTAATCAAGTTAAGAAGTACTCAAGGTAATTTGAAAAGTTCCATCTAACAACTTTTGTTTATTTTGACCTTATTGAGAGTTCAACATATCATATAGATGAGCTACACAAAAGAAATAACAATCTCTTGAATACCTTATAAATGACTATTGTAATAAGAAAGAGTTATTTGGTGCTTTGGAAGAAGAGGCTAAATGTCTTTCTTAGTAGCAAATTGATGATGATGATGTTTCTCAAAATGTTTCCAATGTGACCTACGATGATATTTATGGTCATAGTAATTCTTGTATTGATAGGAAGGTCAATATTGGTGTTACTTGCACATTGTTGGATACTAATGAATAGTTCTCCTAAATTTGAGAAACAAACTAGAGGCATTGGATCCTAGTTGTTCCATATGAGATATACAAAGTCAAAACTTGGGAATACTAAATTGTGTATTGTTGTTCTAATATAGCTTGAAATGAAACCCTTAGATGTTATTAGCAGTTATATGTTATTAACTTTGTCAAAAATTTAGAACATTTTCATTCACATAAACATTAATTGCATACATATAAGGATCACTGAAAGAATAACCATGCACAGAAAGACACAAAGATTTACCCTAGGAAACCCTCTTGGGGAAGCAAACCTAGCAGAAATTATTCAGTATAGATTTGTCAACAAAGTACAATGTCAATACAACGAAGAGATAAAGCTCTCTCATAGAAAATACAAGAAAGATACAGAATAACCTATGAGCCCGAAGAAGAGAGAGAGAGAGAGAAAGATAAAACCCCAAAATATTATCTTCTTTATGCCTCTTGAACCCTTGACTACCCTTCCTTGGATATGCATACTTTTCCTCTTGATTGAGCGAATTGGTATGTTGCAAATGAGCCACCTTCACTTATATTTATACTAGAAAATGTCACTTTTATTACTAGGATGACTTGTCGTCTTGACTGGGTCATTTTCCCCTTTAACTAGGGTAGTTTTACCCAGTGACTGGAGCAGTTTTACCTAGTGATTCCCATGGGGATGACTTGATTTCTTGCGATGATTTTACAATTTTTACATGTACAATACAACCTTGTTCTTTTAGGGTTTTCACATGATCAAATATAAGACAAATACAATAAGAATATCTTCCGCGGCTACATATTATTTCAACACTCCCTCTCAACAAGGAAGGTATTCTTCTGACGCGAACATCATCATTGTTGCTACAAAATCTATACTCTGACCATTGATTTGTGAAATCTATCAAATCTATACATCACTAGAAGTTCTGTAAGAGCAAACCATCATCTCAATCATGTATCTATCACAATCATGCATCTGAGGGAATCACAGTAGCATCTCATCAGTGGGAGTAGTCCAGGAGCACACATTATGTCATTATGGGACTTCGTATAGCTCACACGGAATCTAGATACACACATCCGACTGGATACTATCTCTAACTGAGTATGGTCATGCTCTCTAGCCCTCGTGAGTATGGTCGTGCTCTCCATACCTCCTGAGTATGGTCACTCTCTCTAGTCTGGATACAAACACATGTTATCTCTAACTGGATACACAGCTCGACTGGATACACATCTCAAACTTAGTATGGTCATGCTCTCTAGTCCTCATGAGTATGGTCATGCTCACCAGTCATCATGAGCTGGTGACTCTCTCTAGTCCTCACATATCCTAGTAACATGTGCCCGTAAATGACCATGTGTTGCTACCACATTGTATAGTTACTACCCCCTAAATCGCATATGTGACTCATCCCTCCCTCTTACGAGGGACATCTCTCTATATCACACCAAGCTTGTCCCTGAAGTACTCAAACTTCACTCTCGACAGAGGCTTGGTCAACACATTAGCTATCTACTCGTCCGTCACAACATACTGGAGCTTCATGGATCCCTTCTATACCATATATCTGATATAATGGTGCATGATCTTGATATGATTGGACTTGTCATGAAATACTAGGTTCTCAAACAACTTCACACAAATTTGGTTGTCACAAAAAATACAAGTCACCTCTAACTTGAGATCAAACAGCCCTGCAAGTAACTTTCGAAGCCACATTGCTTCACTACTAATTGAACATGTTGCCATATATTATGCCTTAGTTGTACTGAGTGCCACACTAGTCTGTTTTTTTCTAAACCAGGAAATCATGCCTGATCCCAGACCAAAACAACATCCTGAAGTACTCTTCCTAGCATGATTTTTAATGAAAAATTTTGCATGCAAAATATTTCATGCATGAGGAAAAATATCCTGAAAGGTCCGCATCCATCCACCTCTAGATTCATGACACTTGGTAGAGTGCATCTCACCCTCTACCACATCCTGATGCCTATACTGAAAATGCACCTCCATGCTAGGCATCTGAACATGAAGGACATCCCGAGATACACCACTATCTCTAACAACCATCTTTAACCTTGTAGCAAAAGGTTGAAATATGCATCAAATAAATTTATATCCTGGCATAATATGCTTTGGGTGCCTTATGAGCTTATGCAAATCCTTCTACACATGTGATTCTCTGTCGAGAGTCTCAAATCTTGGGGGTTGCTCGATATACACTTCTTCTTCGATTAGAACATTCAAGAAAGCGATCTTGACATCTATCTGGTGTAATTTCCATCGCTGAAGCTATAATAGTTTTGATAGAAGTGTGTCTAGCCACTAAAGAAAACATCTCATCATAATCGACTCCCTCTTTTTGAGAGAAAACATGAACCTTGGTTTCTACTTCTGTAGTATGCTTGATTTTTGTAAATCTACTTGAAGGTAATTGTTGAACAGTCGTCACTTGTTCTTTGGAACAAGTCTCATCATCCTTCTCTTGTAGGTCATAGGCGCACACGATCTTTCCTACAAGTCAGATTCAATCATATGATTAGTAACATTTCATAATCATCAAATCATATTGACATTTTAATGACAAAATCTTATGCATACTAACATAATTCACATAGTTATGTAACCATCTTAGCCAATGCTTCAACAAAACACTCATCCATATCCCATATACTCACAGGAAATATCTAGATGCCTTCCATCTCTACCAAAACATACGATCAAGAGTGTGCACTGCTCCCAACATGTTAGCAAAGAGGTTTCATTCTAGACAAGCAACAATGTCTCATGAAATGTTGTGCAACACCATAAGCTACTTACCCATCACATGCACATTAAGAGTATATTGTTCATTAATCGTAACCATATCAATGCATTCACTACAACATGCATAATATACTTCCTGATTCTAGGAATACAAATATGCATACAATTGTTGTTAACAATGTCATTTAAACACTTAGAGATTTAATAAATAACTCAAATGACAGTTTAAATACTTATCTTTCATGTGGTTGATACTTGCCCCACTCCTGTTATGACATGTTGGTCAAGCTTTCAAATCCGGTCAACTGTATAGAACTACAGTCAATTGTCTTGTCCTTCATTATCTGGCGAGGACACTCAATATAAGCATAATTGTTGTACTGGATATTTGTGAAATTCCACAGGTGGGATCACAAAGTTGAACAAACCTCACTAATTTCACAAAGCTTTTACAGAAAGAATTGAGAAGAAAAAGCTGTAAAATTCACTCATGAATTGAAACTCATATAAAAAATTGTTACTACTCTCTGATACAGCAAATAATTGGTAAACAAAATATGTTACAATATTGAGAATTTGATAGCCTTAGAACTCATTTGATGAATGACTAG
This sequence comes from Larix kaempferi, assembly GCA_027924585.1. Classification (NCBI taxonomy): domain Eukaryota; kingdom Viridiplantae; phylum Streptophyta; class Pinopsida; order Pinales; family Pinaceae; genus Larix; species Larix kaempferi. Next base: position 13,578,974 of record BSBM01000089.1, on the reverse strand, counting down.
TCAACTGAGGTTGGCTAGTACATGACTGAGTCATTAGGGATAGAAAATAGGGGAGGAGACTCCAAAGAGGTGCATAAATGACTTGTAGTGGTCAAAAGAGGCGCTCCTACACTCAATTTCAATGAAACTAGGTGTAACAGTCAGCTAACAAGGCAATCAAGGGGACAATGCGCCTTTATTCATGGAACTAATTGTACTAACTCCTAAAATCATGCATGAGGGAAAATTTACACTTCATTCTGTTGGAACATTCTAACCACCTCAACCTTGGTTTTGCATGCATACATGCATTCCATGCATTGGTAGTTGAGTCTCCTGGCACCTAGTCCTTGTTTTTTACCCCCTAGTGCTTCATTATGGTCATCATTAGCCTCCTTATCCACTCAGAGCGCCTTATCCACATCAATGAAGTGTAAATGCATCCTCACACATGATTTTAGGAGTCAATATAGTCATTTCCATGAATAAAGGCGCCTTGTCCCCTTGATTACCTTGTTAATTGACTATTACACACCTAGTTCCAGTGAAACTGAGTGTAGGAGCCGCCTCTTTTGACCACTACAAGTCAGTTATGCACCTCTTTGGAGTCTCCTCCCCTATTTTCTAGCCCTAATGACTCAGTCATGTGCCAACCAAACTCATTTGACTAGCCATTCATCATTAGTGGCCACTAGACCTTATCGGGTGATGGTTCCAATACAAACTGAACCTGCCACTTGAGAAGAATTCGAATGCCCTATAAGGATATCGAATTCTCAGTATTGTAACATCTTTTGTTTACCAGTTATTTGTTGTATCATAGAGCAATAACAAATTTTTATCTAGTTTTCAATTCATGAGTTAATTTTATAGCTTTTTATTCTCAATTCTTTCTATAATAAGGAATTACCCAGGCCAAAATGTATCTTAAATAAGAAAAAACGTAAATATTCCAGGAATATTTTGTAGTTTGGGCATAAATTTTCGCTCATAACTTGTAATTGGGAATACTTTGGACCATTGGAAATATATTGAAATTCTATACAACTTTGATGTTTTGACTTTTCTCTGAGTCCTTACCGTTTGCGAGATGCATGCATTTTAGTAAAAAAGGCATCTTTCAAAAGATGTTTTTCTAAAGCATCTTTTGAAAGATGTTTTTTTTACTAAAATGTCCACATCTCACAAACTCGGAGAAAAATCAAAACATAAAAGTTGTATACAATTTCAATATCTTTCCAACGGTCTAAAGTCTTCCCAATTCCAAGTTACGAGCAAAAAGTTATGCCCAAAATACGAAAGATTCCTGGAATATTTAAAAACATCTTTTGAAAGGTGTTTTTTTTTACTAAAATGCCTGTATCTCACAAACGGTAAGGAATCAGAGAAAAATCAAAACATCAAAGTTGTAGAGAATTTCAATATCTTTCCAACGGTCCAAAGTCCTCCCAATTCTGAGTTACAAGCAAAAATTTATGCCCAAAATAAGAAATATTCCTGGAATATTTCTTAAATTGGATACATTTTAGTGTTGGGTAGAATGTTATGAAGCTTTGTGAAATTAGTGAGGTTTGTTCAGCTTTGTGATACCACCTGTGGAATTTCACATGGTATCGGATCTTGTGAGAGCCTAGTATATTTTGTATCAACCCTCCAAGATACATTTCCAAAGTAAATTACAACCATTTTTGCAGTGCTTTGTAGGATATTTCATCAACAGTAGCGCAAGCAAGCAACTAAAATGGATCTAGACTAATATGTATTCATATCCACCTTCCAAACAACTAAATTATCCATTCCAAATTGGGACCAGACTATTATGTATTCGTATCCACCTTCCAAACAACTAAATTATCCATCCCAAATTGGAAGATACCCACTCTAGATGCCTTCATTCTAAATATCACAAAGGAACAGGACAAATTGTTGCAAATGGGAGTCATAAAACCATCTAGGAATCAAGCTCTTTCTGCTGGAGAAGGAAAGAATGCGAATAGTAAAGGAAAGGACAAGAAACAGTATGAGCAGAAGCAAAATGAGTCTCCCCAACAGTCATAGGGAACTTTGAATTCCAAAGGAGGCAAGCAAAATCAAAAGGAGAAGACCAAATGTTCATACTGCAATAGAGGTTTTCTTCCTGAAAGTGCTTGCATGAAGAAGACAATTGATCTTATGGCTCAGCTTCTAAAGAAGAACAACCCTCCAGTACCTGCAGTTTCCAGGAGGAAAGAAGTTGGTTCTAAATGAGAAGATAAGGACAGATGTCATGCACTCATGGCTAGTACTTCGAATCTGTCTTCCTTCATCATAGATTCTGGAGCCTCCAGACACATGTCTGTATCTAGATATCTCTTCTCGGAATTCGAACCTATTGTTGGGCCTTCCATCCTAATGGGAGATTATTCAAAAGTTCCTTCAAAGGGAATTGGAAGATTCAGCCTTGAGCATGGATGCTTCAATGATGTGTTTTATGTTCCTACCTTGGTAGCTAATCTTCTTTCAGTCTGAGTCAGATGACCCATACAGGAATTCCAAAGAAAGTCATTTTTACTCCTGATGTTGTTGAGATAACAGAGATATCTTCTGGAAAAATCATTGCACAAGGAATTGCAGATTATCATTCCAAGCTTTATGATTTCTCTTATTTCATGCCTTATTCAACTCAAAGTGCACTTCTTACCCATGCTAATGAAATTAGTGAGACGTTTGGTCACCTCAACAACAAATACTTGCAAGAACTACACAATCAGAACATGGTTGAAGGCCTCCCAAACATCAGATTTTCTAAAGGTACCTGTCAAGGTTGCTTGATTGGCAAGCATCCGGAGCACAAGTTTGAAAAAGGAAAGGCAAAGAGAGCCTCATCTCCTCTCGAATTGATTCATAGTGACATATAAGGACCTCTTCCTCACCTATCTCTAAATAATTCTAGATACATCTTAACATTCATAAATGACTATTCGAGATTTAGTTGGGTGTATTTTCTAAAGTTGAAATCAGAAGTCTTTGGATATTTCAAATTTTTTAAAGTTACTTTAGAAAATTTCATTGACGGAAAGATAAAGGTCCTTAGTACTGACAATGGATGAAAATATCTAAAGAACGAGTTTCAACTATTTTGTGCAAATGAAGGTATTGAAATGCAGCACATTGTTCCATACACACCACAACAAAATGGTGTGCTGAAAGAAAGAACATAACCCTAAAAGAGATGGCTACATGCATGCTTAAGTCTAAAGCATTGTCTCCTAGACTTTGGGCAGAAGTTGTCAACTGTGTTGCATATCTCCATAATAGAGTTCCACACAAAGGCCTAAAAGGAAAAAATCCATTTGAATCTTGGATGGGATACAAGCCAAATGTGTCTCATCTCAGAGTCTTTGGTTCAAAACCTTCAGCCAAGATTCCTTCAGAGAAGAGGAGAGCCTTAGAGCCTCAAAGTCAAGAGTGCATATTGGCTGGCTATGCACAGAATGCAAAGGCCTATAAACTGTTGTATATGTCCACCATGAATACCTTCCTTGAAATAAGTGTCTAGTTTGAAGAATGGACATTGCATGATGCCCACCATGTTGAAGCATAAATCTCACCAATTACTCCACCACAATACGTTGAATATGATAGCGAATCATCTTCCCATGAATTTCAGAATCTGATTCAGAAAGTGAAGATGAGCACATGCTAGATCCAGATCCACAAGATCCAATAGATCCTGTAGATCCAACACCACTTCCAAAATGGGCTAAAAAGACCATAGAAGTTGTTGGTGAGATTGTTGGGAATCCACAAGATACAAGAAGAACAAGATCTCACTATCAAAGTGAAAGTTTTGCACTCTCTCATACAGATCCCTTTCTTCTTGATAGATTCTTTATGATGGTTGGATCAGATCCAAAATATTTCCTTGAGGCCTCCCAAGATCCAAGATGGATAAAAACTATGGATGAAGAGTACCAATCTCTTCAGAAAAATGAGACTTGGGAGCTTGTTTCTCTCCTTCCTAGAAGGAATCTTGTTCAGTGTAAGTGGGTATACAACAAAAAAAAAAAGATGGGTTCAAATGGAGTAACATGCAAGTACAAGGCTCACTTGGTTGATAAAGGATTCTCTTAGGTTCAAGGGATTGACGATACAAATACCTTCACTCTAGTGGAAAAGATGGACTCCATCCGTCTTGTTTTGCCTCTAGTTGCATCCAAGCACTAGGAGGTGCATCACATGGATGTGAAGAGCGCATTTCTTCGTGGATATCTAGAGGAGGAGATCTACATGAAGCAACATAAAGGATACATTGAGGATCCTTCATTAGTGTGCAGATTGTTATATTTTGCACTTTAATTCAATTTAGTTAGATCTTTAAACTGAAATATAGACAAGCACATCAAAACACAGAATACACAAGAATTTTCCTCAGGGAAACCATAAAGGAGAAAACCTCACAACTTCCTCGGAAATAGATTTGTCACTAGTATAATATCAAACAAGATGGAAAACCCAAAATATAAGATGTCTTCTGCATCTCTCTCTCTTTCTCCTCCAACGAACTTGTCTTCTCTCTCACTTGGTGCAACTTGCTTGAGTGAGTGTGTTGTTCAAATGAGAGAGTGACTCTCTCTATATATACTTTAAGTGAAAGTGATCAATGGGGCCGACTTGTCTAATTGACTGGGCCGACCTGTCCTAGGGAGACTCAAAAATACATTTTACATTTGACCTTTGGGGAACTATTGCCCCGACTTACAATGGAGGTTTTACCTCGATATTCTTGCATGACCAAATACAATACTGACATCCCCGAATGGAGGAAAAACATCTCCGACGGAGGTATAATAAAAATACAATAATAATATAATAATAATATACAAATGAATATCTTCCGAAGTTCCATTTACAACAATACTCCCTCTTAACTAGGAATGTATTCTCTCGCCACAGTCATCATCACTCTGGACAAAAACTCATCACTAGATCATCATCATCTTTCGATCATCATCAACACTGCTGCAGCAATCCTCATCTCGTTGATAATTGACTAGTGACATCTCTCGAATTTATCTATCATGATAAGTTCTACAGAGCCAACCCTTTTTCATGTTGGATGTAGGCTTAGCTCTCATCTAGGTCTTCATCGTGAGAAATCCATCAAGTAGGTATAGCCCAGGATCACACATTACATTTCCACTGCAATCACCAGCGTCTCCTACTATCATCTCATCGTATCTGGATTGTCTCATCATCACACATGGAGAGCAGCCCAGGTGCATACGTCATGTCCATCAGACCACCCGCGGCTTCCACCTAGTGGATACATCCCAGGAGCACCCCAAGTGCATTATGTCTCTCTCGGTCAACCTGCGTCTTCAAACATGTGGATGCATCCCAAGAGCACCACAGGTGCATTAAGTCCCTATGGACCACCTGCGTCTTCCACCATGTAAGATACAGCCCACGCGCACCCCAGGTGCTTTATGACCCGTGGACCTACTAGTGTCTCCAAACATGTGGAGACAGCCTAGGAGCACCCCAGGTGCATTACGTCCCTATGGACCACCTACGTCTTCCACCATGTGAGATACAACCATGGTGCACCTGCGTCTTCCAGTCTCATTACTCCCTCTTTCGAGGAACATCAATCTGGATAACACCAATATTCTCTCTAAAGTACTTGAACTTCACTCTCGCTAATGGCTTAGTCAACACATCGGCTATCTGCTCGTCTGTCACCACATACTAGAGCTTCACTGCTCCTCTTTGCACCATATCCCGGATATAGTGATACTTGATCTCAATATGATTCGACTTGTCATGGAACACCGGGTTCTCAGACAACTTCACGCAACTCTAGTTGTCACAGAAGATACAAGTCTCCTCGATCTCGAGATCAAACAAATCTGACAATAGTTTCTGAAGCCATATTTCCTCACAACTAGCCAAACAAGCTGCAACATACTCTTCTTCGGTTGTATTCAGTGCCACGCATGAGTGCTTTCTTCTAAACTAGAAGATCATACCGGATCCCAAACTGAAGCAGCATCCTGAAGTGCTCTTCATGTCTGTTGCACCGCCTTCCCAATCCAAATCAACATAACCATGCAGGTTAATCCTCTTATTCATATCATACTTGATCCCATACTCAATTGTACCCTTCAGGTACCTCAATATATGTTTTGCAGTCGTCAGGTGAACATGCCTCGGATCTGTCAAGAACTAGCTCAGGGTGTTCACAGCAAAACATATGTCTAGTCTCGTGTTCATTAAGTACATTAACGAACCAATCATCTGCCTATACATCATGGAATCAATTGTCTCTGAAGAAGCGTCACATAGTAGCTTCAAGTTCGATTCCATAGGTGTGTCCATTTCCTTGCAGTGCATCATTCTGAACATCTTCAGAATCTCTACTGCATACTTTCCTTGACCAAGGAAAATCCCATCCGCACTCTGCCACACCTCCATGCCTAATAAGTAGTGCATCATTCCCAGGTCCTTCATCTCAAACTCTACGGCAAGCCTTCTATTTGTATATGCAATGAGCTCGTCCTCCCATGTTACAAACAGGTCATCTACATATAGTAGTAGTATCACTCGTCTTCCGCCCTCAACCTTGAAGTAAAGCTTGGAATCTTCTTTACTCTTGGTAAATCCTAAGCTCATCAGAAATTTGTCCATCCTGTCATACCATATCCTGGGTTCCTGCTTCAATCCATACAAGGATTTATTCAACTTGCACACATGTGTCTGTCTGCTCCACGTACACTTCCTCTTCAACTACACCATTCAAGAATGTGGTCTTGATGTCCATCTGGTGTACCTTCCATTTCATTACTGCAACCAATGCAAGTATAGATCTGATGGAATTGTATCTTGCTACAAGTGAAAATGTCTCCTCGTAGTCTATGCCTTCTTTCTGGGAGAAGCCACGTGCCACAAATCTTGCCTTGTGTTTTTCTATGCTACCATCTACAACATGCTTGATCTTGTAGATCCATTTCGAAGTCACAACAAACTTCCCTGCTGGTCTTGGAACTATCTCCCAGACATCATTCTTCATAATCGCCTGGTACTCCTCGATCATGGCATCCTTCCATTCCTTGTTCTCTGTTGCTTCCTTGTAGTTGGAAGGTTCTTTATCAATGATGTCACATAGTAGGGCCAAATAGATGGAGTATGGTCTGGGTCTCTTTCTTTCTTTGTGTATCCCATCTAGAGCACCATACTTCTCTGCATATTGTATTGTTTCATGTGCCCATGTTGGTCTTCTCTTGTGGGAGTTATTCTCACGAGGTGGATTTGCAGTTTCTTATGGTTCTGCAATGCCATTTTGTTGAGGATTGTAAGGAGTGCTCAACTCCCTCTTAATCCTGAATTCTCTGCAAAGGTCCTTGAATTCTTCTTAAGTGAATTCCTTGAACTTGCTAAATACTTCATCTTTTCTTTTCAAGAAATAAATCCATGTAGGAAAAGTCATCTATAAAAGGGACATAGTATAACATACCCGCTTAATGAGCTGGAAGAAATGGGACCACATACATCTGAGTGGACTATCTCCAATATTCCTTTTTCCTTGCTTTCATTGTTAGGGAATGTCTTCTTCACGTTCTTTCCTTACGCACATCCCTTGCAAATGCCTTCATGCTTTGTATGGATTTTTGGTTGTCCTAAAATTGATTTGCTTGCAATTGGTAGTGCTCTATAGTGCACATGTGCAAGCCTCATGTGCCATAATTCACTTGGTTCCATGGATTCATGTACCAATTCTTGTTCTGGTTGTCCTTTCAACTTGTACAAGCCTCCCTCTTGTACATAGAGAACATCTTTCATCTTTAATGATTTGCCAGAATCTAGCTTGTAGGAAGATTCTCCACTTCCTTTGATGGGATATTAATAATCATCCCCAAGTTTGACCTTATGAGGTGACTCATGTTCTGATAGGTTGATGAAATATTCCTTGTGCCCCGTCATATGATTGGATGCTCCACTATCTACAGGCCAATCATTTATCCCATGTGTGATGGTTTCCATGAGTGTTGATATTAAGACATATTCTTCATCACTTGAAGAATCATCCCTTTCTTCTCTGGTTCTTTTCCTTGTTGGTTCATCATCTTCAGCAGTGTGAGCATGATGCCTCTTTTTGTTGGTTTTATTGGAGGATCCTTGATTTCTGGGACAATTTATTGAGTAATGTCCCTGCTCATCACATGTGTAACATCTGATACTAGAGATATACCTTCTAGGTCCATGGTGCCTTCTAGATATTCTGTGATGATGGTCCTCCCTCTTGTTATGATTTCTTTTAGTGTGAACAGTTAGAGCTTGGTCATCATAGCTCCCATATTCTCTTCTCTTGCTACTAGTCAAGCTTCTTCTTGGGTGCATGCTTCCCATAGTCTGTTGAAGGTGATCAGCTTCTTCCAAGAACATATTCGTTGAATGAATGAGTCCCATGATCTTCGGAGACCATTCAAGGTGGTCATAACAATCTCTCCTTCTTCTACTTTGTCCTCAATTGCTTCAAGTTGCTCCTTGATTTGAGAGGCCCTTGTGAAGTAAGATTGTATGGTCTCCGAGTGTTGGATCTTCACATTCTTGATTTGGTTCCTTAGTGTCATCTTTCGATTGATGTTCTTCCCTTTGAATATCTTCATCAAGGCATCAAACATCTCCTTGGGAGTCTTCAATGATGATACATGAGGGATGAGGTGATCTTTTATGGAGTCTGCAATGATCCTCTTAGCCTTGACCAAGTTCTTGTGGATTTACTTTTCCTCTTCTCCCTATGGTTCTAGAACCTCTTCATTGACATACTTGTCCAAATCATTTTCTTCTAGGACAAGAGAGATTCTATACTTCCATGCTCGGAAGTTGTCAGCTCCTTCAAGCTTATCCTCAAGCTTGGTGTGATTTGTCATTTTGAAATGAAAACCTCAAATGGAAATAGAAAAGAATTAGTTCTTACCAATTTGAGATGTCCAACCTGGTTCTGGAGCTGGCTGACCTAGGGTTTGTTAGAGAAACCCTAATTTTCCAAACTTGGAATTTTGAACTTCTGAGTGGACAGAAAGGTGCACCTCCTCAAGGCGAGTTGTCCATTGTACTCCTTTGCTTGGATTGGTGGAGGGAAACCCCAAAATTTTTATGCCCTAGTTTTCTCTCTGCACTAGTGACTGGGTCAAATTAAATTATGCTTCCTCCAAAAGATGTGCCCTCCTAGGGCGAGTTAGCCTAGCCCTGTTTTCTTGATGATCTGTGGAGAGAAGACCTTAAACTAGGAAGCCCTAGTTTCCCGTGGCTACACAATGCCTTCATTTCATATTGGCTCTAATACCATGTTAGAGTTTGCACTTTAATTCAATTTAGTTAGAACTTTAAACTGAAAGATAGACAATCACAGCAAAACACAAAAGACACAAGAATTTTCCTCGGGGAAACCATAAAGGAGAAAACCCCACAACTTCCTCAGAAGTATATTTGTCACTAGTACAATATCAAACAAGATGGAAAACCCAAAATATAAGATGTCTTCTGCAGCTCTCTCTCTTTCTCCTACAGGGAACTTGTCTTCTCTCTCACTTGGTGCGAACTTGCTTGAGTGAGTGTGTTGTTCAAATGAGAGAGTGACTCACTCTATTTATAATTTAAGTGGGAGTGACCTAATTCCTCAATGGGGCCAACTTGTCTAACTGACTGGGCCAACCTGTCCTAGGGAGACTCAAAAATACATTTTACATTTGACCTTTAGGGAACTATTTCCCTGACTTACAATGGAGGTTTTACCTCGATATTCTTGCATGTCCAAATACAATAATGACATCCCCGAACGGAGGAAAAAAATCTCTTAACGGAGGTATAATAAAAATACAATAATAATATAATAATAATATACAAAGGAATATCTTCTGAAGTTACATTTACAACAACACATATTAAGGAAGTCCTTATATGGACTCAAGCAGGCTCCCTGAGCATGGTATGCAAATATTGACTCCTTTCTATTGTCACAAGATTTTCAGAGATGCAAGTCTGATTCGAATGTCTACATGAATAATGATGGTAACTCTCTTCTCCTTATTGTTCTATACGTTGATGATTTACTGATTACAGGGAGTTTATCTTCATGCATTATTTCTATCAAATGAGCCTTACACAATGCCTTCTCAATGTCATATTTGGGACTACTAAAGCAGTTTCTTGGTATTGAAGTCTCTCAGAGTGATTCGGGAATCAAGATTGTACATTCCAAGTATGCAACATATTCACTTGACAGGTTTCACATGACAAAATGCAAACCAACGACATTTCCTTTTCTTTCAGGTGTTAGTCTCGAAGATGGTTCTTCTTCACCATTGGTAGATAGTACCTTGTATAGGAACTGATCGGGAATATTTTGTTTATTGCACATACTCGCCCTGATCTATCCTATGCAGTGAGTGTTGTCTCCAGATACATGCAAGAGCTTCATGAGCTTCACTAGAAGGCAACTAAAAGGATCTTTCACTATGTGCAAGGGACAAAGACCTATGGTATTCACTATGCAGTTGGGTCTCCATTGAACCTTGTTGGGTACATAGATTTAGATTGGGATGGAGACAACTCAGATTGGAAGTCTACATCAGGTTATGTTTTCATGTTTGGATCCAGTCCTATCTGTTGGTCGAGCAAAAAGCAAGCAGCTCTTGCTCTTTCACCAACTGAAGCCGAGTACAGAGGTGCAATGAATGCATCCACACAGTGCATCTAGTTGCAGGGCATCTTATCAAAGTTTGGTATTCACTACAGTACTCCATCAGTCATCTTCTGTGACAATCAGAGTGCTATCAGGACTTCCACAAATCCGATTCAGAGACAGAGGACCAAACACATTGAGATACATATGCACTATATCTGAGGATTGGTGCATGATCATACCAGCACACTGCTTTACTGCCCTTCAAAAGAGCAGATTGCAGATATTTTCACCAAAAAATTTCCAGTGAAAAAGTTCACTCATCTCCGATCCCTTCTTAGGGTGGGTGATACTTTGGTGATTAGATTTTTTACATCTTGATTTGAGGGGGGGTTTTGTTCCCACTGGGTTTGCCTTCTTTCCTCAGTTATTTTTTAGATTGTTGTACAGGGTGACCATTGTTCTCAGTAACCAAGGCCCTATTTTCCCATTTATTTATTTATTTTTCCTCATAGTCAGGCTAAAGGGGGGGTGTTGGAACATTCTAACCATCTCAACCTTGGTTTTGCATGCATGTATGCATTCCATGCAAAACCAAGGTTGAGATCGTTAGAATGTTCCAAATATTTGTAGTCGAGAGTCTCAAATCCTGGAGGTTGCTCGATATACACTTCTTCTTTGATTACACCATTCAATAAAGCAGTCTTGACATCTATCTGGTGTAATTTCCATCACTTAAGCTATAATAGTTTTGATAGAAGTGCGTCTGGCCACTAGAGAAAATGTTTCGTCATAATCGACTCCCTCTTTCTGAGAGCAACCATTAACCTTGCTTTGTACTTATGTAGTATGCTTGATTTTTGTAAATCTACTTGAAGGTCACTATTGAACAGTCATCACTAATTCTTTGAAACATGTCTCATCGTCCTTCTCTTATAGTTCATAGCACACAATCTTTCCTACAAGTCATATTCAGCCATATGATTAGTAACATTTCATAATCATCAAATCATATTGACATTTTAATGACAAATTCTTATGCATACTGACATAATTCACATAGTTATGTAACCATTTTAGCCAATGCTTCAACACAACACTCATCCATATCCCGTATACTCACGGTAACTATCGAGATGCCTTCCATCTCTACCAGTACATACTATCAAGAGTGTGCACTGTTCCCATCATGTTAGCAAAGAGGTTTCCTTCTAGACAAGCAACAATGGCTCATGAAATGTTGTGCAGCACCATAGGATACTTACCCATCACATGCACATTAAGAGTATATTGTTCATTAATCCTAGCCATATCAATGCATTCACTACAACATGCATAATATACTTCTTGATTCTAGGAATACAAATATGCATACAATGGTTGTTAACAATATCATTTAAACACTTAGAGATTTAAGAAATAACTCAAATGAAAGTTTAAATACTTATCTTTCATGTGTTTGGTACTTGTCCCACTCCTCTTATGACATGTTGGTCAAGTTGTCAAATCTGATCAACTGTATAGAACTATAGTCAATTGTATTGTCCTTCATTATCTGGTGAGGACACTCAATCTAAGCATAATTGTCGTACTGGATATTTCTGCCCATAAGGCATGGGTAAGTCTTGATCATGGATCATTGCTTTCACAACCTTCATATTGGACCTGAAAAAAATTCCCACAAGGGTTAACCATTACTTATTTAAACAGTTATATTATCAATAAAAATATTTGCGTTATTTATCAATAAGACAATAATTTAAATAAATAACACTTGTTTCAAAAAACAATAAATACTTATCTTTGCTTGTTGGTTGACTCCCTCTTCATCTCTGCTTCCTTGCAAGTTCTAAAGCTTGATCTTCTTCTTCATCAAGTTCTGAACTTCTGAAACTTGTTGAAACTTCAACCTTGGTCCTCATGTCTTCTATATGCACTAGATACTCTTGGATCTACCTTCATAGTTTAGAAAAGATCTCTTGGCATTGTACATCACCATGCTATATCTGAATCTACCTAGACAAATTCTTCATATGATTCTTCCTTTGTCTTCTTGTATGGAGTAGGCTCATCATCATCCACTGTATGAGCATGATGCTTTCTCTTTCCTCTTTTGTTACCTTGAGTGCAATTTCTAGCATAGTGTCCAATCTTGTTACAACTATAGCACCTGATTTTAAACATATCTTTCTTGTTTTCTGGTACTGGTCTTCTATCAATATTCTTGATAGATTTTCTTCTTCTTCTTCTATGAGCTACAAGTGCTCGATTTGCTTCATCATTGGTCTTCTACAATTTGGAGATCAAACTTGGTAGCTTTCTTCTTGCACAAGTGCCTTCAACAAATGCATCATCTGCAACATCTTCAATAGTTGCTAGCTTATCCTTGATTGAAACCCTTGTAAAGTAGAGAGACATTGTTTCTGACTTCTCCATCATCATATTCTTGTTGGTGTCCTTGATTTCATATAGTCTTGTCAAAACATCAAACATTTGCTTTGGATTTTTTCAATTCTAACATGTGAGGAATCAACTGATCCTTGATAGAATCTGATAGGATTCTCTTAGCTTTGATCATATTCTTCTTGTACCTTTCCTTGGCCTCCTCTTCTTTTGGTTCCTGAATATATTCCTTGACATGGCTTAGGAGGTCATTCTCTTCTAGGATAAAGAGCGTCCTATGCTTCCATGATCTGAAATTGTTTGCTCCTTCCAATCTATCTTCAGCCCTTATGTTTGAAGACATTTTGACAAGATTGGGGTTTTGACCTAGAAACCCTAGAAGGAGGTAGGTCAAAAATGAAAGTTGTCAAATGGAAAAACTAATCCAGGGAAAATATTTTCATTCCCAAGGTGAGTTGAATGGCCCCTCTTTTCAGTCAGATCTGTGGACAAAACATGCAAAAAATGGAAGCCCTGGGTTTTCCCATCCAGTAATAACTAGGTCAAAAATGAAAATTCTTGGATCTGAAAATTGCCTCCACATGAAGATGCACCCTCCTAGGGAAAATTGAAGAATCCACCTTTTCAAATCAATATGTGGTTGGAAAGGCCCGGGACAGGAAGCCCTAGTTTTCTGGTTCTAGTAGAAATTAGGAAAAAACTGAAAAGTCTCATAATGGATATCTGTTTCCACAGAAAAATGCACCCTATTGAGGCAGCTACCAAAACATATTTTTCAAGACAAATCTATGGAAAGAAAGGACCAAACTTTGATGCCCTAGTTTCCAACTATCTGTAGTTATGACTGTTGCAATGGCTTCTATTCAGTCCCGCTCTAATACCATGTTGAATTTTTCTTAGCAGTTAGATGTTATTAACTTTGTCAAACATCTAGAACATTTTCATTCACATAAATATTAACTGCATACATATAAGGATGACTGAAAGAATAACCATGCACAAAAAGACACAAATATTTATCTTGGGAAACCTTCTTGGGGAAGAAAACCCAGTAGAACTTCTTCAGTATAGATTCGTCAACAAAGTACAATGTCAATACAACAAAGAGCTAAAGCTCTCTCATAGAAATACAAGAAAGATACAGAATAACCTCTGAGCCCGAAGAAGAGAGAGAGAAAGATAAAACCCCAAAAGATTGTCTTCTTGATGCCTCTTGAACCCTTGACTAGCCTTCCTTGGATTTGCGCACTTTTCCTCTTGCTTGAGCAAATTGGTATGTTGCAAATGAGCCACCTTCACTTATATTTATACTAGAAAATGTCAATTTTCTTACTGGGTCGACTTGTCTTCTTGACTGGGTCATTTTCCCCTTTAACTGGGGTAGTTTTACCCAATGATTGGGGCAATTTTACCCAGAGACTCATGTGGGGTCGACTTGTCTATTTTCACTTTATTTCTTGAGACAATTTTACAAGTTTTACAAGTACAATACAACCTTGTTCTTTTAGGGTTTTCACATTATCAAATATAAAACAAATACAATAAGAATATATTTCACATCTACATATTGTTTCAACAAAATGTGGGACTTGGATATGGTGAGACTCCAATGCCAGATGGAGGCCATTCTACCATTGATTTGCATAAAAGTTATTATGACCCAATATCATTTTGTTTATTGTCAAAAGACATTCTACTAAGTTGAAGGGAGCAAACTTACAAACATTGATTACAATGACATGCCTAAGTTGGAGACATGTGATAATTATGTTGATTTGCAAGGACACATGCACCTTTGGTTGAGCATGAATCACATCTTGCACCTTCTATTCAGTAAGAATAGTACTCTTTTCCATATCGACATCATCATCAAAGAGGCATGAGGAGTACATCCGAGAGTTGAAATTCTTGGGATGGTGGCAACGATGGCTACAAATCTTTACAGAAGAGATGTAAGGGGCAAAATTTTAGACCAATGTCGACTACCAAAATTGATTATGGTTGTATCGATGATTGGCCATGGAAACATTTGAACAAGTTCTCAAGGACTTCATACAGATGTATATCATCCACAATACACTCGTACAATCCTCCTCTTTATTCATGTTGATTGATTGACTGGTTGATTGCTAGCACAATATTTGTTGCACTATTTTGTTGAATAATGTCATTGGCATGTTTACAGGACAACTTTTATTGAAGGGCTTGTATGTGAGACTTATTCATTGTTGTAATCCCTCAAGATGTGTTTAAGGGATAATTATGTTGAGCTCTTTAAGATGTATAAACCCAATGTGTTGATGAAAACCGACTTATGATTCCCACCAGTAAGCACAAATCAACATAGTTGTTTGATGATTACATGGCGAGGGAATTTGAAGAAGAGGATGAAGGTCTAGGTATTGCAACAAATCAATGACGACCCAAGGAACTACTTTTTTATACATACCAAGAATCTGAAAGGGATTTTGAGCAAAGAAATCTAAGTTTATTTTGTTTTTTATTTTTTACTATTCTTGACAATGTTGAATTTGGTTATGGTTGATGCTCTTGTTGCATGCCTTGGGAGTTTTTATGATTGCAGTTTCCATGGTTGAGATTGTTTGGTTGATAGCACTATGATTTTGGGTAGTAGTCTTGATAGTAATTTTTGGAATACTTGTTCTAACTATTTGTGCAGTTCTCATTGCTTCACCTTTCTTTGTTGAGATGTTTGGGAGGTTTAAGTTTTACAGAACTCATTGTTGTAAGCCTTGTTCCATGAGTTCAGTTCACCATGTTCCAAAGAGGATTGGGTGGAGGTGTTTCAGAGGTAACTATTATGTTGTACCTCATCATGGACAGTTATTTTGGATGTAAATATTCCTACCCCAGATGTGTAAGGAAGCAATGATGGGAAACGCGATATCTCTACATTTTTATTCAAGACACATTGCAATAATGAAGTTTGTTGTAGCAAATTGCCCTTGAGGGGTGGTGCTGAGATAATGCCACCTTGATTGAATCCTCCAAGTTGTGTTTAAGGGGAGATGTCAGAATATTTCATGTAAACCCCAAGTTAAGGAGTTGATTGGAAGATCGGGGCCGCTTAATCACCCCATTTATGGTTAACCACTTTAATAGCTATTGTGATTCCATCCTTTGAGGTTTTAGGGTAAACCCTAAGCCGAGTTATTCATGTGGTTAGAGCCTCATTGATACTCATAATATACACGATGCATTGTGCTCTTTGGGATCTTCTTATAAAGATGTGCTTCATTGTCTAATGGTGATTCTGTACACCACCATTGCACTTGGATACAATCGGCTTATCATGAAATCCTAATAAAACATTCTTGATCATTTATAATTGAATACATAAATTTGATTATTGAGGAAAAAATTAAGTTCTGGTGTTGGATTATTGAAGAATATAATATTCCTGATGATCTTCAACATAAATGTTCAGTAATAAATAAATATTTCATTTAATTTTGGAAGTACATTATTTTCAAATAAATCTCATGTGGCACGTGTTTTTTTGGAATATTTATTTACCATAGCAGCTTCACATCATTGCGTGTTCATACAACAGAGTTTTGCATTTTTAAATTGTCCAGTAAGAGGTGTCCACATGATTTGAAACCAGATCTATTCATGGCTAGCACCCCAAACTCACCATTCATCTAAAAGACCATAAGGCAATCTCTTGTGCACCATAATGGCCAATCTATGATACCATGAAAAATTATTCAGCTTTAGCCCTATTGTCCTCCTATAACCATGTAAATACTACCTACATAAATATTTAATGTCATATTTACCTTTCCTCTTATAGTCCGATTTTTAATTGTATGTTTACAGAAAGATCATAGCTAAATACTTGCAGCAGAATAAAAAAATTAGCTATATAAAAATGATAGCAGCAATCTCTCAAAGTATGAAGAAATGCATCACAACACTATATCAGAGCTTGAAGAAATATATGATGGAAAAATCCTAAATTTCGAATGTTAAAGCACAATACATAGGACTTTGCATCAAAATTTTACCTTACTTAACATACCTTGTATCCAAGATGTCCATAGCATTTCATTTTAGACTTAGATCCTTATACGAGCTTACTGAGGCCAAACCAAACCACAGGGAAATGAAATAAGCAGTCTTCTTGTTCAGCCCAGGTTCCCATGGGCCACAATACCATCTGTTCTGCTTAACTTCTTATTTATTAGAATTGTCTAATCAATGAAACAGGACACATTTTGCTTGATTAAGTACTCACGAGCATGGCTTGCAATCTTGGCAAGTTGAGTCGACACTATTGAGCAAACTTGTTGCAACTTGGGTATTTTGGTCAAACTTGGTGAGTTATTGTGGAGTTTTCCTGAGTTTATGTTCACTGATTTTTTTTGAGTTCATATTCAATATTTTTTAATAAGCTCAGTTATTGAAGTTTTTGCCCAGTTGCCAAGTTGACTTTCCATTCTGGTTTGCCAGATTGTTGAGTCCAAGTCGTTGACAATAGTCTATACACACACACACACACACATATATATATCCATAGCATATAAAAATTATTTTCCATTTAAGCATGGCAGTTGTAGTATACAACATAATGATGGATTGGCTTTTCAAATTCCAGACATCCATCAAAATAACAAAAAAACAATACACTGCTCCATCCATCATCTCTTTAACAAAACATTCTTCTTTGTGGTACTTGAAAACCGTGGTAATGTACAAATGAAATTACCAGTCGCTACATATTTAGCATAAACATGGGAGGACAGCAACGAAGTCCTTGCTTTGTTGCATTTATATACAGAGAGAACTGTTTCAGGACAAAGTAGATCAAGGGTTCTCTTACTACAGAGAATATATCAGATATCTAGTTTTATATTGGTCTTATTTTTTAAGAAAATCAATTTAAAGGGAGTTAAGGAATATCCAGAAACTTGTACCGCGTTAGCTATCATTTATTTAGTTTCATTTCTCAAGCAACCCCATCTTTTTATCCTGTAAAAGATGTTTCTACAACTGATTGTGGGATTGTTTTCACAGAATCAGTCTTGAGTACTTCAATCTAGATGTTCTTCACCACAATTAAGCACCTGCCGCATCATGTCTTCAACTAGTAGCACAGAAGCTGCTTGAAGCAAGGTCAGAAACTGGATCATCTTCACCCATCTTTTCACTGTGCAGCCTCTGAGACATGCAATTTGATCAAAATACTTCAAGGGCTTTCTCACCAGTGGCATCTATCAAGTCTCTAGAAGGAACATCAGTCTGTGAAGTCATATACTGTGACAGAAGCCCATGTTTCTTTGTGGCTGTGTTACTTTCAAGATTCCCAACTACACTATAACCATTATCATAAGAAGCTCCACTAGTAAAGCTACTAGTTCCTTGCTGGTTGGTGTGAGAACTCTGAAGCTTCTCTCCCAACTCTCTATGGCATTGCTCATCTATGCCATCCAAATTCTGAAAAATCCTTACCTACAATACAGCCACACACGAGCAAGAGTGCGAAGATCAGGATATCAGAACTATCACTATCACAAGCTCTTAGATGGCTAAATCTGGACTATCTGCACATTATTGTTCAAAAAAATTCCTTGGCTGTTGCCGCAGAAATACTAACCATTGTACCTAACAAGCTCTCAAATTTAATCATGAAACAACATAAACAGCCACAGTAAAACATATTTGGATTTTCAAGATGATTTTTCATCTCTTTTTATCCATGATCCATATCAGGTATAAGATCCTTCAGGAATCTAAAACCTATGGTGTTCAGAAACAGATTTTGAATTTTCACAACCATGAAGGAAAAGCCAATATCTGACTAGTCTTAGCACAAAAAGTACAATATGTAGGAAGCATGTTAGGAAATGCCTCAAGACCATAATGACCAAAACACAAGAAAATTTACTCTGAAAACAAACATAACTTTACCCGTTTTTGGAATTCAGCAAATTCTTCAGAACTCAGAGAACCGTCACTGTTTGCATCTACTAGCTGCATCAGCTCCCGGGCATCTTCTTTATTAGCTCCAAGCTCCTCCATCATTTCTTTGAGCTCCTCCATACTAATCAAACCATCTTGGTTTTTATCAAATAACTTGAATATTCGACTCTTCATATCATTGTGTATAGTAGATCCTTTAGAAGACCTCTTAGGAAGACCTTGAAAA
The DNA here is from genome assembly GCA_027924585.1 of Larix kaempferi. NCBI lineage: Eukaryota > Viridiplantae > Streptophyta > Pinopsida > Pinales > Pinaceae > Larix > Larix kaempferi. The sequence continues at coordinate 13,559,754 of BSBM01000089.1, read as the reverse complement.
TGGAAAGCTGCAATATCAGCAGCAGCCAACATGATTGCCTTAAGTTGCTTAACCTGGGCAGAATCATAAGAACAGTAAATCTTCTAAATATCCATCACTATTTCTCTATTAAATATGCAAAGAAACTCACACCTCTTAGTCCCCAACAGTGTCCAAAACGGAAGTAAATCCAAGAAAAATAATGGTTACAGATCTGTGCTTCTATAATGCATGACAACCAAAATGGTAAAATATGTAAAAGTAATGAACGAGAATGCTACTGTCATCTTAATTGGATAAGCAACCACCCTAAATAACCAATTTCAAAGAATTCAAGAAGACTTGTAGAATCCACTGTTTACCTGCCATCATGCCATGCTATTCTAAATTCTAAATTCTAAATTTGAATGAAATGTCCTACAGTCTACTACCAAACCCTTTTAAAGTCACAGACCAAGCAGTCCATTGAGTTTACTGTTTTTGGACCCTGCAAACCACTAAACGAAGGAATCATGATTAGATGCATTGGCCACATAGTTGACACCTAAACAAATTACAAGGGCTTGACAAATGAGTGTAGAAAATTTATCAACATATAAATTATATCCCACCTTAGGGAATCATATTCTGCCCTAGGGAAGGAAAAATATGTCATGTTGCATATGGAAGAAAAGCCTTTATGCTAGAACTTGTACCCCATACGTGACTCATAAAATAAAGGGGCAACTAAACAAAAAAGAGTCATGTTTTAGGTCTTTCATTATTTATCACGATGGCTTAAAGAAGTTGTTAATTGACAGTTTTAGCTCCAGCTTTCATGTCCATCATGTTAGTTATTATCAAATACTTTGACTGAATGATCATAGAGACATCTTACAAGGAAATTATGACAATTTAAACTCTAGCGATTGGACAGCTATCATAAAAAATTGTTACATAATTTCGATGCCCTTGGTCCATATGACACTCAACTTGTAAAGAAGTGATGCTCCTTGGAACCATATGGTGATCTTGATTAGCTTGAAAATGGATATATAAAGTACTCTATGAACCATCATGAGATAAGTGTCCATTATGGTCTTCATGAGAAGGTTTTGTTCCTCTGCTTTTTGTCACCCACAAGCAGTGCCCTAAGGTTCCAAAAGAAGACCATGTTTAAGGTTTAACTTCTTCCAGTTATTTTCATCCTACACTCCAATCCTAGGCCATGCCATTATTATACTCTCATTTTCCAACTTAATTTTTTCTTGATGAAGGATTATTTTTAAATGTTGTGCATGTAGCTTTGTTGGAATTCGACCCACAAATGTGGGAGAATTTATTGTACTACATTATGTTTTGTTATGTTTTCAGTGCTCACTATTGTCTCACAATGTGGCAGTCTCTGTGTTGGCACAGAGTAACGACTGCCAGACCGGTGGAACCTCGAGACTCTACCCCAAAGTGTCACGCCAAGCAGGGTCCCCTCTCTTAAGGCTTTTCGGACCTACTGAGGGCAGACCCAGACTAGCCTCGAGAGGTGTCCCCGGTCCAACTTTCCCAGTTACTTGCAAGCAGAACTAGCTTTCACACGGTAGTCGAAGGACCGATTTGGAAGGGAAATAGGGCACCTTTGAAGATTTAACAAAATGAGGATTTGGCACCCTGTGAGGGTTTGCTTAAGGGGATTTGACTAAGGATATATAAATATGGAAATGCAACCCCAAAAGCCACACAAGCGACACACACAAAATAGAAAATGAAAGCGTCGGTTACTTGAGTAAAGGTAAGAGTTTGAACATGTCCTATTTTAAGACATGTCCAAAACACGTGTTTGACACGTGTCCTAGATGTGTCCATGTCAGACACATAGAACACAGACACGAGGGCCCATTTGGATGTGTCCTGTGTTGGTGATTGTAGCTGCGTGAGGTATCCTCACACAAGTCAACCCACAAGAAGATTATAATAATTGTAATTTATTGTTCTATAAGACAAGTCGACCGAGGTAAGATAGACAAGTCGGCCCCAATAGAAGAAAAGGTCAAGCAAAGTCAAGTATAAATAAAGTGTCACCTCATTCATTCTCAAATCAAGCAAGTTCGCTCAAGCAAAGGAGAAGACTGTTTCTAGGGTTTCTATCTTGGGGTTTATTCTTCTATGTGATCTCTCTTGTACTAGATCACTCTTATATCTTGTTGTACTTGTATCTTGGACTAAAATCTCTGAATAAGAAAAGGTTGTTGGGTTTTCTCCCTTGTAGTTTCCCAGGATAAATTCTTTGTGTCGTCGTGTTTTTGTGCATGGTTATTCTTTCAATGATCCTATTTCGTTTCTGCTGCAAATAAGATTGAAATTATACTACTATCTTAAAATCTAACATCCTATTTCATAGCTTATGGCTATAATTTTTTGTTACTTTTCTATATTTTTTATAATTTAACAAAAAAATGAATGCTTGTGTTTCTCATTTCCTAAAATTTTGAACTTGGATTTCCAAAATCCATACCCATTCTGAAAATTTTATTGTACCCATGTTTCACAAAACATAGGGGATCAAATATGGAGACTTCATAACCCAACTAGGGCAAGGTTCTCCTTGCACTTATGAGGCATTATGGATCCATCTAGGTGCTCTTGCATATCTATACAATGGAGTACTATCAACCTATGTTGTTGGGGGCGGGGAGCGGGAGCGAGGAGCAAGAGTGAAGCAAAAGGCAAAATTTTCAAAAGCTCCCATTTCGGGAGCGTTTTTTATATAGTATATATTTTGATATATTTTGATGGATTTGTATCTAAATAACATGTAGGATGTTGAATTAGCTATAGAAAACATGGATTAAATCATATAATCTAGTAGTTATAACTTATAACATTGTCATCAAATGATCAACCATAACAACTTTTATATGAGCTTGGCAAAGAAGAGAGGTACCATAACATTGTCATCAAATGATCAACCTAGTATAGGCTCTTTTAGTATAGGAGAGGTAGGGAGCGCCTCGAGAGCGCGCTCCCAAAACTAGGAGCATTTTGGGAGCGAGCTTTCGAAGGGAGCGAGCTTCAGAAGCAGGAGCTATTGATGGATGAACAACAGATACCGTGATGGTTCTACAGACAAGCGGCAGACATTCACATGAGATGAATGGCCTAGACATCGTGATGGTCCTACAAACGAGCATCAAACATTCTCGTGAGGTGAATGGCCCAAACACTGTGATGGTCCTACACACGAGTGGCTAATATTCACATGAAGTGAATGGCCCTGGCACAGTCTTTATCCAAATAGTCATGTGATTTGGCTAGGAATGAAAGACTTGAGATGAAGATGCAGTACATATCCAAGATGGATTACGGACAATCTCACCAAGTGTGATGCTTGGCAATGATGCAGAATGCCTCCGTCGGACATTCTCACCAAGTGTGATGCTTGGCAGTGATGCAGAATGTCTCCCCTCGGTGAGAGGGAGTGTTGATGTTTCTCCAAGTTGCATCATCAAGCAAACATTCTATAGACATTCTCCCGGATGGGTCATGTGTGTTGACCAATGGCCAGTGGAGGATGGCCCTGACGTATCCTTGATTAGTCATGTGTGTTGACCAATGTTACAAAAACCAGACCAGTTTAGGCAAAACTGGTCAGTTAGACCGCTTTCGGGACCTTTCCTGTCCGAACCGGCCTCTTGAACCGTTTTTGGCCGGTTTCGTACGGAATCGGCCGATTCAGTCACCGAACTGGTCAAAACCGGTCGGTTCCGTACGGAACTAGTTTTGCAGATAAAACTAGCCGAACCGTACAGTAGTCGTACGACCGACCAAAAAACGGTTTTTTTTTTAATTTTTTTTTTTAAAAGGCAAGTGGGTTTGGGGGGATGAACCTAGACTACCCTAAACACTCCCACAAAGCTATAAAAAGATCCTCACCCCCTCTCTTTCACTCACACTATTCATTGGAGTCTTTCCAAGTTGCCAATATTCGAATTCTGAGTTTGTGCTTGGGGTATTTTTCCTTCGATTCTTTGAGTGTTGATTGCTGAGGGTCTTTGAGTTGTTGTTAGGTTGATTTGAAGGGAGGATTGAAGAAGTATTTTCCGGAGTGTATGGGCTGATTTGTTTTGGAGACAATTGCAGCAGATTTGGAGTCCAGTCAAGGCTGAATTTCTTTGGCAAATTTGGAGGCGTCTCTTCAAGGTATGTAAAATGAGCCACGTATTCCTTTAGTTCTGTAGTGATTAGTCTCTAAAAATTTGAAATCGTTTTTTTTCATAGGATTTAAAAAAGTAGGGTTTTGCTTTTTATTTGCAGATTTATATTGCTTTCCATGGCTCCCAAAGATAGAAAGGATCCTGCATGGATACATTGTCAATTAGTTGAGGGGAAAATGGTGTGTAACTATTGTCAAAAGAAGGTTGGTGGGGGAGGTATACATAGGCTGAAACAACATTTAGCGGGTGCAAGGGGGAATGTAAGACCATGCCCAAAAGTGTCTGATGACCTAAGAGCTGAGATGCTTGGTCATATTGAATCCTACCAAGCCGAAAAAGCCAGAAAAGAAAGGATCCAAAACGAGATAGGGAGAAGTTGTAGCTCTGATTTTTCTGAGAGAAACCATAGTTTTGAAGAATCCTCTAGTTTTCCAAATCCTACCCATGATCCTTATACCATACCTTTGGAAGAAAATGTTGTTGGTGGTGGTGTTGGTAGCAGTACATCCCAATTTAAAAGTCCCCGTGGAAACCTTGAGTCTTTCTTTCAGCCCCGAACTACCCCTGGTGCTCAGCCCACCATTGATTCCAAATGGAAGGTGGAAAAGGAGGCTGCTTGGGAATGCATTGCTAGATGGTGGTATGATGCAGACATACCTTTCAATGCTACAAAATCTATTTATTATCAGCCTATGCTGGATGTTGTAGCTTCATGTGATTCAGGCTTCAAGGGCCCCAGTTATAAGGATATTAGGGGGGCACTTTTAAAAAATGAAGTGGAAAGAGTACAAGAATACCTATCAGAGTTCAGAAACTCATGGAGTAAAACAGGGTGCACGATCATGTCCGATGGATGGACTGATACAAGGGGTCGCACCATTGTGAACTTCCTTGTTGCTTTCCCAAAAGGAACTATGTTCCTTAGATCAGTGGATGCATCTGATCAAGTTAAGGATGCACATTTACTATTTCATCTTTTGGATGACCTAGTTTTGGAGGTGGGGGTGGAAAATGTAGTACAGATTATCACAAATAATGCCTCCAATTATGTTGCATCCAGAAGGATGTTAGAGGAGAAACATCCCACCATTTGGTGGACTCCATGTGCAGCCCATTGTTTGGACCTCATGCTTGAGGATATTGGGAAAATGGAGTGGGGGAAAAAGTGTGTGGAACAAGCAAAATCCATAACAAGATACATTTACAACCACACATGGGTTTTGACCCTTATGAGAAAATGCACTGGTGGAAAAGAGTTTGTTAGGCCAGCTATCACAAGATTTGCAACAAACTTTCTTACATTGCAGTCCTTGATTGATCAAAAGGCCAACTTGAGGAAGATGTTCTCCTGTGATGAGTGGAATGCTTCTCAATATAGCAAGAAGGCTGAACGAAAAGACATTGTTGACAAAGTCTATGAGAAAGGATTCTGGAAAAAGGCAGAGGAGATTGTACTTTTTAGTAAACCTCTTGTGAAAGTTCTGAGAATGGTGGATGGTGATAAAGCAACAATGGGATTTATTTATGAGGCCATGGATCAGACCAAGGAGGCAATAAAGGATGCATATGATGGCAAAAGACAAAAGTATCTTCCTTTGTGGAAAATAATTGATGAACGCTGGAACAAACAACTCCATCGGCCTTTACATGCTGCAGGCTATTACTTGAATCCAAGGTAACTACTTTCAAAGTTTTTAAGTTATTTTATTAAATTTTAATTGCAAAAGTTTATCATCTTCTTAAGACTTAAATTGATCAAGTACCATTACACAAAAGATTTTGAAGCAGATGGGGAGGTAAAGGAAGGAATGTACAAATGCATTGAGCGCATGGTCTCTGATCCCGCTAAACAAGACGAGATCCACAACAAGCTCTTGCATTTCAATGAGAGTCTTGGTATCTTTGGCATGGCTACAACTATACGGACTAGATCTAAAGATCCTCCAGGTAATAATAGAATTTAGAAAGTCTTTAAAGTTTAGAATATGAGTAAAACTTTTTAATTCTTTTGCTAATTTTTTGTCTTTACAATGTACATGCAGCATATTGGTGGCAACAAATTGGTAGCTAGTGCCATGATTTGCAGAAGTTTGCAGTTCGAATATTGAGCCAAACATGTAGTGCTTCTGGTTGTGAATGCAATTGGAGTGTTTTTTAGCGTATACACACCAAGAAGCGTAACTGTTTAGAGCAAAAACGGTTAAATGATATGGTATTTGTTCAGTACAACCTTAGGTTGAGGCGCAACCAATTGCAGAACAGGACCCCTGAATCGTCTTCCATATTCCTGGATGATAGTGATGCCTCAGCAGATTGGGTTGTGGAGACACAGCCACCAACATTTGATACTAACAATGAAGACCTTTGATGGATGGATTTGGACCCACTTCCACAACAGTAGGATGTGGAAGCTGATGTTGGACATGTGCCTTCTGGACAAGGGGAGTCAAGTCAGGTGGCCCAAGCCCAGACTCCGCATATTGAGGATGAGGATGTAGATGATGGCTCAAAGTCTGAGTCGGAGGCCTCTGAGCTTGAGGATTTAGATGATTAGATTGCTTATTCTTTGACTCTAGTCTTTTTTATAGGCCATTTAGAGCCTTTTTGATGATGTATTTTGATTCAGACATGTATTGCACTCAGTGCTAACTGTTATTTTGGTTCTATGCACTCTTATTTGCTATATAAATGAGATACTTTTCATATTTTGTGTATAATGGTTTGAATTCACATGGATGCACATGAATATATATATATAATTTTTCAAAATTTGAATATTGTATGTATTTTTGGTGGACCGGTATTATGATCCGGTTTTGGTCCAGTTCCGGTTTGGTTCAGGTTCACAGGGTCAGCTGGTTCGACCACCGGTTAGGTTTTTGTAACATTGGTGTTGACTAAGAGTGCATGAGGCTAGAGGTCACATAGCATACTCTTTGAGGGAGTCCTCTGTGATAGAGTGATCTATTCTATTAGAGTGAGTTGACTTGTTTATTTGATAGGGGATTTCATCCCCTTGTGAAATATACAAGTCTAATCTAATGTTAAATTTGACATGGGCTCTAAGAAGTGTCCAGGACTTCTTAGAGTGGGGTCAAATTAACATTAGAGCTCTATGTGTGAATAGGCGTGCATGTGAAGAGATGAACATCAACAAGGACAACTTTCCTATGATGAAGAAATAACCAAGAAGTCAAGTCAACCATTGAAGAAGTCCCAAATAGCATTGAAGAAGTCCCAAAGAAGATTGAAGGCAAGAAGACAAGTCATCCTAGAAGAAAGAACAAGTCTGCCCGGCAAAGAAGACAAGCTGGCCTCATCAAAAGCACAAGTCGGCCCCAAGAGGAAAAATCCAAGTGAACTGAAGAATATAAATAAAGTGCTCATACACTTCATTTTTATCATCACATCACCACCTCTTCTCTTCTCCACTTGTGTGCACTTTCCAAGGAAGGCCTAGGAAAGGAAAGGAGCAAATATTTTTGGGTTCTTATCATCTTCTAGAAGTTTGCTACCCTTGCTAGGGTTTCATGTGAAGAAAGGTGAACCTTGTATGCTAGGGTTTCTCTTCATGAATGGTATTGTAATTGAATTGGACTGATTTCTTCTAAGAAAAGTTGGTTGGATTTTCTCCCTATTGGGTTTCCCAGGGTAAAATTCTCGTGTCTCTTGTGCATAGCTATCTTTCTATGATCCTTTGTTTATGCTGCATTTTAAGTTGAAATTTTCAATGTGCAATTATTCAATGAAAAACTATGGGATGAAATGAATGTTTGAAATCATTGTGAAATGATTGTCAAGATCTGGAAATAGATTAAATATTCAACATGGTATCAGAGCAGTTTTGAAAGACAACCATTTAGCAACTTTTGCCCTAACTCTGAAAATTAGGGCTTCCAAGTTTGGACTCTTCTAACCTAAGTTTTGGCTTGATTTTAGTGTTCTGGAGGTCACCTAAGGAGGGCGCATCTACCTATGGAGTCATATTTGAATTTTGTCAAATTTCAATTTTGACCTAATTTTCCTTGGGACTAGGGTTTCTGGATCAGATTTCAGATTTTTGTCAAGATGGTGTCCAGTTCTAGTTTCAGAATGTTGTCCAAGAACAATTTGCAGAATGAAGAACAAAAGAAGGATCTTTCAAAAGTTAAGTGCTTTAGTTGTCAGAAATTTGGTCACTATGCCTTCTAGTGTCCTCAGAAGAAGACACAACTTGATATTACAGATAAACTTGAAAAGGAGTATTTTCGTATCTTTGCTCTCACAAGCACTATTACAAATAGTAGTGACACCTGGTTGGTAGATAGTGGTGCTTCCAGGCACATGACAGGTTACAAAGATTCTCTCAAAGATTTGACAGAGTATAACTCAACATTACAAGTGGAACTTGGAGACGATACCAAGTATGCAGTAAAAGGAGTTGGAACATCATCGTTTCAGCTAGATTCTAGAGATTCTCGACATATGAAAGATGTTTATTTATACCAGAGTTGAAGAAGAATCTAATCTCCATTTCAGCATTGGAGGATAGAGGCTACAAAGTTGCATTTGTGGATGGTCAAGTTCTTGTATGGCCAAAGGGCTCGAGCATAAACTCAACAGGAATGATTAGTGTTTGAGATGGAGGACTATACAGATTGAAAGGACATACATCCCAAGCATTGGTACATGATAGTATCAATTTATGTGAGCTACGGCATCGGAGATTTGTTCACCTACATTATAGGGCTTTGCCAGCATTGAGGAAGATGGTTACAGGTCTTCCAGAGCTCCAGGTAGAGCATGAGGGTGTTTGTAGAGTTTGTGCACTTGGCAAGAATGCCAAGAGTTCTTTTCTGAGCAGTGATAGTAGATACAAGGGGATCTTGGATCTTGTGCATTCAAATGTTTGTGGACCAATGATAGTATCATCCTTGGGTGGATTCTTATACTATCTGACATTCATAGATAATTTCTGAATTTATGATTTTCCATTTAAATAATAAGATTCTCTCACAAGTTTTCCCTTTCAGGATTTTTCCTAGGTCTTTTGACCAAAACCTACAGTGTTATTATGTAATTACTTGCTTCCTTATTATTCTGTTGCTTAGGGATTTTTGACATGTGTATTTCAGTCTTAAATTTTATGCATTTAATCAGACTGAAATCAATGATTCATGCCAAGTGTTTGATGAAATGATTAAATCATTTCTATCTTAAATTTCTAATATGGTATCAGAGCAGGTGCTCTGAAAAAGTCAGTGAGTAAGTAGGTTGAAATACTGGTTTCAGAACAAGGAAGTTGTCTTGTTATCAGGAAGAACTAAGGGAAGAAGGCAGCAGTGTATTGTTGTGTTTACCCACAGTCAGTGAGTATTGTCAGTGAAAGATGACCCAGTCAGAAGATGTTCAGAGAGGAGATATGACTTCTCAGAACATTAGAAGGAGGTACATATTTACTGAAGAAAGTGCAGGATCAATTGAGGGGCAGATTCCATATTTAGAGGGAGCATCTACTGCAGACAGTCTGGAGCTCGAGAATGGTCCTGGTGGTGGAGATGCCAAAAGGACATCCCTCGTTAAGAGGGAGTGTTGAAAAAGTATCTCAGGATGTCCTTTGTACCACGATGTCTAAGTATAAAGGACATTAATAAATGTCTTCAATGTAATTAATGAGAAAAAGTACTTTATAATTATAAAGTGATTTTATATTATAAAGTTATTCATTTTTATTAATGACTTGTAAAAAGCATTTAATGTGATATTAAATGATAGCCTTAGGATGATGAGATCTAATCTCATCCATTGATATTGGGTGGTTGATGAGTAGTTAGGGTTTAGTAATTATGAAGTGAAATATAAATACATTAATTCATTGAGGAGAGACATCATCTTCATTATTCAATGAGAGAGTCATTGATGAGAGGAGTGTGAAACTCACATGGAAGAGAGAGTTTATTCAAGCAAGGGAAGTGATTTTCGTACAACAGAGAGAGAGTGAGCTCCATTCGACATTAAAACCAGTCCGAACAGGCTGCACATAGTTCGGGGAAGTTATTACAGCCTGCACAAAACCCGAGGAATTTTGTATAGCAGCAAGAGGAGGCCATACAAGTGCTGAAGTGTTAGCACAGAATCTGAGGCAAAGTGTTGGGCGTGTTTCTCAAAATCTGCAGAATGTTGGGCACGTTTTTCTAGAAGGATACCCTGCACAGCAGTCTGTACAGGAGGCTGTACCAATTATTTAATGCTGGCTGTACATTTTTCAAGATGAAAAACAGTGAGCTTGAGTTTGCTGTTATTTGGCTTGTACTGTAAGAAATTGGAATTTCTGAGTTTATGATTTTCCATTTAAATAATAAGATTCTCTCACAAGTTTTCCCTTTCAGGGTTTTTCCTGGGTCTTTTAACCAAAACCTACAGGCTACAGTGTTATTATGTAATTACTTGCTGCCTTATTATTTTGTTGCTTAAGGATTTTTGACATTTGTATTTCAGTCTTAAGTTTCTTAAGTTTTATGCATTTAATTAGACTGAAATCAATTATTCATGCTAAGTGTTTGATGAAATGATTAAATCATTTCTACCTTAAATTTCTAATAAAACTGACAAGAAAGAAGATCAAGATTTTAAGGTCAGATAATAGAGGAGATTTTACTGCCAAGGACTTCAATGATTTCTGCAAGGAAGCAGGGATCAAGAGGGAGTTGACAGTTCCTTACAACCCTCAATAGAATGGGGTTGCAGAAAGGAAGAACAGGTCCATTGGGGAAGCTGTGAAGGCTATCATTCATGATATGAACTTACCCATGTTCTTATGGGAAGAGGCATCTAGCACAGCAGTGTATGTTCTGAACAGATATCCTCACCGGATATTGGGGGACAAGACTCCTGAGGAAGCATTCACAGGAGTGAAGCCAGAGGTTAGTCACTTGAGGATCTTTGGTTGTCCAATATATATCCATGGGCTGAAGGAGAAGAGGACGAAGTTAAAACCTTCTGGGAAGAAGGGTACTTTTGTGGGATATAACGAGACTTCAAAGGCTTACAGGATTTACATTTCAAGACAACGTCATATTGAGGTTAGTCGAGATGTTAATTTTGATGAGGAGGTAACCTTCAGAAGGTCCAGAGATTCTCACATGGAGATTGATGATGAGGAGCAGGAGGCTCCAAGAGACGAGGGTACACAACCTTCTGGTCTAGTTATTCATCCATTGGGTTATCAGGAGGAATTTGTAGAGCTAGCAAAGCCAATCGATGTACCTAGAGATGTTGTCATGACCAAGAAGAGGCCAACATGGCTTCATGACACTTTGCAAGATGTAGAGAGGCATGCATCTCCCAAGGGCACTTTCAGGGAGAGCAAATGACCTCAAATATTCTCGATTTACATGGCATTGATGAGTCGCATCATTGATTCCGAGCCTTCCAGTTATGAGGAGGCAGCAGAACAGCAGGTTTGGAAGGATGCCATGATGGAGGAGTATCAATCCATCATGAAGAATGATGTGTGGGAGATTGTTCTGAGACCTGAGGGGAAGTCAGTGGTGACTTCCAGGTGGATCCATAAGATCAAGCATGTAGCAGATGGCAGCATTGAAAAGCACAAAGCGAGGTTTGTGGCGGGAGTATTATCCCAAAAAGAGGGAGTGGACTATAAGGATACTTTTGCTCCAGTCGCCAGGTAAACTTCCATCAGGACTATTATTGCTCTTGCTTCAGTGATGGGATGGAAATTACATCAAATGGATGTAAAGACAGTGTTCCTCAATGGTGTGATTGAGGAAGAGGTGTACATAAAGCAACCTTAAGGCTTTGTGATACAAGCAAGCACCAAGGGCTTGGTATGCCAGGATTGATAGATATTTGATGAGCTTGGGATTCACCAAGAGTGATGCAAACTCCAACCTTTACTACAAGGTTGTTGATGATTTGTTACTTACGGGAGCAGAAAATCTCATAGACAAGTGCAAGAGGGAGTTGGCCTTTGAGTTTGATATGAAGGATCTTGGTATTACTTCTTGCGATTAGAGGTGTGGCAGAGACTAGATGAGATCTTCCTTAATCAAGGGAAGTACACGGTCGATATCTTGAGGAGATTTGGTATGATGGACTGCAAGTCCATGACTACAGCTATGGAGGCAAATATGAAGAAGCTGAGTGATTCCGTTTCTGATTCATATTTGGTGGATCCCACGATCTACAAGGAGATGATTGGGTCCTAGATGTACCTAGTTAACACCAGGCCTGATATTTGCTTTGTAGTGAACACCCTGAGCCAGTTTATGGTTGAGCCAAGGCATGTACACTAGGTTTCAGCAAATCATATGATGAGGTACCTACGTGGTATAGTTGGATATGGTTTGAGATATGTCTCAGGTGGTGAAGTGAGGCTGCAGGGTTATGCAAATTCTAACTGGGCGGGGAGTGCGGTGGACAGAAAGAGCACCTCAAGGTGTTGCTTCAGCTTGGGATCAGTCATGATATCTTGGTTTAGCAGGACGCAGACTTCTATTGCACTCAGTACAGCAGAAGCAAAGTATTATGCAGCAAGTGTCGCAAGTTGTGAAGCAATATGGCTTCAGAAGCTTCTTGCAGGACTATTTGATTAGGAGCTAGAGACGACCTTGATACATTATGATAATCAAAGTTGTGTCAAGCTTTTGGAAAATCCAGTGTTTCACGATAGATTGAAGCATATTGAGATCAATTACCACTTCATCCAAGACATGGTGCAGAAGGGTGCAGTGAAGCTCCAATACATATCCATAGATGAGTAGATTGCCGACATTCTCACCAAGCCTCTATCCAAGGCAAAGTTTGTATACTTCAAGGACAAGCTTGGCGTGATAGAGAATGTCTCCCTCAGTGAGAGGATGAATGGATGATAATGAATGAATGAATGGATGAATGAATGAAGTGGATGATAATGAAATATTGGCACGGCGACAAAATCGGCAAGGTCCAGGAAACATCGTTTCAGGATATCTTGGCAGCACATCGGCAAAAATTGGTAATAAATCGGCAAACTTAAAAAACACAAAAATATTCATTTTTTTCAATTTTTTAAACATCTAAAGCAACAATAACATCAAATAAACACAATGCCAATTTGCCACATGAATATGGAAAGAAAACCGATATATAAGATGTCTAGAGAATCAGAGATACATCACACATCAAAATGGATCGTATCCTACTCCTAAATAGTGAATACTGAATCATCAAAAATATAACAAATGTATCTCATGATCATCATCATGACTCATGAGTCATCTACAGTGAAATAAAGTAAATAAACTATCAATGGCTGATGGAGAGTGAAATGATGAGTAAAATCCTCCTTGGGCAAACTAAAAGCTCTCCTAGTCTCCTTGGCTCTCCTCTCCTGGGATGTAGAGTCCAAATGAATGACTAAAAAATGGGCCCACGTCCTTTAAACCCAAATTTCCGCCGCCTGTCAAAAAATCAGCTCGACTCGGGAGAAATCGGCAAAAATCGGCGAGAAATCGGCCAAAAATCGGGCCGCTTTTTGGGGCAATTTTCACTTAGAAAATCGGCGCTCTTCAAAAGTCGCGATTTATCGCCGACTCGCAATAAATCGGCCGATGTTGGAAACACTGGGTTAAACTGCAGAAGAAAGTAGCCATACAGAGATGCAACAGGAAGACAAATATCAGTTCCTATAATTCGTGAACTAGAGGGTGATTAAGTATGTTTTAAAAACACATTACCATCTAGAGTTAGAATTGAGATGGATCAACTGCTGGAGGCTGACAGGTTCCTATAATTTTTTTTTGAATATAAAAAAGTTTTGCAACTAAAAAAGGACAATACCTAGACCTTCAAAGAATTCTTAAGGACCTAGACAAAAGTTTGTGTCTATGAAATTAGTCACTCAAAGATCATGTCCATTCTTCGGCAGAGACTCTTTCCAGGAAAAGTTCAATCTTTCTACAAAAAATTTCATTTGCATGCTAGTATTTTTGTAATTAAAGAGAAATGAGCAACATTTTATTTTCCTCTGCATGTAGAAAAATGTGAGAAAACAATCTCAAAATTTGTATGCATGTATTAATCCTTTCTTGAGGTGGGGCATCAGCCAAACTGTGCACGAACATAGGCATGACAGTGATCAAATTCAAATTGAGATGGGAAATGACAATTTTCTGTGCCTCGTGACTTAACTATGATATGCATTTCCCCATCCATGCCAGATAATAAAGTCCAGCTCAATGCACCTTCTAAACAATAAACAGGCTTTTCAAATGTTCTAATCATTCATGAATTTCATAAATAGAAAGAACATCAACAAAAATCACAAGGGTTCATGTTCTTCATGAATAGTTAAGTAAGGATTGCTTGAAGGTACCTGTTCTGGATCTGTTAGCCCACCCTTATACAAACCATGAGAAGCATCCCCGCCAACAGCCTTAGCATCCATTTCAGCTGTGCGAATTTGGATCTCCATGAAAGGGGATTCAAAATTACTCTCATTAAGATCAATTGTTAAATGTAGGCTCTCATATCCATTTCTTTTCGGCTTAGCAATGTAGTCTTTCATTCTTTGTGGCACTTCTTTCCACAAGGATTGAATAACTTCACATACCCTGTAGCATGCCTTCCTTCCTATCTCCTGCGCATCCTTCCATGGCCTAGGGTTTAAGACAACCCGTAAGCCTAGTATATCATATACTTCCTCTGGTTTACGGCCGTCTTTCAGAAGTTTCTTCATAGTGCTAAAATGGCTTTTGTATCGTCCCTGTATAGAGATGTTATCCACCATCTTTTCCAATTCATAATCTTTCTGTAGAGCTTCAAATAGTTGGCATCTATATTCATTTAAAATGGCTTCACCCCATGTTCCATGGTTTCTTAACCAGGTATCTACAAATGAATATGAATTTGGAAATAAAGACTGGAAAGCAAGGTCTTCAAGCTCTAATGATAAGTTGCCAGTGCCTATTGCATGGGCAAGAGGTGCATATACTTGCATGACATCAAGAGCCAGTGTTTGTTGACAGTATTTTGTAAGATGCTTTGAATGCCTCATCATATCCAATCGGGCAGCAACTTCTACGATCACAGCTCTGATATCATGGTAAGCTAAACAAAACTTTCTCAGTGCATAGGCATTGTCATCATCCAAAATGTCGACTCTTGTTGGTATTTTCTTTACTCGCAAGCAATCATGCAATAAATGAGTAACTCCACGACCAAGCTGGAGATTTATTTCATGCCTGCTAATAGCACCAACCTCGAGCAGTTCTCTCAAAAGACAAACAATTATGACTTCTGCTTCAACCTAAGAATCATTGGTGTGAGAATATTAAAATTGAGTCCAATCAAAGGAAGTGCATGAATTTCAAGCAGTTAAAGGGGAGCAACAAAGGAAACAGAACAAAAACAAATATAACATCATTTATAATAAGCTAGCTGTTCAATTTAGTTCCAAAAGATTATATAGTGAAATCAGAAACAGACTCATAACTGAATGGAATTCAAGAAACTTGACACAACAATAACATTTTAAATTCAAAGTAAAAAGCTCAGTCCCCAAATTGTCTGACCAGCAAGAAAACCATTTTGATCTCAGAAAACAAATTATCATCCATTCATTCACCATGAATCTTTTCACTTTCCTAGCCTTTATTGAAAAAAATGTTTCAATATGGTATGCATACAACAGACAATATAAATCATCGCCATAGCTGTCACTCCCTTCTTCCTCCCATTCATATTAGTAGTGGCTCTGCTCCTCCATAAGGACTCCCTCTTCAAATTCTGTAGAGAGGGACTCAAGCTTCTCAGAATTACAAGGCAGTTTCACTTTTATAATCAAACCCTTTCTCCTGGCTAATGTCCTAAATTATCTCCTTTCCTGTCCTTCTCTTTTCCATTTCCTCATTTTCTAAATTTTATCATCAGCACAAAGGCGTGTCAAAGCCTGATGTGGGCACTGCTGACATGTAAATTCTAACATGGTAGTGCTTGTTGTTGCACTCTTGGCACGGAAACCAGTAGACAAACTGGGGATCAATTACTAAGTTTTAATCAATTACTTTTTTTAATCATTTATTTAATATTTTTGCCCTAAAATTTCTACATTTCCAAGGCCTTGAAAATGTCCAAAAGAAATTGTAAGAACATAGTTACTTTAGCCTACACCAACTAACTATATAGTAATATACCTAATGGAAGCTAGCTATGCTGAGAGTATGCCTGAGTTGGTCAAAGAAACAGCTCTTCAGAGGATAACTTGCAAGAGAGGATAATACAATTAGCAAAGCATGGAATATGGCTAACATGACTTCCAAGGATTTTTTGTTTGAAATGCTACATATATTACTTAATGGCACAAATAAGAACAGCATAGGTCAGAAAAGTTACATCACACAAACAACATGGGTACTGGGAATATCCCACCTTAAAAAAAGAAAAAAGGAAAAGCATATGCTCTTGCGCACCAAGATAAATGGACTCCACATCACAATGAAAGACACTGAGCTTGACTTTCACAAGAAAAGCCAACTACTTGCTTAAAACTCCTCAAATCTTAAGCTAAAAGGGAAGGGATCCTCCTTAAAATTAACTTTACATCTATGTTTCCAAATAAAAGCAATAGAAAAAACTATACTGAGTGCCACAAGGATTTGTGGTTGTCCCTAAGCATCCAAGTGTTTCCTAGAAGGGGACCTTTCCACGAAAGTGGAGCAATGAAGAAGTGGTGATACTCAACCTGAAACCATGTCCAAAACACCTTGGCAGCCCAACATCTCTAAAAACACATGTTTCATTGTTTCATCCTTAGCACATAGAACACAATTAAAATCTATAACACCAATTTTATGAAGCCTACACTTGACAGGAAACTCTTGCCAGAGCAAAAGCCACCCCGAAACCATGTATTTACATAGAACACAAGCAACCCTTGATAGAGCAAAAGCCACCCTGAAACCTTGTGTTTACATAGAACACAAGCAAAATCTATAACACCAATTTTATGAAGCCTACGCTTGACAGGATACCCTTGCCGGAGCAAAAGCCACCCCGAAACCTTTCATTTCTTAATGGACTGGAACCTCCACAGGGCCCGTCAAACGACATTTTTTGTTCAAATTAGGAAAAATGTTAGAGGTGTGCCTCACCATATCATAAGATCCTTGGTACCATATCATCAAGCAAAAAGCAAAATGCGGTCTTACTGGACTCACTTTTCTACAAGAAGCATGAATGTATGAGTCACTGTCATGTGGCCCCCCTGATATCAGGTTACCCAAAAAAACAATTGCTAAAAATAGCAGTCTCGAACTCTACTAGTACTGACTCTAAGCAAGTACTCTGATCAATGTGTATGCTTGGATCAATGAACAATGTAACCAGCCTGATGGAATCTTGCTGGATCTTAACCCTCCAGTAATGCAAGCACAACTGGGGGTTAACACTAGGTACATGTGAATTTTAAATTTTTAACTTTTCAAGTAATCTTTGCTTAGGATCAAAAATAAGAATGTGGCACTCCTTGTCTATTGGTCCTTACCAACCTTGGGCATCAATCACCGGGCAAGATTCGATAATGTTTGTTCGAGTTAGCAATCCATGCCTTTAGATCAAAACATTAAGGGTACCCGTCATGAAGTGTCATGTAGCTCAAGTATTTACATTTGACCTACATTCCTGGTCATTCCTTGGACATCAATGAAGTTATCTTATCTAATCAGTGGTAAAGAAACCTGCTAGCAGGGGACAGGTTGTGTTTAATTCCTATGGCTAATAATCCTGAGCCAAAGTGTGACTTGAGGGGGGAGTTGGAGGTAGTAATCCCCACCTTTAGGTCAAACTGTTAAAGGTGCTCGGCATGAAAGGAGCATAGTGGTAGAGTGGCCCAATGGCCAGGGGCAGATCCTGGATTTGATTCTTTGCTTGGCATCAGATCAAATAGTCTTGAGGTGGCTCGGATGCCTGAGCAAAAGTGTGAATTGAAGGGAAGGGGGAGCATATGTCTTCTATTCAATTCCTATGGCTAACGATCGTGAGTAAAAGTGTGACTTGAGGAGATGTTGGAGGTAGCAATCTACACCTTTAAAGTTTAAATCAAATAGTTAAGGGTGTCAATCATGAAAGGGGTGTGTATCTCAGGGGTCGAGCAGTTCGATGGCGAGGTGCAGGTCCTGGGTTCAATTCCTAGCCTGGTATAAAATCAACTATGCTCGAGGTGGCTAGAAGCCCTGAGCCAAAGTGTGGTTAAAGGTAGCAATCAGTACACTGAATGGTTTCGCTTGATCATTTACTGTTCAAATAGGCTTATTGATTCCGTCAATGTTAGAAAACCCATGCGCTGTAAGCAGTTTTAAACTTTTGCTCGATCGTTTACTGTTCAAGTAGCCTTATCGATTCCATCAGTGTTGGAAAACGTATGGGCCGTGATTGTGTAATTCTGCTCATATTTGGAGCATACAAAAATTGAGTAAACATTTGTTTGAAAACGATATATCGTAATTTTATTTTTTTGACAAAGATCACAAAATATTTACAACATGAACAATGCTTGAGGGGACTGTCAGGAATGTTATAAAGTAATCTCCACCGAGATCAAAGCACTAATTGTCAAGCTGATTGTGCTCAAGTAGTAAATCGAGTGATCTTTCTTCACATAGAACAGGGGTTCAATCCCCGAGAACATACCGCCAAGTTAATGCTTGCTGTCAATTATGTGTTTTCTTGTGCTATCTCATTGTTAATTCAGCATACGCTAATGAAAAAGGCAAGGTGCAAGTCCTAAAACACTTGAAGCACTAATTGAATCCCTGTGTAAAAAGCGTATGGGTAGTGACGAGCTAGTGACATTTGTCAGAAAGATAACAGGTTTCATTCAGATCCCTGATAACTAACAGTCATATGCAATAAATAATTTCAACTGAAAGTCAACTCATGGCCCCTTTTTCCAAACACAAAGGCACATTATCAGGTTTCAACTTCACATTTTCTAGAAACTAAACAAGATTATCGTTGTACCTGGAGATCAGCGAGGATACAAGCCACAGAAAGAGCTTTTGACAGTGGGGGACGACCATCTTCTCCACATGGCAAGCTCTGCAGCAAAGGGATTGTTATCTTCAAAGCCTTCAACAGCAATTCAGAGGACTTGGACGAAATAGGATTCATTCTATCCGTAAGGTCATTCCATGCGGCCACAAGCTCCACCACCATTTTCCCTCCAGGAAGCTCAATAACTGCAGATGACCCACATTCATTTTTGGCCAATACATAATCTGTCTGTGTGCTGCTCTCGCACCTGATACTCTGGTTTTTAACAAATCTATTCCTCTGGTGTTTTCCTATGAAACTCTTTGACTTCAACCTGTGTTGCAGAGGCAGCAATAAACTTAAACTGCTCGTTTTATTTAATGGGTGGCATATAAATGGCAAAGTATGCAGACATGTGGAATGTTGCAGAATGCCCATTTTTGTTTATATTCCATCCCCTTCATTTTTGGAAGAGAGTACCAGTAATATAACAGCCTGTGTTTGTGTTACGTGGACCTATTATATCCACGCATATAGATATTAATATTTGGTGATGTACAGTACTGTTTAACATGACTGGCATGGAAAGCATTAGCCACCTTGCTATTATCAAGGGTGGTCCTTCAGCGCGTGGATGATGTTTTTAGCTTTTGTAGTTTCGCCCGCGGGGGTTAGGTGCGGACGTCCCATAACGCCGGATGATATTGAGGCCCGCCCAGGTGTGAACGCGTAGGATAAAAGACAACCAAAACGCCCCGCTTTTCTGGCGATTTTGGAATAAAAATTGGTTAAAATTTTTGTTGGAAATTTTTATTTTTGGATTTTTGTAATTTCAGCAATTGAGATTGACTCTTCTAGAATAATTGCCCAATTTTAAACTACTAGATCGCCAAGGTTATAGTACTACTTTGGTTTGGTTTAGTGGTGGTGTGGCGTGGTTAATACTCGATTCTATTCTTTTGGGTTGAGGTTGGGTTTCAGTGGTGGTGTTAAGAAATTTTTATATAATGTTTTAATTTTAATATTGTTTTTTATTTGACTTTTAAACCTTAATTTTATAGGTCATAGGTGCTCTAGACAGTGACTATAGAAAAAAACAATTCATGTCGGTTCATAAAATAAAAAATTATGAAAAGTAATTAAAAAAATCCATGTACACTCATAAAATATAATTTTATTAAAAGTAATTAAAAAAATTCATGTCCATCTATAAAATTAAAAATTAAAACTCAAACCCCGATCTATCAAGCAAGATAGGAATCGACTTTCTTGAGTTGAAGATTCCAAACATAGATCCATTTTGATCTCTCTCTTGGTTAATAGATCTAGGTTTAAGTTTTAATTTTTTATTTTATAAAAAAACATCAATTTTTAAATTATTTTTCATAATTTTTTATTTTATAAGTCGACATGGATTATGAATTTTTTTATTATTTTTTGTGTTATGTTACTTTAAGTTACCTTACATGACAATATCTCCTCCATACTGGGTTGTAGAGCACATCTCGGTGCAACAAAAAAATTTACACCTCAAGAAATTGGATCCCTCTAGGTGCTTGGTAGATCCAGGTTTAAGATGGATCTATGCTGGTTGCACGGAGAATGAGAAATTGTGAAAAGTAATTAAAAAATCAATGTTAGCTCATAAAATAAAACATTATGAAAAGTAATTAAACAAGAGTTGCATGCAGCTTAGTCCTGCCTTAGTTATACAAACAACAAAAGAATTTTAATGCATATTTTTAAAAAAATACATATAGTAGACTAAAATAAAAAGGCTAGAATTGAAAGATGACTCAAAATGTCTCATTAACGCAAAGCAATGACAAAGGTAGAAAAATAATGCACAATATGTGTATTTTGATATGCACTTTGAAGATCATCATTGGAAGATAGCACAATGCCCCCATGCCATCTTATGTTCAAGCATATCCACTAAGAGTTCTCAAATTTTCATAGTGGATCATTACAACAACAATCAACACAATAAATAATATCACACTCTTACAATACAAAAATGAAGATTAGTTCCAACTAGCTAATAAATAAATTATATGGCAACTTCTAGAAAGAAAATCAATACTAAAAAATACAATCAACACAATAAATAATATCACACTCTAGTATAATACAAAAATGAAGAATAGTTCCAACTAGCTAATAAATAAATGATATGGCAACTGCTAGAAAGAAAATCAATACTAAAAAATACAATCTATCAACCATAAAAACAAAAACATTGGAACACTAGCTACATAGCATAATGCCATGAGGCCGATTTTATTTGCATTACTATCATCTATAGAGGAACATGGTTTAAAGGGGAATTTTCTGAGTTCATGATCGGTGCTGAAACGGTCACCCCATCCGATTTGCAGGCCATAGTTCAGGGTCAACTCAACTAAGTCTGAGTTGGAGTTGACCGATTTTTAAAACAAGGGTTTTATTATGTACTTGGTTGATATATGATGCAAAGTAGAATTTTATCCCTCTTTTTGTTAATTTTCAGTAAGATGTAAATTAAGGGCTAACGCACAGAGACTTCATTTGCTTAAAGTTTGGGTATGACATTTTACTCATGATGTTGTTCTCAAGTTGTATTTCAAAGTAATTTATGCACATTTTGAATTTATCTCTTTTTCTTACTGAGATGAAAGATCACAATTTTTTCCTAGGAAAATATATATATGTGTGATTTAAAAAAAAAATTAAAAATAATACAAGGACAAAACATAGATATAAAGAAGTAAATTTTTTTAACATTTGGAAATTGGAACTACAGCAATCAATCAATCACACATTGGGACACATTCATTGCCAAATCGGGACACCTCTGTGTACTTTAGCTTTTTTTTGGCATTTTTGTGAAAATTTCTAAATTATTTTTATGTTGTAAGTGTCCTACATGTTGGGACAAGCTAGGGTAACGTGTCAGACACTTGTTTGGCACGTGTCCTGAAAGAGTGCACATGCCAAATGCATGTCTACTCATGTCAATATGTCCAACATGCAGATATGTAACATGTGTCCTTACGCTTTCATGTCATGTTTCCTCGGTAAATGTTTCATTTTAGTTCACCTTTTCCCTATTATTTAATATTAAGTAAGACAAGGCACTGACTAGATGCATTTTCCTCACATAATGGCATAACCAATTTGGATAGACTTTAATTTGCACTTTCCACACATATTAGTACATCCAATTTGGATAGATTTTAATTTGTACAACACCAAGAACTGGATTGCTTTAACAACCAAGGCAATTATTAAAGAATAAATCAAAATAACACTGCCATAGCCAAAATATGGAAGTTAACATGGTTAAGTTAATTTCTATGGGAAATTTTTCAACATACAATAAAGGTTGCACAACTACACTCAAGTGAATAAACTTTTTCTTAAACTCTCAATGAAATTTTGTTCTTTTCGTCTCACAAAACTTTTTCATTTAGAGTTGTTTGATTTTTCATGCTACAGTCTAGAGAAGCTTTTCCAAAAAAAATTGTTACTTTCATCAAGCCAAAACATGATTTTACTTTCATCAAGCCAAAACACGAAGAGTGTAAGTTTCAGAGACACCTTTTCCAGAAAAAATTTCATAGACAATAATCTAGCAAGCTTCTCCAAACACTTTTTATTACTTTTATCAAGCCAAAACATGAAGAGTGTAAGCTTAAGAGATAGCTCCATCTTTTTAATTAAACAACATAACATTACAAAATTAAGGTTCCACAGAAAATGTGCAAGTGCAGAACATAATTTTTTAAAACAATTTCATGACTGTTAATCAGCCAAAACACACACACACATATATATGAGCAACAATGAAACAGAAGGATCTTTCCTTAAAGTAGCCTTGATCAAAGAATACAATTCAAATGACGTTTTCTAGCTAACTGTCAACCATGAAGAAGAGAGAATTAGTTAAAAAAACGTTTTCACTACTGGAAATCAGACTAAGCTAGGACAGAATCCCAATATTGATTAACTTATTAAGTCACATTTAACTTCAAATATAAAGCATAGCACTAGACAGATGGAAGCTTATTAAACAGGAAATACAAAAGGTGATTTGATCTTAAAAAAAAACATGACTCGGCATACCATAATAAAGATATAGCATACTAGAATCATACCTCAGCCAAGGAATTGTGCAGACCGAGCTCTTCCTCAGCCACTCCTCAGCAGCTTTTCGTAGCTCAATGATCGATGCTTTTTCATCATCATCATCTGTGCAATCCTCTACCATCATGTAACTATATCCAACAAATGAAGCATCCATTTAGACAAGCATTTATGTTCAATGACGATTTAAGCTTTGGTGTAGTAATAAATGTCAACAATCTGAGTTGTGTTTCTTGTATTTCTTTATAATAACTTCATCAATTTGTGAATATAACAGCTTATCACAAGTTCAAAACACAAAGATACAAAGTGTGATATGTGCAAGAAAACTGTGAGTGGGAGTGGCTATGGCTAAATACCAACTGTGTTTGCAATTGTAAGAAATCACAAGCCATTTGATCAAAGAGTAACATGTTGAATATGTTGCACTATAGAGGAGCCGAAAGTTAAAACCCCAGTCTGTGTCCTCTTCATCTAGTATATTTGGGGTTCAAAAACTCAGACAAACATTCATATTCAACACAGAATACATATCTAAGGTTTGGTAACAACAAGAAATGTCCACAATTAGAGTTGTGTTTCTCATATTTCTTTATAATAAATTCATCAATTTGAGAAAACACAAAGATCCAAAGCATGATGTGAGCAATAAAACTCGAAGTGGGAATGGCAATTGCTAAAGACTGATGGTCTTTGTAATTGTAAGAAACCATGAGCCATATGGTCAAAGAGTAACCTGTTGAATATCTTGCTCCGTAGAGGAGACAACAGTTAAAACCCCAGTTTATGTCATCTTCATCAATTATATTTCGGGTCCAGGACATCAACAGGGGCAATTTTGAGAACCATTTTTTTGTTGCAAGTGTAAATAACTCTTCAACTGATTATAGAGAAGACAAAAGTTAAAACCCTGGTCTATGTCATCTTCATCAAGTATATTTGGGGTTCAGAACCTCAGAATAACATTCATGTTTACACAGAATACAGATCTAAAGGTTTGGTAATAATAAGAAATTATTGGAATATTTTTGAATAGAGGAACCTTGATCGAAAGCAGGTGAAGATTGAAGAATTCAAATTACAGTCAGAAATTTGAGGCAGTTCATCAATGGTGGGAGAAGCCCTACTGCTGCAGGCAAAAATTTGATGTAGGTTGCAGGTTCGCGCGCGTTGCCCTCAGGCCTCACGCAGACCTTGGCTCCTCTGGCCACGGGCCCTACCTCCTCCAACTAGCCGCCTATTGTCTGACTTCCTCCCCTTCGCCTGGGGTCCCCTCCCTTTGCTACCATGGCTTCGGGAGCCGGCAATCCCCCTGACCTGGCCTGCTTTCTGAAGCTTCTGGCCTCTACGGGCAAAAAGTCCTTGTCTTCTTCTCAACAAAAATTTGTGAAGAAGCTTGATGAAATTCCGACAGTTGCTCTGCCTTTAGATCTGCCCTGCAATACTACCTTAAACTTATCAGAACGAGCCTTGATCGGTCAGTTCACCGGCCTCTGGCCATCCCCGAAGGCTACCGAGTCCTGGGTTCAGAAAAATTAGAAACCATTGATTAAGGAAGGTGTTAAATCTTTTTTTCTAGGGAAAGGGTACTTTGCCTTCGTCTTTGAGTGCGGTCAAGACCGCGAGCTCATCTTCAGGAATGGGCCCTATTTCATGGATCCACAAGGACTCTACATGAACAAATCGACCCCAAATTTCGATCCATCTCTCGATATCCCCTCCACAATCCCTGTCTGGGTGAGACTCCCTCGTCTACCCTTACACTGCTGGAATACTGAATCTTTGGAAGCGATTGGCTTTAGGGAAATACATTGACAAAGCTGATAGAAAAGATCAATATTCTTGCGCAAGAATCTGCGTCGAAGTAGACTTGGAACATGGTCTCCCGGAAGCAATAAATCTGATAGTAGCAGACTAGTCTCATACACAAGAACTCGATTACGAACAGATTCCATTCAAGTGCAAGTTCTGCCATGAATATGGCCAGTTCGCCCGATCATGCAAAAAGAAACCAGTGGAATCAGATCTGGAACGGAAAAAGGAGCAATGGACAACAATCCAAAAAAACAACAAAACAGGTATGAATTCTCATCCAAAATCTCTAAAAACCCGGAATGCTGATCAGCAACAACAAGATCAACCGACTTCCATCAACAGGAACAGATACAAAGTTTTGGAAAATGTTGAAACTCATGACGTCCCAGAGGATGACGAAGAAGGGGAAATAAGGGAACAACTAGATTCGCAAGAACCTACCCCTAACTCTGAAATTCCAAAGAAAACTTCGTCTCAGAACATCCCCATCCCCAATAGATCAGATCTGATCAAAGAGGCCCCTTCCTACGCTTAAATAACAAAAGTAAGAATCCCTTCCTCTCCCTCCTCCTCAGAAGAAATTGATAAATCCTACAAAAAGCCAGGACGAAAATCTATCAAAGACTTAAGAGAGGAAGAAGCAGAGCGTGAAAAAATCCAAGGATCCCAAGCCACAATTGATATGGTCTTTAACAGAAATACCATAACAAGGACAGCAGGAAAGAAACATGGAGATTTAGCAGGAGGAACTCCCTCCTCCATCTACATCCCTAAATGATGAAGCTAGTCTCTTGGAATTGCCGAGGCTTGGGAAATCCCAGCAAGCTAGAGGCAGTAAAAGACCTTCAAAAAATCGATATGCCAGACGTTCTTTTACTCCAAGAGACCAAACTCGATGATAACATAGTATTAGCCATCGCAAAAGAAAAATGGAAGAAAAATGCAGGCATTGCTGTAAGTGCCAGAGGAGCTTCCGGGGGATTGACAACTTTATGGTCATCCGAGGACTACCAACTCCACAATTCCTTTGCTACCCAGCATTGGATTTATACTGAACTCACTCATCTTCAGAGCAAAAAGCACATTGCTCTCTTCAATCTGTATGTACCTAATCTCCATTCCGAGAAACACGACTGCTGGAACTCACTTGAAGACTTTTTGGAGGCATATGAGCCTCAGAACATCATTCTGGCCGGTGATATGAATATCACTCTTTCTAAGACTGAAAAGAAATGAGGTATGATCGGAAATGATTATTTCAAATCTCAGGTTGAAGCTCTTCTCCAAAAATGGGATCTCATTGACATTAAGCCCAAGAAAGGAAAATATACATGGACGAATAAGCATCTAGGCAAAGGAAACATTATGGCTAGACTGGATAGATTCTTGGTTCACACCAGCTTGCTGTCTGATACTCATATTCTTTCCTCCAACATCCTTGCCAACCTAGCTTCTGATCACAAACCCATTCAACTCCACTTCAAAGTCAGTGAGGATCTCGGCCCCATACCCTTCAGGTTCAGCCCTCAATGGCTCGAACAGGAAACTTTTTGGGACACACTGGAAGAAGCTTGGAAGATCCCTATCTCAGGTTCCCCCTGCTTTGTTTGGGAACAGAAGTTAAAAAATACTAAATCTACCCTTAAAAAATGGGCCAAATCTAAGTGCCCAAAACCCATCTCTCCCAGTAAGAAAGCTGTGGATGTCCTGGAAAATATTCAGTTAGCAATGGAGAATATTCATGTTGAAGCATCCAATCTCTACGATGAAGTCTCTCAACAATCCGTTGTTTATCATGCATTTCGTAGCGAGGAGGAATATTGGAGGCTGAAGTCGAGATGTATGTGGCTCAAAGGAGGTGATAAGAATACAAACTACTTTCACAAGCAATTTAAAATCAGATTGTCGACAAATCACATTGCAGAAATTAAAACTGAGGAAGGTCAGCTGCTAACTGGAAATACGAATATCAAAAATGTTGCATTCTCTCATTTCTCCAAACTCTTCACTCAGGATGGCATTGCTGCAGGTGAAGAGGAGCCAACAATTCTGGAGCATATCCCTTAGAGCATAACGTAGGAAGAAAATATCAACATCTGCAATTCTTTTACCGAGCAAGAGGTATTCAAAACAATTCTATCATTTGAATTAGATAAGGCACCAGGTCCCGATGGTTTCTCCATGCACTTTTATAAAGCATGCTAGAAATATATCAAGAAAGACTTTATGAGAATGATAGCAAACTTTCATACAAAAGCAAAAATGGGTGGAAGCACAAAAAGCTCTTTTTTGTTCCTTTCTCCAAAGGAAACCAACTCCATCTCATTCAGTAGATTTAGACCGATATCTTTGTGTAATTCCTCTTATAAAATTATTGCCAAATTGCTAGCAAATCGTATGAAGCCTATTCTAAACAGAATTATCTTCGACAACCAAGGAGGCTTTTTGGAAGGGAGGCAAATCTTCGACGATGTCATTCTTGTACAGGAAGCAGTCCATTCCAGCAGACAGTGAAAGGAAAAAGGTATGTTAATTAAACTCGACATGGCCAATGCATTTGACCGTGTCAAGCACTCTCTTCTTCTTAAAATAATGACACGCTTCGGCTTCGATGAAACATTCATAAGTTGGATCTCAGCGTGTATAAGCCGACCTTGGATAGCCCCGTTAATCAACGGCCGTCCCACAGAATTTTTTCAAGCAACACGAGGCATTAGACAAGGGTGCCCACTCTCATCATTCCTCTACATCATTCTAGCAGAATCTCTTAGTCGAATTCTGAATCATGAACTGATCACCAACTCCCTTCCTGCCCTTCATTTGACCCATGATTCCCATCCTCTTAATCATACCCTCTTTGCTGACGATTCTCTTTTAATTGGCGGAGCTTCTTCCAATATAGCCCGAAAGTTCAAACGCATTATGAATAGATATTGTATTGCGTCTGGAGGTAAGATTAATTTGCAAAAAAGTGCAGCATACTGCTGGAATTTAAACAATTATGAAGCAGTCAAAATTAGCAGAATACTTGGAATTAAAGTGCACAATCAGTGGGACAATTTTTTATATCTGGGCATTCCAATCACTTTTGGTAATGCAAAAATTAAAAACTGGGAGGATACGATTCTCAAAATCAAAAGCAAAATTAGAAGATGGGGAGGAAACTGGCTTAGCAAATCCAGAAAGTTAATTTTAGTAAATTCGGTTCTCTCTGCTTTAGCCATTTATCAGTTCTCCATTCTCCTTGCCCCAAAAGCAGCAGCTGATCAGATAAGTAAACTCATCAGAGAATTCCTTTGGTCTGATGGGAAAAACAACGAAAATAAAATTCATCTTGTGAAATGGGACATTATTAAGCAGTCAAAATCCTCAGGAGGTCTCCAAATTCGTGATCCTTATAATGCGAATCTGGCAATGGGAGGTAAACTACTTTGGCAAATCCTGCACAATAAAAGTCACCGAGTTAGTCGAGTTCTCAGAACGAAATATCTAAATGGGACCACCTTGAGATGTCTTGACCAAAAGCCAACTTCCAAAGGCTCTACCATCTAGAATCTATGCAAGACAGCCTGGGAATCCTTCTCAAAGGGTCTCTATTGGATCCCAGGAAATGGAAGCAAAATTAACATCTTCAAGGACAAGATTATGGGAAAAGAGGCATTGCAAAATAACCAAGAGCTACAAAATCTTGCAGCATGGCTCGAGCAACAAGGAATTACCTCATTAAAAGACTTCAGTTCCTCGGATAATTATGGCAATTGGCAAAACTGGAATAATACTGCCATCATCCCACAATATGAAATCAATAAACTTACTCTGGCAAACAAGCTGAAAGGAAGTGCCCCTACTCACCTAATGGCAAAAGATGACAGGGGTTGGGGCTCTACAGGATCCTATACCAGCGCTCAAGGTTACAAAGCTCTTCAAAATTCTGATAAAGAAAGAAAGGACGTATGGACAATTGCCTGGCATCCACTAGGCCTTCCTAAAGTTAACTTTTTTACCTGGACCTTAATTCATTGCAGGATCCTTACTGGCGACAACCTCATTAAGAGAGGATTCCATGGGCCATTCTGGTGCTCCTTCTGCCACAACAACTTTGAAACCTTGACCCATCTTTTTTTTGGCTGCCATTCCATCAAGCTTGTATGGAATCTTATAATACAAGATCTTAATATCATTATGCCTCACTTCAACTCCATCTTCCAGCTCTTCAAAGATTGGAAAAGCATCTATTCCCAACCACTTTCCACCAAGAATCCTTGGTACCAAATCTGGATATCCATCCCTAAATATAACTGTTGGAGCATTTGGATTGCAAGAAATAAAGCAATCTTCCAAGATAAGCGCTATACTCCCCTACAAATTTCCGATCAGGCCAAAAGTATACTAATCGAGCTCTCAAATCTCTCAATTACAAGAACGAAGCAAATCTCAGCAACCTTGAATTGAATTGGATATGAATCTCTACTCCTCCCCCATCCAAAACTCCTCAATCGAGAAATTATCCAGAGTGGCAACTAAGATTAACTAAAATAGAATTCCAAAAGTGGAGAAACAATCAGAATATCAAAAGCCTACAATTTGATGGTACATCCAAGAATAATCCTGGTGCAACAGGAGCAGGGGGAATCCTCTGGATAATGGAAGGCACAATCAATATCAAATACAGATGGGGCTTGGGTCAATGCACAAATAATATTGCATAAGATTTAGCATTGATGAAGGGCTGTCAAATTGCCATAGATCAGAAGATAGACAAACTAAATGTTTTCAGAGATTCTCTGATCATTATCAGAGCCCTCAATGATATTACCAACTGCAAAAATCTAGCCCTTAACTGATTCATTCAACGCATACGGGAGATTTCCAGTAAGTTCATACATTTCAGGGCATATCATATCCTAAGAAATTTGAACAATGATGCAGATACAGAAGCAAATACATCCAGCAGGCTTAACCAAGGGATCTTTCAAACTTCCAGATTAGACAGTGAGCTACATGATATACCCTGAGAATGACACTATAATTTAAATAATAGGGCAATCATCCTTCCTTCTATGAGTATGAGTAGTATCATCTTAGCAGAGCATGCTCGCTTTAAGCTTCAGATATTCATCCGGATTTGGAGAGCTATAACAGAATCAATGTCATCATAGCATATCACAGTTTGTGAACTCAGCAATTCACGGGCCTCTGGAGAGGATTACAAACATTTTTATCAATCGTTTCAGCATTCCTTCATTTAGAAAGTGCCAGAAGTTTATCATCAAATTTACCATCGGTTACAGTCCTCTCTCAATCTGAATGGTGCCTGATATAGTTATGCGTAAGGAGCATATCCCAAGTATTCTGATTTAGAATTCAACATTCACAAAGTGAAGCTTTCAAAAACAGACATTAGTCTACTCTTTGAGACAACAACAATTCCATTGCCTTCTCCAAGTTCTTCAATGGATTTTGCAGCCAGTCTTACTTAGTGATTTCCATCGATAGTCAATTATTTCAGTCCTCTCTCAATCTGAATGGTGCCTGATTTAGCTATCTGAATTTTTAAGCGTAAGGAGCATATCCCAAGCATTCTGAATTAGAAATTCAACATTCACAAAGTGAAGCATTCAAAAACATATATTAGACTACTCTTTGAGACAACAACAATTCCATTTCCTTCTACAAGTTCTTCAATGGATTTCGCATCTAGTCTTACTTAGTGAATTCCATCGACAGTCATTTATTTCATTCTTTATTTGTAAATTATTCTCCAATCTGAGATATTCTAAGCTAATAAAAAGCACATAGATATTCATTTAAAAGTTTAGTCAATAATTAGCTTCTATAGCCTATCAACCAGTGCTGATAAAGCTCTAGGTCAAATGACCATAAATTGTACTCTGCCGATTTGGTTAATAACCACGACTTTTTTTTTATAATACTCGTTTTTGTTATAAAAAAAATAATAAGAAGAAATTATTATTTAAGATTTTTGGAATACATTGGGTCCAAGTTTAGAAACGTTTAATGTTTCAGGTGGACACTCCACGCATCGGGGATCAAGTAAAAGCAAAATGATAAAAGAAAAGGAAGGAGCAGGGAGATAAATGTAAACAATCAAAGTTGTGTTGCTCATATTTCTTTAAAATATATTCATCAATTTGAGAAAACACAAAGATCCAGAGCATCATGTGTACAATAAAACTCGAAGTGGGAATGGCGATGGCTAAATACCGATTGTCTTTGCAATTGTAAGAAACCCCGAGCCGTATGGTCAAAGAGTAACCTGTTGAATATCTTGCTATGTTGAGGAAACAACAGTTAAAATCCATCTATGTCAATATCATCGAGTATATTTCGGGTCCAGGACCTCGGTAGGGACAATTTTGAGAACCAATTCTTTGTTGCAAGTGTAAATAACTCTTCATATGATTATAACATTCAAAATGAGAATTGTAAATATTTCTCAAAATCATCTAAAATTCTCAAAGATTTTATATTGTTTATCGAAATTGTGGCAATTTTTCAAAGGGGAAAATAGCCAAATGGAGAATAATAACGCCTAGATATCTTCAGGAAAAACACTAATTAACCAAATTTAAGTCACAAATATCAAATCGGAGTTAGAGGGACAAAAGCTTACGCTTGGACAAATGCTTTGAGAAAATAAGCATCCTGCGCCATGTACTGCTAAAAACACTCCATATTGAGTGTCCCCGCCGCCAAAGAAACCACAAAGGAATTATACTGCGCAAGGGCGATGTATTTCTTGAACTTTGTCCATAGCCTTCTGGCGACTCCTGCTTTGTCAGCGACCCCCATGGCAGAAAAAGAACGCAAATTTAGTCCTTTTACCGGACCAATCGAATTTGCAGAAGGATGGAAACCGTCGGATGAATTCTCACTCACTAAAAAGAGCTTAGACAGCAAAACTCTCGACTTCCGACTTCCAAATATACGTGCTCTGCAGACTAGCGCAGGAGCCCTTAAGAGACCGAATATGAAGCACTGCAAGTTTATTGCAGCAATTTTGCTTCTACCGGGATGTAACTGGAAAAAGAATCTGAAGCACTTCGAGTTTATTGCAACAATTTTGCTTCTATCGGGATGTAACTGGAAAAACAAAAATATATGACGAAAATATGAGCTTAAAAAGTTGATAAAGTATTAAAATCAAGAATCTTATAAGCTTTAGCAATGATCACTCTCGTGTTCTTGGATGTACAGTAACCATTAAATTGTAAACATCGTGCAAGCATGCCTTACCCTTACTAAGTGCTCGTGAAGCTTAGTATACCAGAATCCACAGCTTAGTATCCGATGACCATTGTGCCACATAGTGCTCTGCTTAACAGGTCACGGGTTTGGGTTGTATTCTATGAATCTTGCATACGTCCTGCTACTAGCAATAAGTGGGATACTATTACAAGACTCCTGACCTTGGTCATAGTACCTTACTTAGTTTGGATTACTAAGCTGCACTCGTTCTATTCTTAGCCAGGGTGGCATAACTTATAACCTGCCCATTCCGGAATTATAATACTAAGCTATAACCTTGAGTCCCTGCTACCAATATGTCTTTTGCAAAATGCAAATTCTCCTGCTTAGACTATCACAGACTTTTAAAAAAAAAAAAAAACTTTAGAACTTGCACAAAGGAGCACCTATGATTATGTTACCTGCTTTCGTTGGTTGACCGAAGGCTCTGGGTGTCACTGAGATCACTTGAACAACCATCCTCATATTTGAAAATATTGCAGTGGCCATCAAAACTACCATAATTATTGCCAGACAACCTGTTGGGTTGTCTCTGAGCGAATGGATGATCCATTCCAGGTATAGCCCATCTCTCAACACAGCCATTGAACATTCTATTCTCCTGTCCTAATTTACCACCTTTACTGTTATGTTTCCTATTAAAAGCATTGTGGGTACCTTTGAATTCAATCTTCTGAGTCTCCGACAGGAACTTCATATTATGAAAAACTTGTATCAACTGCTTAACTCTACTCCTTGCTGTAGTCCCTCAAGCTCGGGATCCCAAGTCTCTGAATCAATGCATACATAACAGACTTTTCTGGGCTCTACTAACAACATATTTGTGAGAGGAATTCAACAATTGGGTTCTGTTATTTCAAATATGCAAAATCTAAAGCACTAATTCAACGATTGGGTTACTTTTTCTCTGCACTCAGCTATCCACGGGAATTCAGCAAATGAGTTATGTTATATTTCTAGCTGGAATTTTATCTACAATTCGAATCGACTATAATTTAGCTTCCTCTAAAGTCAAGAAATCCAGAAGGACAAGGAATTCAACTTGTGGGTTGCAATTTCTTACCAAAAGTATCGTCTGGGAGTTCTTCGAATTCAAATTTTCTCCAAAGTGAACGAGAAGTGAGAACAGTTCTGCCAAACTTCCGCTAGATTTGTCAAGAGGAAGAAGCCCAAATGGACGAGAAAGATTCAGTTGGGGTTCATTTGGCTGGGGGTAATAATGGAAACGAGGACGAAGGTGGAGGGGATTTGGATTTCAGGGCCATGGGAAATACAAACTACAACGGCCAAAGTCCTGCAGGTGGTGGTGTTGGACACTCTCTTGCTAAGTGGTTCCTGTACAGGAAATGGTTTCACAATTAAAACAACCCAAATCCTCTTCTCTCGGTAGAAATATTCCAAAAAAAGGCTCTACCCTAAACAATATCCTTTGCAACATAGGCAAAACCAAAACTTTTAACAGTTTACCTGGGGGATCGGTTCCTGGCATAATTTCTTGAAAAATAGCGTGTTTAACAGGTGAAAGTGAAATAGTACACCATTGACAAAAATCATAGATTTCAGTCCAGATGTTAGTCATGCAATGAAGTAAGAGGTGTTTCTTTTGTAGATGGACAGGTGAAAATTATTTTTACATTATAGTAGCAAAGGTATGATGGTATTTTAGTTTATTTTCATATTTATTTTAATAGCGTCCAATGATAAAATTAGTCAATTCAAGACTTCTAATCCAATCATATTCCAAGAAATTTTAATAAAAAATTAAAAATAAATAAGAAAAATATTTGAACTTTAGTGTACATTACATATATTCAATGTACTCCTATGAATTAATATGAAAACATGGAACATATAGTCTCTGCCTACAGCAGGGACTAAAAAAATTGATGTTCGTTTATAAAATGAAAAAATTAAAACTTAAACGGGGATCTATCAACTAAGAGAAAGATCAATTTTTTTGAATTTAAATTAAAAAAAATACACCTCAAGCAATTGGATCCCTCTCGGTGCTTGATAGATCTATATTTAAGATGGATATATGCTGGTAATAACTATATGACACATTGAATTCTCATAAAAAAAAAACACGATGAACATAATGATTAAGCCAAACACACAGATAATGACAAAGAAGGTTTATCTTGGAAACCTTTAAATAGGCCTTTTCATAAGCAATATAATGGACCACCAAATATCATGGACCCAAAAAACCATGACCTAGTCAAGTTTACCTAACAAGGGGAGATAATGAGACCATGGCAAAAATCAAAATTTCCATTTTTTTTCAACAAGAAAAAACCCATACTTTTGTTATTCAAAAATTGAATCCAAAAGTACATATCCTTATTCGTTCATCATTGTTATTGATGAATCTATTTCCATCAAAATAACATATACATTCCTCAAACAAGTGGTGACCAAGTTCCACACCACAACAAAAAAAATACCATGACCTATAAGAGACAATTGTCAACCCAATACATTCCCAAAAAGATAAACTAGGGAAACTACATCAGAAAAATATTAACAGAGCCATTGTTTGACACTGATGTTTGACATTGAAGATTCTTCATATTCTTCCGACCATATGATGCCCTCCTCCTCAATAAGGACCTCTTTTGAAAGAAGATATGCTTCCACACACACACACACACACATATATTACATAGTAATATGTTATCTATTACTATTATTAATCAATATATGTCTGTGTGTGTGTGTGCCCGCTTGGGATATAGATATTAATGACGTGTAAAAATAAAAATGCACTTCAAAATGACGGATGAAATTAAAATTGACACTTCATTAATGACATTTAATTTTATGAAGTGGCAGTATTTTGACGTGTAAAATGGCAAATGACGGTTATTTATGCATCAAATTTCAACCCTAGTTGTGGGGTTTGTGGTTGACTGAAAGGAATCCCACGTTCAATTCCCTACGTAAGGGTTTATGCCCTTCAACACTTTGTACAACCCCATTAATAGATCTACTCTCATTGGTAACCCTCTCCAAGGCTTTACTACTTCATTGTAGGTTTACATTATAGTTATTATTATACTTTGTTATTATTATTATGGATCATTCTAAGGTTAGGAAAGAATTCATGGACCTATACTAAAGTCCTATACCTTGCTAGGTATGTTTTTATGGATTTTTTGATGAAGAATCATGTTCTGTTTACCATACTCTTTGCAAAAGAAAGGAGGTCATTCTCGGTCAGAAAGAAAGCACCTGGCGCTTAAAGAGCCAGGACTTGTGGCTGGCTAAGGGAGACAGTAACACTGAGTTTTTTCAGAGTTACGCCAACATGCGGTGCAACAAGAATTCTATCTGGGAGCTAAAAGGGGAGGACGGCCATTATAGTTCGGAGCAAAGTTTCATACAGGATTCTGTGGAGCTTTTTTTTAGGGCAGCCTACAAACAAGAACCTGTAAATAACCTGGTCGATCAGCTAAACATCATCAACCTCTTTCCTCACTTTGTCAACAATGAAGAGAGTATGGGGATGGATGCGCCAATTACTATGGAAGAGGTTAGAAGAGCCTAAGCTCGCTTGTCAAGGAGAAAAGTCCAGGCCTTGACGGCTGGACGGTTGAATTTTTTACTCACTTCTTCAATTTCATGGGTGAGGACATCTTGAGGGCGGTGGAGGAATCCAGGAGTAAAGCGGTGGTTCCTAAGAAGCTAAATAGCACATATACTGCTTTGATTCCTAAATCTGACAGGCCGGAGGGTTTCACGGACTATCGGCCCATTTCCCTGTGTAACACCTTGTACGAGTTGGTTTAAAAAATTATAGCCTGCCATATTAAACCCTTCTTAGCGAAGTTCATTTTGTTGGAACAATTTGGGTTCTTGTTTAATAGGAAGATCCTCGATGCCATCGGCGTTTCCCAAGAGTGCATGCATTCGGTCAAGACCAAGAATATTAGTGCTTTCATTTTCAAGGTGGACCTGGTGAAAGCCTACGATAGGCTGGACTGGTCTTACATTCGGCTTATTCTTTTGCAGATAGGGTTCCCCCTTAATATGGTCCAGTGGATCATGGCATGTATCTCTACTACCTCGTACAAGGTGCTGGTTAATGGCGAGCCCACAAGTTTGTTCTCATGCAGCAGGGGCATCCGACAGGGATGCCCCCTTTCACCTTTGCTCTTCATTCTTGCAATTGATGGGCTCAGCAGGCTGATCCATGAAGCCAAGGAAGGCAGTCGCTTAAAAGGGGTAAGAGTCTCACAGGTTATGTCCATTACTCACTTACTATTCGTTGATGACATTTTGATCTTCAGGGCAGCTATTGTGAGTGAATGGTCCACTTTTAAGGATATTTTTGCATCATTATGTTTGGCCTCTGGAATGTCAATCAATCAGGAGAAATATTCATTCTTTTTCAACAAGGTGGAAGTGTCAATCATCAACGATTTAAAGGAGATTTACCCTTACACCTTCTTGTCGTTGGACTCGGGGCTAAAGTATCTTGGTTACTATCTAAAACCGAATTGTTATGGACCAACAGACTGGGGTTGGTTACTTCATAAAATCGACAGGAGGATAAATGGCTGGGCTGCTCGTTGGTTTTCAATTGGGGGGAGGCTCACTCTCGCTTAGTCTGTTTTACAAGGCATGCCTATCTACTGGTTTGGTTTACATAGAATCCTGGCCTCGATCATTAAAGGCATTCAAAGTAGATTGTTTCGGTTTATTTGGTCTGGTAAACCATCAATCAGGAAGTGGCACCTGTCTTCCTGGCATAACTTGTGTTGGCCTAAGGATCGTGGAGGCTGGGGGCTTCGAAATATGGGATGGTTCAACACGGCGATGCTCACGAAATCTCTTTGGAGGGATCTGACGGATGATGGTTTGTGGAGTAGGGTCATTTGGGTTAAATATCTGAAAAACTTATGACTCCACCCAATGGTTGAGAAATTATCATTCAAGCACCTTTAGGGCCTCCACGATATGGAATAGTATCAGCAACACTCTATGCTTTATCAGACCGTGGCTTAAATGGAAAGTTGGAAATGGCTCTGATATTTTTGTTGGAGTGGACCCTTTCATAGGGGATGAAGGGGGTTATAGATTAGATGCAGAGTTTATCATAGAGCTTTATGATAGGAGATTGGTGGTCCTGTCACAATTTTACAAAGGTGACAGTGAAGTTCCCAATGATCGGTGGTTGTCGGCGGATGACCTGAACCTCCCGCTCAGGTGGCACACAGATTGGGAGTCTTATGTTTCCCGGTTAGCCTTTGCTGGGATCGATATTCATGGTAAGACCGATTGTCTGATTTGGGATGGTCTAGGATCCAAGGGGGTTATGTCAGTTTCGAATGTTTACAACATGGTGGGTGCGTTTGAGCAGAACCCTCCGATCTTGAGCTGGTGGCACCATAGGATTTGGAGGTGGAAAATCCCACTCAAACACAAGTGTTTCTTATGGCTGTGCTTCCAGGAAAAAATCCTGACATGGGCTAATATTCGGAAAAGGGGCATCTACGGACCAGGTATGTGCATCTTATGCAGAGATGCGGATGAGGACCATCAACATTTAATTTATCAGTGTATCTACGTTCGTAAGGTTTGGCAGGTCATCATAGGATGGACCTATGGTTCTGATTTCTGGTTGGGCACAAACCTATTGGAATGCCTGAACACCTGTTTTGGCCGTATGGGGAATCATAACACACTTCCTCTGTTTCTTATCACCGGGGTCTGGTTTGCACGCAACATTGGTATCTTTGAAGGCCCGCTGCCCTCGGCCGAGGCAACAGCTAATAAAATTTTATATCATTGGAATGACAATTATGAACAGCCTGGCAAGGTCAAGCCCCATCGAGTCACTCATCCAGTGCTTGAGGAGGGGAGAATTTACGGGTTTTTCGACGGTGCCTCTCAGAAAGGAATTTGTGGAGCAAGTGTCTTGTTTCATATCCGGAGGAGTCATTGCATTAAGATTCTAGTTGGTCTCGGTGGAGGTAGTAGTTTGAGATCTGAATTGCTGGCGTTGAGATGCTTGCTTTGGTTTGCCCACAGGAGGGGATACAATTCGATCTATCTTTTTGGGGATTCACTGGTGATCGTTAAATGGTTTAATGGTAAGAACATCATCAATGAAATACTTCTGGAGCCCTAGATGGAGGAGGTTTGTTGCATCACCGAATGCTTTGACATGATCACTTGCCAGCATATATTTAGAGAAGCAAACTGTGACGCTGACCTCCTCTCTAAATAGGCGTTGGGACCTTTTGATGGGCTGCTGCGATACTGCGAGATGAACGATGGGGCAGTGGTGGATCAAGGGTCCTTGACGACCTTCTGAATGACAAAGCGAGCTCAGACGCTCCTTCATTCTTAATGCCTTTAGATACAACACTCTGAGCCAAATGTAGTGTTTTCGAAGGACTCATCATTTAGAATTATCAGTATTCAGCTCCGTGCACTTCCAGTTTGGTATACGATGTTTTGTTTATACTGTTTTTGTAAAGACTCATCGCTGTTTGCAAATGGGTATGCCTCTGCATAGTTGAATTATGTTTTCTTCAGCACTCTTGGTTGTAACCTGGACTATTAATTCTATTAATACTAAGGCTACACATTTTTCTTTCTGGAAAAAAAATGTTTTATGGATTTTAATAATGAACATGGGCTACATATTAAAGAATTCGCATAACTTTTTTGGGCAAGTTTGAATGGGTATTTTAAAAGGTATATGCAATACCTTTCCCTTATCCCACATTTCGAGCTGTGATATATTAATATTAAAGTTATGATGAAGGGGTGGCATTTCGTGTCAACAACCCACTTATTTGGTGAACGCAACAAGTTTTGAATTTAATGTTGATGAGAATGTTTGGCAGCACGATCATTGTAATCGTTGGCTCATTCTTCAATACAAAATTCTCTTTTAAACTGTGTCTGCGTGGATGATGATGTGTAACCTAGACTGTGTTTGATTGGAATTTAACGTTGCAAATTTAGAAAAGGTGGTGGATGTGCTAAAAAGCACTGCCTCCATTAATTAATGAACCAACTTACTACATTAAACGAAGTTTTTTTTGGGCATTTCACCAAGTGAGTTGAAGTTTTAAGTTGTCATTTTTACTTTGCAATGTTTGAGGAAACGCTGGAGAACGCCTTATTGCTCGTAATTGCCTTTAAGATTGGTGCTAGGGTTAAGAGTTTGAGAGGTATGACATCAAAAACTCCTTTATCAAATTAAAATGCTTGTAAATGTTTAATTTGTGGCTCGTTTTTACAATGTGTATGCATGCTTGTTTTCCCTCCTTTATTTCCCCACATGAATGCTTTATTATTGTAAAAAATACTATGATTTTATGGTAGTTTGACTGAATTCGAATCTTGGGTTGAAAGAATGTCTTCTTAGAGCAGTTTTGTGTTACTATATTTTGTCTATTGGAAATAAAAACATTATTGGCCCTAAGCTTGGTGATATAAGTAGGTTTTGTTTGTTTGGCCTTTAGTATTATTTCAAACTTAACACAGTTTAAAGAATACAAAATGAATGATTCAGGATTGTAGTCAAGTTTGGGTTCAAAGTGTCACGTATTATGATAGTTAACATCTCTCAAAAGTTTATTGGCCTATCTTTTCTGCCTATGTGTATGTTTGATGAAAAATATTAACGAAAAAGACTTGTCAAACTAGGGTTTCAAGTTGTGCTTGGTGACCTATAGTCTTTTGAAAGACTTTGTTCCTTTCCTCAACAACTTTTGAGATAAGTGGTATCCCTTTCATTTGTTATGGACGTTTTCTAGGATGGAGTGGTTTAGAAGGAAATTGGTCTTAAAGTTACACTCATGCCATTATGGGTTCGTTGCTTGTTGAATTCTGGAAATAATTTTAGGTTTCCAACTTACAAATCAATCTTTCTGTGCATTGTCTACAAGACATCCTGCAGATCTGATGTGTAGGATATATAGTGGTATGTGAATAGTCGACTTAGCTTTTATACAGAGCATAAGTGATTGTCTTGAAGCTTCTTCATGTTGTGCATTTGTTTATTGGGACTGCTTTGAATTGTAATTTCAAATGTTGAAGAATAAAACAACCTTGATTAATTAATAGATTTTGATATGGACTTATGTCAGTAAGACAATAAAATGTGTTGATTCCTTGATTTACAGCCTTGCCAGGGTTTGGGTTATGAACACCCTTTGCCAAAATCAATTCTACGATTTTTCAAGAAGTTGGGAAGCTAGAGGAATTATCCAAAAAAAAGGAAACCCTAATCTTTTAAAGGGAAAGAATTTGAGGCCATGATCTTAGGATTTCAATTTTGAGCCAATTTTATTATATCTACGAAAGTGATAAAGAGTTCAGGATTTAGATTGATTGACTGTGAAATTTTTAAAGGTTATCTCATCATTAATTTGTGCACGACCATGATAAATTTTTGGCAACAATAAGATCAAAAGAGAGTTTTAAAAGAAAATTAAGCTTCAGTAACACATTTGGAAATGAAGTTGAGGTTTGAAGTTTGAAAATGATGTTGCTAAATAAGAATTTGATCCTACAGGCTTATTTCTTACATAAATTTAAAGTTTGTTGAAGGAGGAAGAGTTGACTATTATCCTGAACCGAAGAAATACAAGGCCTACGACTGGAATG
This sequence comes from Larix kaempferi, assembly GCA_027924585.1. Lineage (NCBI taxonomy): Eukaryota > Viridiplantae > Streptophyta > Pinopsida > Pinales > Pinaceae > Larix > Larix kaempferi. The sequence continues at coordinate 13,518,739 of BSBM01000089.1, read as the reverse complement.
AAGCAATTGAAACAGTTTATAAAAGTTGGAAAGAGAAATTATTTGTAAATATAGAATTCTGTTGTAATTGTTTTACTCTAAGTTTTGAATAGTCAAGTCAGAATTCGAGCATCATGTCTTTACAAAAAATTTGGTCCAAATTGAAATAATTTAAACCAAAATACTTATGATTCCATTCATAACCCCTTTAAAAGTTGTAATAAAAGGTTTGAAGTTTTTAGTCATCAGTCTTGACAATAAAATGGAATCAAAAGTCATTTTAAATTTGATAAGCAATCATAGCCTAAAAAAAACTATGTGATAACAAGAAAGTCAAAAGAAGAATAGGTCAGTTGTAGCATAGATCTTGAAGCATATCAGATAACACATGGATTTGAGCTAAGTTGATGATATTTGAGTGTTTGATTGAGAATAAGATTTTTTTCATACATGCAAATCTATCCATAGAATGTTTTTTACATTATGAATAGATGAAAGCAAAATACAACTGACTGTAATATTGAACTGAAGATGTATACATGATGGAAAGAAAAGAAATGGCACTATATGATCAGCTTATTTGAAGGGTGTTTGTTATCAAATTGTTACTTTTTATGTAAAATAGAAAGCTCACTATTTCCTCTCTTCTTTCATTTTGCATAACTATTATATTCATCCTCCCTTTCATTTTCCTATTATATATTCCTTTCCCCTTGCTCTTAAGTGAAAGAAAATGAAGCATTCCCCCTTTTTTTTCCATTTTTCCTTTAAAATTTAACAGTGTGTCTATATGCATGTTTAAAAGAGCCACTAATGAACTGTTGTTTACAAGTTATTTGATATGGGAAGTTGTTGTTTAAGACAATACTAATCCTTCTCTTAACTTTTAGATGAGCTTTTTCAGTAGAGGTGATGGTAGAGGAAATAGAGGGAACAAAGGAAATTGGAATAGAGGACAGCCTAATGATTGGAATATGGGTGGAAAAAGAAACAAAATATTAAGGTTCTCAATTCATTTTGATGCTGATACAAATGAATTTCAACATATTCTTCAAACAAGTTTACTTAATTTTGGAATATATGTTCAACAGCCTGCAACTCAACCCATTATTAGGCCTCCTCCTGCTCCTTCTTAGCCAAGCATACTAGGTTTCCTAGTCCCTCCACATGTTTTTATGCAAACAGAACTTGTGAATGATGGATGGAATCAAATAGTTCCTAATCAACCTTATGGCATAAGAGGTTGACCTATCCCATCTTTTCCATTTCCACCACCTCCTCCTTTGAATCAAAATCAGGAACAACCAGTTCTAACTAATGCTTCCCATGTACTAGTCATACCAAGAATAGAATCACCTAAAGCTGCCAACAATCCATCATTGGATACAAAAGGGAAAATACCACCTAAGTCTCCTAGTCCAGCCTCATTAGAAAGCTCCTCTCATTCTATTACTTCCCACCCTGTACACTCATTAAAGAGAGTCATTCTAGCAGATGTTCAATCAAAGAATAAAGGAGTGCAATCAATCAGAAAGGATGAGAAGCCATCAAATGAAATGAATACAAAAGAATAGAAAGGAAGACCAAGTCCTTCTCATTCAACTTATTTTACATGATGGCTCCTCATTGCTTATTTTAAGTTTTGTGCATTTTGTCAGTTTATTTGGAGGCACTGTTTTGGACATGACTTTTGACTTGGACAGATTTTATATATATATGGATTTCTACAGGCATATACTATTTATGTTTTGACAAAATACATTAAGGCTCTAAGATATTTTGGATATTTTATATATGATCTTATTCGGTCCTTTTGAAGAAATATGGAATCAAAGTTGATAAATGACGATATTGTTATTACTCATTTATTTTATTATGTGGAGAAAGAAGGAGGTAAGTGAATAGTTAAATGGTTTAAAAAGGGGTCCCACCTATTTTTAAGTGCTCTTATTTATTCTTATTATAATAATTATTATTATTTTCTTTCTTGCCTTATTATTACTTATCCCTAACAGAAAGGTAGTTGAGAACTACCCTAACTTCCAAGCCAAGGAATAAAAGGGGAGGTACAAGGAGTTCACGAGGCATTGAGAGAAAAGGGAGTGAACATTCTGATAAAAAGGTAGCTCTTGATTCTTCTTGAGAATTTATCATCCTATATTTATCTCCGAGTTCCAACTAAGAAGCTGAAGATTATCTTGTGGATAGCAAAAGAGCACTAAAGGTGGCCAAGAAGGACCCTATGCAGAGTTATTTTTCATACCAAAAGGTAGTAATACTTTTGATAGTCTATTCATTTCTTTAACACTTGAATTAATCTTTCAAGTACTAATAGGAATTGAATTTTGCAGAGTCAAGAAGTGGCATCCAAGAGTCTAATTGATCCAACTTTCGACTGTGTATTTGTCTTCTTTGTTACCATATTTCTTTGTGTGAGAATTGATAGTCACCCAAGAACTCTAAGAGTTCCTTTGGTCCTCACTTTCGCATAAGTGAGAAAAGAGGGTATTTTAGATTTGTAAATCAGAGTTATTATCAATAAAATCAATTGATTTATTTCTCAAATCAGAATCATGAAATGTCTGATTTTTATTATATTTCTTGATTTTCATCGTTTCTTAGGAGAAACATAGCATGTCGTAATACAACAAAATTGTTCATGGATAATTCTACAGGAATTATGGTAATCACACTCTATAAATCCGGTAGTCGTTGAATTACAGGAATTTCTGGTAATCATTGTTTGCACATCTAGTAGTTGCTAATTACAGAAACTTAGGGTTCCAATAGTTACTGTTTACAACCAAATGCTTTTGCAACTGCATGGAAGGCATCTATTCCATACTTATTTCACTTAGTGATCAATGATCATTAGCTATTGACATCAATGACAATTGATCCATTGAACAAACTCCTCCTTTGTCATTGATGGCAACCCGTCATACTTTTTAAAGGATTTTTGCATTGATGCTCCCCCTATGTGTGTACACTCCCTATCTACAGGGCTGTGTATTTCCTTGTATCAGCTTCTCGATCCTCCCTCTATTTGCATAGTTGTGTATTTCCCTTGTCTCAGCTTCTCGTTTATCCCCCTATTTTTTCTTTCTCCCCCTTTGACATCGATAACAAAGGAGTGCTTCCCCTGAGCTAGCACATCTATTTGGAGATAGGAGTTACCTCAAAATTATGTCTGAGATACTCAAATGTATCTCTGGGAAGGGGTTTGGTAAATATATATGCAATTTTTTCCTTAGTAGCAACATACTCCAATTTAACAGTTTCTTATGTAACTTGCTCCCTTAGGAAATGACACTTGATATATGATACTTTTATTTTACTTCATTTAGAATGTACACATTGTTAGGACTTTTGCTTGTTGTTGCCATGAATCTTCTTGAGCCTTCCTTTCTTATCTCACATTTTGGGGAGTTGAAGGTGAGAGTGTGTCCTTTGTCACACATTTGGCTTACACTATGAATATTGTGCTTCAAATCCTCAACAAGTAAAACATTTTATGCTTTAGGTCTCTCATCTCCAAGATTGATTATACCTTTTCCAACTATCTTAGCAGAGGCATTATCTCCAAAAGTAACACTACCTCCCCTTTCTTTCTTTAAACCAATAAATTTGTTTTGATCACCGGTCATATGCTTTGAACATCCACTATCAATATACCATTTTCTTCCTTTGTTTTGAGCATACAAGACTAATTCACATTCTTCCTTATTTTGGTCTTCTTGTTTTCTTTTCCACAACTTAGTGGTTCTTTCTTAAGAATATTTTCTTCCATAAGAGACTTCAAGAAGCTTATGCAGTCACTAGCTTTGTGTCCAAGATTGTTGCACTTATAACACACAATGTTGTAATCAAGCAATGGATCAAAAGAATTGTAGTTTATATCCCCATAAAAATTTCTAGTTTTGTTGTTCACATGATTGTCCTTTGGAGCATTATAGACACTTCTATTTCCCATGTGATCATATCTTTCATAAGATCTACAATTTATTGCTTTATGACCAAAATGATTGCAAGAAAAACAATAACCAAGAAGGATATGTTGATACCTTATTGGAAATGGTCTTCTTGATGTCATGATATTTCTAAGCTCATACATTCCGTGGATGGATGCATGCTTCTGTTGGTAATTATTTGTTTTCATGCTATGTTCTTCATTCTTGGTGGAGTCTTTAAGAGCAGTTGCGTAACTCTTTGTCTCTTCTTCACTTTTTTGTATTATGTAACTTGAGGTTTCATTAGAAGTCTTTTGATTATGATTATAGATAAGTCCAATCTTATTGCTCGACAATATTTGGATATTGAGAATATGTTCTAGAATTTTTGAGTTGCCTCTAATGTCATCCATCTCTCATTCTAAACCCTAACCGCACATATCTCTCATCCACCATTCACAATTTCACCTCTTCCCGATACATTCACCTCATTCCTTCTGCTTTGAATCAAATGCACCATAAAAATGCAAGAAAGAGAGAGAGAGAGAGTTGGAGAAAAAAGATTCCATTAAGATGAACCATTACATGCAATGAGGCCAATTTTGGAACCTCTCCTTCCCGATCTAATATCTCTTCCTATTTCCTTTTTATAAGGTGTCTTGTTGACCATGTCAACTTTGAATAACTAACTCCATTAATTACATGTATATCATGTTCCCTTTTACATTTAATAACAATATGGCTTTATGACTTTCACATCCGAACTTAGACTATAAGCCCCCCTAAGAATCAGATCAATTTCAGTACTCTTTCAGAACTTTAACTGACCAATGGTTTTCTCCAGTTCCTTCCTTAAGAATATAACTTCTGCTTCAAGCTTTTCACAGATTTCTTTCATTTCATTAAGCTAACTTGTCATTACTTCTTCAATATTTTTTTCTTTTTGTAGTTTAATTTCCAAATTAAAGATGATCTTTTATGATTCCTCGACACTAAGTGATATCTTTGCTTTTGATTTTTGGTATTTATTTTCAAATTATTTCACCTTTTTCTTTAAATGATAGTTTCTTCTTTATAAGCCTCTCTATTTCATTTAATGCACAAATGAGTTCTCCTTCAAGGTCTACTTCCCTCTCATTTTTGAATTTTCATCATTTTCAAGGTTTATGTTTTCATTATCAATGATATCATTCTATGTCTCTAGGTCCATGAAGAGAACTTCCATTTCACCATTATCACTTTCATTTGATGAGCTATTGTCCTCTTTGGAGTAGAGACTTTTCTTTTGCTTATGAAAATATTTATTCCTTTGATGTTTTCCTCTTTTTCTTTCTTTGAAGCTATGGTCTTCTTCATCACTATTGTCTATATTTTTATTATGAGTACAATTAGCAGCAAAGTTCCCTACATCACCACAATTGAAAACATTTAAAAGGAATCTTACCTTTGTATTTTTCAGTTCCTTTCTTGAGATTCCTTACGAATTTGGCTTCTTCTGCATTAGTCATCATTTGGGTTGTCACTTGATTTGTCTTCCCTTTTTTATGGTATTCTTTGAAGCTTTGAAGGTCGCTTCCCTTCTTGATGGTTTTTATTTTTTTGTTCGCGTTTCATATGCTGTGTGGACCTCATGAAACTCATCCATTGTTAGTTTGTCCATCTCCCTTAATTCCTCTAGGGAAGAAACCTTAGCATCAAATCTCAAGTGAAGTGATCTCAGCACCTTTTGTACAATCACAAATTCTTCAATCTGCTCACCTAATCCTATGATAGTGCTGACAACTTCATCTACTCTAAGACAATAAGCTACAATGTCTTCTTCTTATTTCATCTTCAAACTTTCAAATTGTCCTCTATGTGTTTGAAGCTTGGCCTACTTGACTTCTTCATCTCCCTCATAAATTTTCCAAAGTTTATCCCGAATTTCTTTTTTTGAGATACACTATATTACTTTGACAAGCTCTTTTTCTAATAAACGACTCAAAATAACGTTTATAGCTCTTGTATTGTTATTATATGGCTTCTTCCCATTAGTATCAGTCGATGGAGTTGTAGAGGTTGTGTAACCATAAACAACAGAGTGTCAAACATCCAATCCAAATTTCATTAGATAGGTATGCATTATGCTCCAGAAGGCATAGTTATTTCCATTAAAATTAGGATCTTTAGAATATCCTTCCAGTCAATCCATGTGTGCTCAAAAGATCCACCTTTTAGTGGCGAAACTGTCTCAAAAGGAACCTACTCCGATACTAATTGTTGAACTCGTAGTGATGTTGAGAGGGGGGGTGAATTAGTATCACACAAAATTTTTGTCACCTTATCAAATTGTATAACTAACAATTATAGCAGTACACAAAACACAAGTCTTAAAGTGGAAACCATTATTGGGAAAAATCACAAAGATTCAATTCTTCTAGATTTAATGTGAACACCAATTTACAAATTACAACTATTTGCAAGCTTCAACTTGCGGGAGACACCAATATCCAATATAAGAGAATTTGCAAACATCAATATGTGAGAGACACCAATCCCCCAAATTTTTATGGGAACCCATCTATAGGATAAAATAATCCCATGTAGTTTACAAGCACCAACCTATAGGAGACACCAATCCCCTATAATTTACAATTTATGAGTTCTACTATGCTTGTGTATCTTCTGACTTCTGACTTCTAACTTCTTCCTTTAAATATGCTCATACTTGTCACGTCCCCGGTCCCCTCGATGCTATTTAGAGGTGATGGGGGAACAACTTGCTATTTTTTTCCAAATAATCCAACTATGCACTTTTACACAGCTTCAACGATCTCAGTTCACAATCCGCAATTCCGCAAGCAACAATCTACAAGCTGCAAGTCGGAAGTTGGAACACCAATTTCACAGCGTCGATGAAACTCCTCTTTGACTTCCACAGTTCCGCAATCCACGATGCGGGACTCGGAAATTCGGAACGCCAAATACACAACATCAACGAAACTCCTCTCCGACTTCCACAGTTCCGCAATATGCGATGCGAGACTCAGAAAGTATGAATGCCAAATACACGACGTCGAAGAAATATCTCGCTGAATTCTGTAGTCCACAATCCGCGATGTGGGAATTGGAAATTCGGAACGCCAATTACACGACGTCGAAGAAACACGCTCTGACTTCCGCAATCCTCAATCTGGCTTGCGAGAGTCGAAAAATCGGGACACTAAAATCATAGCTACGCGAAAATTACTCCTCCGACTTCCGCACTCTGTAATCTGGATTGTGGGAGTCAGAAGTCAAAATTCCTAATCCACAAATACAGAGAAAATACTCCTCTGACTTCTACACTCTACAATCCATCTTGCGGGAGTCGGAATTCGGAATTCCCAATTCACAACTCTGGAGAAAATACTCCTCCGACTTCCGCACTCCGCAATGCGGCTTGCGGGAGTTGGAAGTCAGAATTCCCAATTCACAACTCTGAAGAAAATACTCCTCCGACTTTCGCACTCTGCAATCTGCTTGCGGGATTCATAAGTCAGAATTCCAGAGCACCACGACGAGAATTCAAGCCTCCGGTTTCCGCGATCTGCAATCCGCGCTGCGGGTTCAGAAGGTCGGAAGTAGGCCAAATACCCCTTTTATAGCCAACTTCTCAGGTCGATACCTTCTTCATCCTAAGTCCATTTTGGGAAAACCTGATACCGTTGGAAATCTCTCGGCGAGCCCTATGCAATTGCATGATCCTATTCCACATCCGATGACTCTGATCATGTCCTTCTTCCAACCCTAAATGTGCCCCCAAACTTCATCCATGCCTCTTTCCCACCTTGTAAAGAGCTCTACTCCACTCTGTCAAGGCCCCTCTCTTCATCAATACAGACCCTCAGAGGGAACATGAACACAATAGGGGTATCTATCTCTTCCCCAAATCCCTGACTGAACCTCTTGCACATTCAAGACCTCAACAAAACTTGTCCCTATTCATCAATGAAAAAATCTACATATAAATAAAACACATGGATGTACAGTGCATACTCAAATAAACACAGCTGAATTAAACCACATTAACACACACTCAGAATTCATTTACCAGCATTTAACATAGGCATAATAACATAAGGTACAAGTATTCAGTTCCATTAATCGGCTGGATCAATCCATGCACTTTGACATCAACAAACAACCATTCATGTATATAAAATTGCAATAATTAGAGGCAACGAGAAACACTTATCTTTAATCGAAACCACCAAGCAACTAGATATGGACTGCAATGTTCCAACCCAACCATAGGTCTCTTCCCATCCTATATTCTTTCAGCACTCAAAGACCACCCCCGAGCTGGGGCTATGTATCCACTAAGGAGGAAATACCCAGGTTTACTCACAACCTTGGTTTCACACCAACAGTCATGCTAAGCCAACACACAGTTGGGTTTATCAAGCATGCCAAGAGACAAGGGAGGAGGAAGCTAAGCTAGTGAGCTCAACCATAGAGCTACAAACATATCCAACTCACTCAAACAGTCTTCATCGAGTTTATCAGACGGTTCCAACCTCTGCTCTCTCATCCGCTCTATCATCCACGCTTGGATCTCCTTAGGGTTACGACCGAAAGGATCTGTCCAGCGACTGGGTTTTAGGCTATCAAATATGGGTTTCTCTATGGTTTCCTGGACATCCAACACTCTCCAAATCGCACCAAGGTTCGGGTCTATGGATCCCCCAACGGATTTCACTTCCCATGCAGATTTCTGAGCGATCTTCGCTTTGCAAATCGTGATTTCCGGTTCTCTTCCCTGCTAGGTCCGTGTCTCCTCTCCCCATTGAAGCTTGAATGATTCACATGGCATGGGGATGAGTGAAAACATCCCCCCATGAGGTGGAGTGACTTATGGGTGAAGCAAACCAAGCCCATACCCTGCCTTACGGATTTCAGGGCTGCCCATACTCCATCAACCTCATGAACAATTTTCTGTAGTCATCCTTACACAAAATTAAATGACAGCCAGGACAGTCAAAGGTGGGTTGTCAATGTGACATATGGAATCCTATGGTTCAATCCCACAACCCCCTCCTCTATCCCTAGTGGATACACATAGCCCCCTCATTTAGTTGCATCCATAGCCAGCCCCTTGGTATTTTTATTACATGATATTTACATAATTTTACAATTTTCCCATTGCTTAATAGCACATGGATAGAACAATATAAAATACCATCCCTTCAAGGCTGAGCATTCACTAGCGGGGCCTTGGCCTTGAGCTCCATGCTAGGAATCATACATCACATATGCACAATGTTGACATAAAATCCAATATATACTAAGGGTCAAAATGGGGACATTACATTTCCCTCCCCCTTAGAATAATATCGTCCTCAGTGTTCCAATACTTAGGAATACATACACAATTTACACATGTCCAAAATTCACAAAATGTGGCAAGTCTGTCCTGCATTTCATCTTTTACTTTGAGCTTCTAGGACCAAGTGTTTTGGTTTCCACAGGTTGTTCCTGCTGGATTTGACCTTCCAGCTCTACAACAATCCCTTCATTTTCTTTACCTTCCAGCTGATCCACAAGTCTAGAAACTTTATGGCTACAATTCTTCTTACTGTTCTTTGTTAGGAAGTTACAGAGGCAATGATTTCCTCCACATTCCCAACATTTCAGTGGCTGCTTTTTCTTTACCTGCTCCATTTCCCTTGAGTCTTCCATCCTTGAGCATTTCTTAATGGGTTGATTAGGTGATTGCCTCTTCATTGACACGCTGTCCTTCCCATTGTTGATAGCTTCCAAAATTCCTTTTACCTCATTTTGCATACAAATAGAGTCCTGCAAAACCTTGTGGTTCATCTCATTCTATTGTTTTTGCAGCTTGAGCATTTCCCCAAGATTTTCTTGGGTCTTGGAAATTGTTTGAAGAAGATTTCCAGCCAAATCCAGTAGCTTTTGGTCTGCTGCCATGGTCAATGTGCATAGTTTTCCACACTTTGCTTACTAGCAACACTTGTCTTGTAACAACTGCAACCAATTGATTTACTTTTCACCTGTGAAATTCAACATTGCAATTTTTGTTAGGCCAGGAATAACATAAGCATTAAGATCAGACAATTACTTTCCCAATTGACATGGAAAACTCATGCTTTATCCATGAGACTTCCACACATTTCATGCTTGTCCAACATACAAATGAACTCATTCATGTTCATCCTTTCAGAGGGAATTAACTAATTCAACATTCACAATTTATTTAAAGCAAGATAAACATAATCAACTTTCAGCCATAACATGCATTCAAAAATTGTATGTCTCTAAAATGCATCAATGAAAAGGAAAGATAAGAGTAAGAGTTTCCCCATCTTAATCTTGTTCCAATACGGAGTCCCACCACAATTGTGGTTCCATGCTCCTTGGTCTCTTTCACTTCAAATGTGAATGCTTAAATTTCCTTTTCCTAGTTTTGGCGATGACACTTGGTGTCTAAGGTCTGTTCAAGTCTTCTCATCCATGGAACCCCTCCCCATGGTTTCCTACAGAACCTTTGGTTGCTAGGACCCACACAAGTCCACTAGCACCACTTTCCATTGTTACTCATACTAAGATTCCTAGGACAATCACATGTCCAAATGCATCGTTAGGATGCCTTCAAGGTTCTTGCTTCCAACAATACCTACACTCAAACATTGAGTCAATTCACATGTCAAGTTCATTTTCATAGGATTTATCTCTAAACAAGAGTTTAAAAACCATAGCTGAATCATATACACACGTATATTCACATGAAATAAGCAAGAAGTTGCAAGATAACCAAATACTTATCTATATTGGACGTCTTCACGTTATTCCATAGGCTCCGTATTTGCTTTACAAGCCTTGGATCACCTGTGGATACAATAGTTAAAGTTTGGCCAGCACGCAGGCTGCTCCACAACATTCAATGCCAAACCAGTGCAGTGACTATATTTACCAAGCGTTTAAGGAATGTTTGGTCAGCATGCAGGCTGCTCCACAACATTCAATGCTCAACCAGTGCACCGACTAGATTTACCAAGCATTTATGGTGCCAAACCAGTCCCATACCTGGTTTTCCCTCTCCATTGCCAAGCCAACACTTCCGTCTGGGTCAACAGGCCAATGGAAGGAAACTGCACCATAATCATTTCCAAGTCAAGGACTCTACTATGGAGCCATAGGAATCTCAATGGGTTCCAGCCAGTCCTGGAACCCACCTCACTTTGCTTCTTAGTTTGCAGCACCAAATGGCATGATATAAAATTGTAACATATTTCATAAAAAAATCACTCTATAATATTGAAACACCAGGAATGCGTCCATTCCCTTAGGGTTTAGTCAATGTTGACAACCATAACACAACACAACACTCGAAAGGTGTGCACCCCTTTCCGATGTGAGTCATGTAGGCCCTAATCACACTCAAGCAGTCTAAAATAAAAACATGCTCTGTATATTAATTCTAATAATTAGACATGCATATTCTCAACTAAGGTTACAAAATACTTATCGGTTTGTAGATGTATTTTATCTTCCTTTCGCGAGGAATGGGGATCCCTTCTCTGAGTTAACAGTTCCTTGGGATTGTTACCCCAATCCCTTTCTTGTTTTATAAACAACACATGCCCTATTGGCATGAATTCACCATCTCACCCGCGTTGTTTACCAACAAGCAGTTTACATGAGATGTCAAAAATTGCAATGGCGTTTCACCCGAAACCCATTTCCAAAGCATGGGATCCTTCCCATGGATTTTGGCTTCTGTAGGCCACAACACATGATCTTCCTGCATTGTGTCCTCCTGACACATTTCACAAACAATCAACCCATCAATGAAATTAATAATCCAACTCAAATCTAAATTTATAATTATGTTCACTACATAATTTTGGTTTATTTAACCATGAGTGCATCCTCATATTGTTTGGTTCTTGTAAGTGGCATCACTTTGTTCGTTATGGTTTAGGCTTTCTCCCATAGCATAGACATCCACCCACAATGTGTCTTCTTAAAACAATTATGGATTAGCCAAACAGTCATTAACAATTATTAGCAAAATCTCCAATATGAAATTCAATCATCCAAACACTTGGTGAGTATCCATGCACATAATCATATCCATTCATGCAACTCTATCCTCTCAATAGAGCACTCTGGTAGCCCATCAAACACAACTACCTTATTCATGCAATTATTTCCCCATAGCATCTCATGAAAGGATCTTAGAATTTTTAATAATTATACCATTTCATCTATTATCTAATTGTAATGAAATATATATATCACAACCATGCATTCACACAATGCATTCCAACATGTGCACCCACACATATGCATGCATATTCACAACATTTACATAATCTGTTAATGTACATTTACTTAGTGTATCCAATGCACTACATCACTGATCTAAACATCCTTGTGCCTAAACAAGTTTCTTAAGATGGTAAGTTGGACATCCTAGCCAATGCTTCAACACCATACCCAACCATCTCCCCATTACTTGGTTAACTATCTGGGTGCCTTTCTTCTTCATATCAACACAACACTTGGAGCTCACTCATTCCCTGTGTGTTTGCAAAGAGGTTTCATCCCATATTAACACCAATAGGGAGTTCACAGTATACTTGTTGAGCACTGCAGGCTTCACAACCCAACATCCTCATGGTTTCACACATGGCATGCTCTTATTTCTTATGGATGCATTAAAAATTTTAAACAGTCACATGGTATAATGCTCATTTCCTTTACTACCACATACCCCACCATACCCTGTGGGATGTCATTCACATAAATGCATTCACTATTGCATGCATACCATTTTATGATGATTAAAACATGGTTAAATGGATTCTTACCCATCCTTTCTCAACATTTATGCAATTAGTATAAATAAAACCTTACTTGCATGGCTGCCATCAACATATCTGATGTTACCTGATTAGTTGGATTCTTACCAAGGCTACACGGACCTTCCACCATCCTCTTGATCATGGATTTTTTGCTCCAACCTTTCTTCGCAAGGTTGCTAGTCATATGCAATATCATTATCAACATCTTCAACCATACTTCTATTATCTTGGTAAAATGAAGAACCACCAGAAACAACACTTTCGTCATTTCTCAAAGCAAAGTGTAAGCAAGGCATCTCAAAAATATTTTCTCCATATCTTTGTGCAACATTGCAAGAATCACAGGCATGCAGCATAAACTTTTCCCGCAATCCCATTAGTGGGTGTGCATCCTTGTTTAGGTGTGCATTAAAATTGAAATGCAATGTGCGCATTAACAACTTTTATCAATATGCAATACCATATGCAAGCACACATAAGTTTACCCGCGGTATGCATTATCTCTTAATATGCCTACTATGCATACACATTTCATCTATCTAATCTCTTGAATTTTCAACATTCCTATACCCTAATTTTCCATATATAAGCTCTAAATTTATAATCATAACAACAAGAGAAGGGTTGAGTAATTTTCCCCTTTCCAATTCCTTATCATAGCATGGAATTCCTATTCCACATCATAGCTAATCCAATTCAAGGCATTTATATCAAACACACAAGGGATTGTTAGCTATGTTTTCTCACCAAGTAGCAATTCAAGACATACACACATGCATGACATTTACACTTGCTACCTTCCAAGCATGCAATTATTATGCTATAAACAAAAATAGTTTAAGGTGAGAAATTTTCCTCTTTATCGGCATTGCAATCTGTTCAATTCCAACTCCATATGGAGTCCTTCAAGACGCATTGTATGCCTTTGCACTTCATTCCAATCCTGGTTACCTACCTGTAACTCATACTTTGGCCCAAGCAGCCCTAGTGCTGCAACCTTGGGCTCTGATACCATCTGTCACGTCCTCGGTCCCATTGGTGCTCTTTAGAGGTGATGGGGGAACAACCTGCTAATTTTTTTCCCCAAAGAATCCAACTATTCACTTTTACATAGCTTCAACGATCTCAGCCCGCAATCCGCAATTCTGCAAGCAACAATCCGCAAGTCGGAAGTTGGAAGTCGGAACACCAATTTCATAGCGTTGGCGAAACTCCTCTTAGACTTCTGCAATTCCGCAATCCTTGATGCGAGACTCAGAAAGTCAGAACGCCAAATGCACGACATCGACGAAACTCCTCTCCAACTTCCGCAGTTCCGCAATCCGTAATGCGGGACTCGAAAATTTGGAACGCCAAATACACGACATCGAAGAAATATCTCTCTGACTTCCGCAGTCCTCAATACATGATGCGGGAATAGGAAAGTCGGAACGCCAATTATATGGCATTGAAGAAACATGCCTCCGACTTCCGCACTCTGCAATCCATCTTGCGGGGGTTGAAAAGTTGGGACACTGAAATCACAACTCCAAGATAATTACTCCTCTGACTTCCGCACTCCGCAATCCGGTTTGCAGGAGTCAGAATACCCAATCTACAACTACAAAGAAAATACTCCTCCGAATTCCGCACTCCGCAATCCGGCCTGCAGGAGTCGAAAGTTGGAATTCCCAATTAACAACTCCAGAGAAAATACTCCTCCGACTTCCGCACTCCGCAATGCCTCTTGTGGGAGTCGAAAAGTTAGAATTCCCTATTCACAACTCCAGAGAAAATACTCCTCAGAATTCCGCACTTCGCAATCCAGCTTGCGGGAGTCGGAAGTCGGAATTCTAAAGCACCACGCTGAGAATTCATGCCTCCGGCATCCGCAATCTGCAATCCGCATTGTGGGTTGGGAAGGTCGGAAGTTGGCCAAATACCCTTGTTACAGCCAACTTTTGAGGCCGATGTCTTCTTCATCCTAAGTCCATTTTGGGAAAACCCGGTGTCGTTGGAAAGCTCTTGGCAAATCCTATGCAACTGCATGGTCCTATTCCACATCCGATGACTCTGATCCTTCCCTTCTTTCAACCCTAAATGTGGCCCCAAACTTCATCCATGCCTCTTTCCCACCATGTAAAGAGATCTGCTCCACTCTGTCATGGCCCCTCTCTTCATCAATCCAAACCCTCAGAGGGAACATGAACACAGTAGGGGTGTCTATCTCTTCCCCAAATCCTTGACTGAACCTCCTGCACATTCAGGAACTCAACAAAACTTGTCCCTGTTCATCAATAAACAAATCTACATATAAATAAAACACATGGATGTATTTGCATACTCAAATAAACACAGCTGAATTAAACCACATTAACACACTCATAATGCATTTACGAGCATTTCAACATAGGCATAATAACATAAGGTACAATTATTCAGTTCCATTAATCGGCTGGATCAATCCATGCATTCTTACATCAACAAACAATCATTCATTATATAAAATTGGCATAATCAGAGGCAGCATGAAACACTTATCTTTAATCGAAACCACCAAGCAACTAGCTATGGACTGCAACGTTCCAACCCAACCATAGGTCTCTGCCCATCCTATATTATTTCAACACTCAGAGACCACCCTCGAGCTGGGGCTATGTATCCATTAAGGAGGAACTACCCAGGTTTACTCACAACCTTGGTTTCACACCAACATTCATGCTAATCCAACACACAATTGGGTTTACCAAGCATGCCAAGAGACGAGGAAGAAGATAAGCCAGTGAGCTCAAACATAGAGCTACAGACATCTCCAACTCACTCAAATAGTCTTCATCGGGTTTATCAGGCGGTTCCAACCTCTATTCTCTCATCCGCTTTGTCATCCATGCTTGGATCTCCTTAGGGTTACAACCGAAAGGCTCTATCCCGCAACTGGGTTTCTGGTTATCAAATCTGGGTTTCTCTATGGGTTCCTAGGAATCCAACACTCTCCATATCGCACCAAGGTTTAGGTCTATGGATCCCCAAACGGATTTCGCTTCCCACGCAGATTTATGAGTGATCTTCGCTCTGCAAATCGTGGTTTCATCCCAAATCGCGATTTCCGGTTCTCTTCCCTGCTGGGTTTGCGTCTCCTCTCCCCATTGAAGCTTGAATGATACCCATGGAATGGGGATGAAAAAAAATACCCCCCCACGAGGTGGAGTGACTTATGGGTCAACCAAACCAAGCCCATACCCTGCCTTACGGATTTCAGGGCTACCCATACTCGATCAACCTCATGAAAAATCTTCTGCAGTCATCCTTACAAAAAATTAAATGACAGCTAGGACAGTCAAAGGTGGGTTCTCAAGGTGACATATGGCAGCCTATGGTTCAATCCCACAACCCCCTCACCTCTCCCTAGTGGACACACATAGCCCCCTCATTTAGTTGCATCCATAGCCATCCCCTTAGTATTTTTATTACATGATATTTAC